>OX459028.1:131286601-131887018 GCA_949775025.1 Tricholauxania praeusta
AATAAACGAGTATTGAATACTTGATTGAATGGGTGAATGAATGATGTGGATAAGTTAGTGAGTGTCTTTCTTGATTGAAAGTCTCTAATGTAAAAAGGATTAAACATATTAGGTTTTTATTTTTTTTTTGGGAAGAATACTATGTTTTTTGTTGAAAACTACGATATAACGAAATTATATATATAGGTATATGATTAATGAATTGTATGACAATAGCAAAAAATGTGTCTACGAGTTTTACCATTTTTTAGGTTATGTTTAATAGGTGCATCAAATAAAGCCCAACTTTTCTGTAAAGCGAAATTTGATATTTCTTTTACAAAACATTTTGCTAATATATTTTATTTGTAATTTTCTCATTAATTTGTTGCGAAAATCTCTTTACCCAATTTAGATGATTCTTAAGAACCTATCTAGCAAAGTTTTTCAATTGTTTTTAAATTACAATTTTTGTTGCATATTTTTCGGGATGTTAAATAATTAAAAAAATAAATATTAATCTATTTGGCTGCAAAACTCATATAACAGTTCATATAAAAATAAAGTAAATTCATGCCTAATTTTATGCAGCCCACTGTAATATTGCCAATTCATTTTCCAATTTCAATGTAAATCCCATCAAAATTATTGACACTCGCACAACTAATAAACAATATTATATTGTGTATTTTCGCAATTTATATTATATGTTGGTCTCTGTTCCGCTGCCGTTCATTCTGTCCCCTACTACCGCTAGAGATTTTAAAAATTTTTGCTGATCACTGCAATTTTCAATTTAATTTCAATCATGTGTAAAAATTAATTAAAATAGTAAATAAATTATATTGCACAAAATTTTAATATTTACGAGTACAACCCATTTACCCTTTTACTGAGCTGTATTCCATTCCCTCGCTACGCTGTTCTCTCCCTCGCCAAATATTTTAACTTGTGCTGCGCCACCGTTGTGCCTGTTTTAATAAATAATTATTGCCAA
This sequence comes from Tricholauxania praeusta, assembly GCA_949775025.1. Lineage (NCBI taxonomy): Eukaryota > Metazoa > Arthropoda > Insecta > Diptera > Lauxaniidae > Tricholauxania > Tricholauxania praeusta. The sequence continues at coordinate 131,287,578 of OX459028.1, forward strand.
TGCTGAAAAATTGCAAATTTATTTACTTCACTTGTCCTTCTCTCAATTCATTTTTTATTTAAGACCTATAAAATACAACATTTTACACTTCTGCCCAACCCCGTTGGTATTAAGTCTCCTTTTTTGTCCTTACTCCTTAAACAGCCCCAATAACCCATCATATCTACTGATTCTTATAGTACTCTGCATTTGCTTTTGTGTCCCTTGTGAGCTTTTTTTTTGTTTCATGGCCGCGTTTATTTTTCACTTTAAATTTAAGGTGTTGCCACTTATTTGTTTTTTTTTTAGTTATCTTTTTAAACTTTAAATATAAATTAGTTTTACAACCCCACCTACATTTTACCCAGTGCTTACTGCAGATAATTGTGTTCATGTATGTACCGAATTTCACGACTTGTTATAAGTATCAAGGATAGCAATTTTAGTTTTTCTATTGTGTTGGAGGAGCCACGCCCCATTGTCTAACACTGTTCGAGTAGCTTAGCACACATGTATCAAGTTTCCAAACTGTAGCTGCGATAAATGCCAAGATATAGCGTTTAAAGTAAGGAAAATGCCACACCCCTTTGTCTAATCCCTTCTACATGGTTAGCATAGACAGAAATGTGTTCATAATTTATCCGTTACTGTAGTTGGATTGTAATTTTTATAGATAATAGATTGATACACTGTAAAAAAAGTTGACATAAATTTTTTAGTTTCTTAAGCCAAAAAATAGTTTTTTTTTACCACTCATAACCATAAATTATAGGGAATATTATCATTTTGAAGACGAAAATTTTCTCGTAAGGTTGCAATTTCAACTTCCTATGCTCTAATTATTTTACTTTAATTTAACTTAACTCACTCAAGTTACTTCATCCCACTTCACATTTTAGATCAACTTAATTTTCTGTATTTTACTTCTCTTGAGTTCACTTTTGCATCATAGCAATTTTACTGTTGCTTTGCGGTTATATTTATTGCCGTTACTTACAGGATAGTTCTTCTTTACTTCATTTCACATTAAATCACCTTTACTTTACAATTCAGAAGACGATCTAATTCATTTACGAACTCTCGAACTCCTGTGTAATAACATTTCCGCTATACTTACTAATTTTTCTGTTGATCTCTTTCACTTAAGTGCCCGTTGGATTAAGTTGGTTTGTTCACAGCCAAATGCAGATGCATAAACCCCTTATGACCATATACATAGTACATGAGTGTAGCAACATAAGCTTTGTGTGACTGTGTGCAGAAACCTTTTATGACAATTAAAACATAATTGACGGTCAACATTAATAAACGTCGCGCTTTTTACAAAATTATAACACACTGTTTACAAACAAACTTACACCCATAAATTTGCACACTTGTACACATTTGTGTACTTGTCGTGGTTTTTAAAAGTCAAAAATGACAATTGAGTGACATTACAAATCCGTTTGCAATTTAATTGTTGTTTTTGCTACAGTGCTAAAATTTCGCACAGGAAGTCAATGCACAGTGTTGCCAAAGTGATGAAAATTTTTGTCAAAAGCGCTTGAATCGCTTCATGTGAAAAATTGTATAAAACTTTAAGCGCCTTTTAAGTTTTAATGGTGCATTTATCTATTTTGATATGTAGGCGATTTGTTTTACCAAAAAAAAAAAAAATTTACAAAAACTAGAAAGGATAATCTGATATTCATTTTATCGAAGTATGCAAATAAATGGAAATAAATATAAAATCAGCGTAAATAATATCATACAAATATGCGCCTAACCTTAAATGAAAAATGACCTCAAATTTTGGATGATTATTCAGAAAAAGCCTTGGAGCACATTTTTTGCAAAATAAAGTTAGTATGAAAATTTGGTTCTAAAATAAAAAAAAAAGATATATTTTTGTGCCTGTCCTAAAATAAAATCAAAATGGAAGCATTTTCTGAAAATCATGAATAATCGTCGAAAACTTTTATCAAGTTTTCACATTCTATTTAGTCTCATTTCATCTGCACTTCACTTTCGCTTTCACTTTTGCTTTAAGTACTTCATATTATCCTTTTGCTTAGGATATGGCGTTTCAACTTGATTTACGTTACAGCCTCCACTGTAAAACTTTTTTTGGTTGGTTTTTCTTATTTTATTTTTACACTTAATTTTATAGTTTTACAAGAGTAATGTGTGTGATTTAGCACTACAGTTCACTTTTAAAAATCAGTGTTGCCAGCTTTGCAAGTTCCTTGGATAATATTTGGTGAGCTTAGTAAATACGATTTCTCAATAAATTGATGTAATAAAACTGATTTTACTTCTGGCGTAATTAATACAATTATATGTAAATTTTTCTACGTCAACCAGCCGATTTCAAATACAACAGCAGCATTTTTTCACTTCAAAGGCTTCAAACGTTGAACGATTCCATTAAAAATGTTAAAAATTCCCTTTGAAAGGAAAACGGTCTTTTACCTTCAGCAGCTGAGGGTAAAGATTTCCTTTTTGGTTGGAGTGCATTGCAATACTTTGGGTTGGTGCTTTTTTTTCTAGCACTTTGAGCAATTAAAATTATCAAAGCGACATTTACGCATAACTGCACACATACATATGTACACATGAACCCTTGCAATATATACTACACACATACGCAGGCATTAATTTGTTTATTGCATTTTAAGTGATTGTTTGTGTCCAACAAAGTCACCAAACTACAACAAAAAATACCATTAGACCATTTAGTAGTAAAACCTTTCATTTTGCGCGAGAAAGCGCGCGTGCTTTTGCAAAAGTCGCCTCGCGTCAGCCGCTAATCGCACACAAGTTGTGCGAACCGGCTGGCTGGCTGACTGGATGAAGCTTTCAACTGTCATTTTCCCATACGCTGGGCAATATCATATTTTTCATTGCAGCCCACTTTAGTTTAGGTCAGGTGCTTTACTCTGTGCCTCAGTGAAAAGTCCTTATGAAAATTTTAACATAATTCAAATTACGCTAATTGCTGTACTATAATGTTCATGCTAAAGTGACCAACTTTTTGTTTTACCATAGATCTGTGTTTGTATGTATTTAATTAGTATTATTGCCTAATTATGCAATGGAAATCTTGGAGGATTTCAACAGTAGTGACCTTACCAGAGACAACTGTACAAGTAAACTTTAGAGATTTTCCAATTTCCTTTTATAAACATTAGCCTGCCAATTACAGTTGTCTTTGACCTCAATAAGCTTCCTAAGGAAAATATCTCAAAAACTAAAAAGTATAAAATGCCAAAGGAAACCGTAAAAGAAATATGTATGTATAAAATTTTGGGTTTTTTTTTTTTTAAATTGTTTCAAACGTGATGTCAGAGTCATGAAATGCTTAATAAATTAGTCATATATTAAAAATTTTATTTTTAAAACAGTCCATAACACAAACTTGTGACCATATAAACTACACTATACTAAAAGGATCCAGCACGTTTTTCATGAAAAATATTAAATTGAATGAAACTTTAGTAATCCGCAGTTTTTGTTTTCTCGATCAATAGTCTATAAACGAAAAAATCTGAGGTCAATTATAGACTTAGAATTTGTCTAGTTAATTAAGTTTTTGTTGACGTTTTACTCCCTTTATCTAAAAAACTCGTCATAGAATGCTTTTAATCCTATTAATCGAAATAACATAAATTACATCATACTGAAATTTCAGCAAACTCGACTTGAATTTTTTTTATGTACAGGGGCCCTCTTCAATCGATTATTCAGTCGATATTTCGTCTAAAATTTAAAGAGTGTACACAATTTTGTAAAATTATTTGGAATCACGTTGCAAATAAATAAAGCAGTTATTTTTGATATATCACAAGTTTACTCGTACGAAGTATCGAAAGTTAATTTCAAAGCCAAATTACGGAGTGATGTGTAATTCGCGCCATTAGCTTGACATCATATTTTTTAAAGCCCTACGAAAATAAATGACCGACAGGCTTTCTAGTACCATATTCCAGGCCAGTAATATTCCCTTTAAAAACACGTGAGAATAATAATTCGAGAAGCTAAAATTAAATTTAAAATCTGACGAGATGGAGCAGCAATGTTGTATTTAAATTAATGAACCACCAAGATTTGCGCGTGTCAGGTTTTCTAAGTTCTTCAAATTATTTTGCTGCATATCTATAGTATCTACCCATTTTCAAGTGTTTTTGAAGGGTTTATTTATTTTCTAGGGGTTTAGTCTATTTCTGGTATATTAAAATCTGTATAAATAAATTATTCTCATTTATTGTACATTTTATATTAAAAATTGAATTCTAAGTTTTTGAACCACACTGCTTTGTTGTTACTTCGCTAGCATTGCCAATTTTTATTTTTTTCAGTTCTTTTAATTTGAGCTTAGCACATTTTCACTTTGGCTCGATAAATCAGGTGCCGGTCAAGCTCTAGCTCTTTTAACTAACTCCTGTGTGCATACCTGATTTTGTGGTTTTTATTGAAGCTTCCAAGCTCAAACCTAATAAGTCTAATAAAAATGAATAAAAAAAAGATTGGAAAGATTCTGGATCTTACAATTTGCATTAACTTTTAAGCTTTGAACCAACATCAATAAAATCATTTTAAACTTAAATATCATGCGTTGTGTCACCCATGTTTCATTACTTTAAAAATATTCAATAAATTGTGTTGCTTTTTCTCTTGACATTTAAATATAATTCAAAAAATTTAATAACGAAAGAAGTCTTATTTACTGTATTTGCGTTGTGCTCCAGAATCTTTTCATTTTGGCAGTTTTTTTTCTTTTCTTTCTTTCTTTTGTTTACTCATTTTTTTTTCTTCTTCGTCATGTTGGCTCAATTAATCCAAGCGTGCAACGACGACGAGTGGAAACGCGGCTAATTAGCACCGTTGGGAATTGAATTGAAAATTGTTTCGACTCTCATACACACAAACAGACTTGAACAAAAATTTTCTGGTAGAAAATGTTGCAATAGTAGCAAGCATTTACCCTCTCTTTGTGCGCTCTCTCTCTCTCTCTTTGCCACACGTTACAAACCTCCCAACACCCATTTTCCAGCATGATGATAAGAGAGAATAGCTGCCATTAAACTTGAAAATTATTGCAACAAAACATAAAATGTGCCGAATTTCTTTTTGGTATTTCCACGCTATTATGTCCTTGTTGTCTCTCTCTCTCTTTTTTACCTCGTACTCTGTCTGTTGCTTTCGCTATTGCGTTACGTTTCGTGCCAGTGTGTTGATTTTTGCAAATTGTTTGCTTTTTTAAAATGTTAAATGCGCGTCATCATCGCCATCGCCATCATTGCAACCAAGAAAAAGTAAAACTTTAATCAACTTCATGTGCAGCAAAGCGGCAAAAGTTGCCAGTTGATGCAGAGCTCTGCTACTAAAGAAAGAGCGGAAGTGCATTTGCGAGAGGTGTGGGTAAGCAGTGGGAGTTGGAATATGAGACGCGCGATAATCAAATCAAACGAGTGTGCAATTTTAATTGGACGATTTAATTAGAGTAGCATTGAATCAGTTGTAGTACAGATTACAACAAGCATAATGTGGCACAAAATATGTAGTGGCAGGGCGAGAGCGAGAATGGGCAGCAAGTGCAAAAGGATAGAGTGAGTGCGAGAAAAAAGTGCCAAGTATAAAACAGGCAGTCATACGTTGACGTTCATCATTATTACTCATTCAAATGCTATATTGACTGTTGACTTAGTTTATAATTAGTATCAAGAGAGTGCGGTGAAGGGAAAACTCGCTATCGAGAGACTTATTGTGAAAAAAAGGAGCGAAAATGGTGGGGGGAGTAGGAGTTAGTGTAATTTTAGTAGCTCATATCCTGCCAGCGCTGCAGGAGAAAAGAGCGGAGTAAGCAATTTTCAAATTCCAAATATTTTCACAAGGATTAAGCCAGCGCAAGAAAATGAATGCAGTATGCGTGCGTATGCCAGTGTTTATTTTTCCGTCAATTGCTAATTTGGTTAATTACTTAATAGTTGCAGTAACTTGCAGTTATAATGTTGGTTTTTGCTCTTATAGAAATGTACATCATTTTGATTTAAAATTGAGGAATTTTATTTATATACATGCTGTACATTAGCGTTGTTAGCTGCCTCTGAACGGCTTAAAGTTAAAATGATGTGAAACAGCTTAGTTGCATTAATCAAAATTAAGCTATATGTAGTCAACAGATTACAAGAAAATTTTACTTGGTCAATCAAAGATGGGGCTTAAGAGAGGAGTTTTCGGGCGGCCTGAAGTTGACCAAAGCTGTAACTTAAAAGTTTGGAAACGACACTAGTTACCTTTAACTATTTCTTAACTAATAAAGGCTCGCATGATATTAAGTTTTGGAATGTATCTTATGACAGGGTACTCCAAAATGTCCTGCTTTCCAATACCAGTATAATTGATTTTAAGACCGTGGGACTGTGATAGCAAGATCATGTTTTCCAAATTTTTTTCGGCTTCTTTTTTTTCCAGGAATTTCCTAAATAATCTCTTGGTAGGTTTGAAATCCCTATCTTTTATTCAAAAAAATCTCTCTTCAATTAATTTTCTCACTGCAAATACTTACTGCATTGCTTGGCAGAATTTGTGACCCACACCTTGCAAGTTTCGATGCCTCAGTAAAAGAAAGCAAGAGTAATTGCTATATGTACGTTTATCAACGAGTGATTAAAAAATTGCTTAGAATATATCAAAATTTTTGGCTGGGGTGTATGTAATTTACCTTACATACATATCTCGAAAACAAAAGCTGATGATTGAGAAAACGAAAGTAATTTTTGGAACACGGGGTATTTTAAATCCTAAAAACAGATTTAATTTTTTTTTTCTTGTCTTGTCTAAGAAAATTCTCTCAGATCCGTACTTCTGTGAAAATTGACACGCCTACTTTTCCAAATATATTTTTTAAATTATCGTCCAGACTGTGCTTGTATAGCTTTGTAATATGTAAGTTTAGGAAGGCTGTTCGCTGTTTAATAGCAAATGCATCTAGAGTTCGTCAACCTATCTAAAAATGAGAAAATAGCTCTTATAAATTAGATTCACATTTACAATATCACCCAGGATATCCATAGACCTTTTCGCCAGGGACCAAGCCTTAAAATCCAACACAATCCGCAGAAGATTCCTTATTGATTTTACCTCTTCATTTCCACAACTTTTGCAGAATTCGTTGTGAGGTATCTACTATTGTCAGTTGAAATTTAAGACTTTTTTCACTTTTGGGCTTAGTCGTAGGTCATGACGCTTAATATGTAGCACAGTTTCTTTTTTAGCTGTCTTTGTTTTGACTAAATCATGAGCTAAGTATTCAAGTACTAAAATCAGTACTTTTGTACTACTTATTATTCAAATAAATTTACTTTCCTTACTAGTACTCCTCACACTCATTTCTTCTCCTTACTTGTCCATTCATATTCATTCTTACTTGTACTAACATATGTAGAACATTTATAAATACTAAGTAGCAAGGAAAATTAACAAGTACGAGTAGCACAAGGTAAGAAAAAATACAAAACAAGAGCTACGATTCGTTTAAGATTTTTATTCATGGAAATATTGTATGAATGCCACTCATGCCGGGGTTTAATTGGGTTAGCCTATCGAGTTGATAAGTTGTACAAATTTTAATGCACAATTAAATATAATTTTGTTGAAATTCTTTTAATGTAATTGTAATTTTTATACATTTTGTTATTACTATTATTTTATTTAATTATATGAAACGCACATTTTTGATGTGTTGATTAAACAATCATTTAATTAAACGCATTTTCCATGAAAACGCATTAAAATTACGGATGAGTTAATATTTGGTAAACGCATTTTCAGCGTACCAACGACACTTGGTCACATAAAATTAAAAAAAAAAATGCAGTTATCAGTAACAACAAAAGCAGCAATGTTAAAATTGCTGACGACAAGCAATATTACAACATTTTTTATTTTAATTTGTTAAAGAGTTAATCTGTCATTAAAAATTTGATCGGTCACTACTGAAAAAAAATTTCTCCTTTGATTATTTTAAATGGTCTAATGAATAAAATAATTTTTTCAGTCTGTTGTCGGCAAAATGTTTCCAAAAATAAAACTTGGTGGAAATGTTTGTTTCAATGCCAGGCGGTAATATCCGATGAGATTACCTTACCATGTACTGTTGTGAGTTTCTTATAACGGTCGTGGAAAGAGTTCGAAAAACGGTTTTTACTCATTTTCTCAAAAAATATGCCTCAAATCGAAAGTGTCGTCCGCGGATCCCAGCAATGTAGTGCCGGTTAAGAGACTGATCTTCGAGACGCCGTGATATGTCAATCCCTTCAGTATACCCTGTAATGCTACTATCGACCAAAATAAGCACCGGTTTCGAAACCAACGACACAATTTGTGCACAATTTCGAAAAAGAACCTTACCATAAAACACTAAAGATAACATTCTTTACACAACACATGTATCCACTTACTGCCCAAAAGTAATATATCCAGTACTCAAATTTGTAGGGCACATTAAATCAAAATTGGCAAGCGTGCGAAAATGTGTCTGCTGCCAAAGTAGAATAATAGCAATTAAAATAAAAAACCGTTCAATTACAAAATATAAAATTCAATTAAAAAATGCAATGAAAATATTTTTTATTTTATTTTATCAATTAAAATGCGCACATGAAGCCACGTAGAGTAAGAGAAACCGATTATTTTGATGAATATTTAAAATAAAGTAATCAATAAGGTGAAAAACTCATAATTCGCACAAAAATATTGCATTGTAAACAAATTTGATTTAATTCATTTATTGGATTTCATTTTTGAGAGAGTTGGGGCAGAGCATCGAGATAAATGTCATGAAAAACATAGGGAATATGAATTCCCTGGTGGTGTGGGTATAAAATGTAACGCACAGAACAGCACGGGTTAAAATTATATTTACTTTATTGATTATATTGTGGTAATCGTTATACAGTAACAGTCGTTAGTTGTTGTTTTTGATTATTTGCTTTTGTATTATTAACATATCATCATCACCATCACAGTCACTATCATACCATCAACATTATCATTATTGTTTTGGTTTTTGTTTGCAATTAAAACAAAAAAAAAAATTTCAATTAAAATCATTTTAAATGCAAATTTTATTTACTTTTACGCTTTATTGCTTTTTAATTTTCAATTAAAACAATTCAATTAATCAATTATCAATTAAATTGATTATACAACAACGATATATGCGTCCGAATGTATTTTATGAAAAACATAATTTTCAATTAATTTTTAAATAACTGAACTATTTTAAATTTGAAAGAATTAAAGCACTGTGAACTTTGTTATAATAACAAAACAGAAACGGTTGTTAAACAAACTCCTCTCTAGGAGCGCATGGGGAAAGCAACAGTGATATGCAAATAAATGATCATTCTGGCTTATCTACATACTAAGTAGTCACTTCTTTGTTAAGTTCGGTGCCTTATGCACAGAAACATGATTTGGTAATTATGAACAAATATTAGTTGGATTCAATAAAGAAGTCAAGTAAATATTATTGTTTCGAATATGAGGCAGTAGAGAGAAACAGCAACTGGTATCAATAAAACTAGCTTTAGAGCAGCTACAGCTGGAGTATGGCATATGACGTACAAAATAAAAGCAATTCAGTCAATGTAAGAGTGAGACAGATTTATCAAATGAAAGCGAGTGAGCAACATATTTGATGAGCTAAAAATTTCGGTAGCTTTCAAGATTGCACGAAAATGTTCGAGGGTTTGTAAAAGTCAGCATCAGCTGATATAAAAGCAAGTCTGTTTACACAGGAGTTAAATTGAAGTTTTGATATGTACTGATTGAGGTCATGCCTATGTGTATTGTGTTAAGTTTAAAGTTTTTTAAGTAAAGCAAAGTATTATCTGAGTTGATTGAAAAAAAAAAAAAAAACGGCGGGTTGCACTCCGGGAGTGCCGACAGAAGTGAAAACAAATCGTTTAATGGCAAGTTAGTGCGTTAATTGGTATGTGTGCGTTTTCTTTTTATATGGCAATGCAATGGAAGACAAAAACGGAATATGTATTCAAATTTTACTCTCGCTCTCATTCTCAATTTGTCAACGCAACAACGCGGACATTGAAAGAAACAAACATGTAAGCATAACAATCGTTGAATGAGAATTAAATGTGTCAGTTAGTGTGTATGCTTTGCTTTTTGTCTTCCACTTGGAATATTTTTTACTTAAAAGATACAATAGAACATTAAAATTTTACCATCGCATTCATGACGGGGAATCCCGATGACGGTCGGTGTCACGAGTTTATACTTTTTTACTCAGCCGCACAACGTGCCATAAGAAGTTTTCACTTCAAAAATTGCTGGAAGAAGTATATTCGGCTCAGTAGCCTCAACTGTGAATAATTAAATTTGAGCTAAGTACTCCTTATGTTTAAAAACAAAAATTTATTCTGATTGCAGTAAGACACATCATTGCGAATTATGTAAGTATAAGAAAAAATCAGGTAAAAAAAGTACCTGGACCTGTGACTAAATAGCTTAAACATAATTTTTCTTAAACTTAAGATAAAAACCTGGCATGCACCTTTTTGGGGCAGATCCGGCTGAAAGTTGGTCAGAGGGTGAAAGTAGGCACGGGACGGAAAAATCCTGGGAGGGGGCGTGGCATGCCCCATTTTGTGGCAGATAGACGATGAGGCAGCAAAACTTGAAAGAAACTTGGAAAAGTTCCTCATTCAGTGGCATGGAACATTGCGTCCAAGGGTATGGTCGTCCGATGCCTAGCTGGAGGCGTGGTGCAAGTTTGGATGGAATCTGCCCCAAAAAGTGTCATGCCATTTTTGGCTGTCGGTCACGTAGCCGGAGCATAGTTCGCACCTTCACCAGTCGAATGTCAAAAAAACTGATTACTGACAATAAACAATACTGACCGTGTGAGTGGTACACTGACAGTAATGTAAATACTGTCAGTAATTATACTGTCAGTAATATTGATCGTGTGAGAGCCGCTTTAAAAGTATGCAACACTTTCCGACGAATTTCAAAAATAGCTCCTAAAATTAGGACACATTATCTGAAATTTTTAAAATCGTTACCTACTTTTAGGCGTTCTTTTTGAAATTTGTCAAAAAGTGTTGCCTACTTTTAGGGGCAAATTATTAATAGCACCTAAAAGTAGGCAACGTTTTATAAATTTTTTGAAATCGAGTTCATTTTCCAAGTCTTCAAAATTTTAAAATCGAGTTCGTTTCCCAAGTCTTCAAAATTCCAAAATCAAGTTCGTTTCCCAAGTCTTCCAAATTTGAAATCGAGTTCGTTTCCCAAGTCTTCAAATTTCTGAAATCGAATTCGTTTCCAAAGTCTTCGAAATTCTAAAATCGAGTTCGTTTCCCAAGTCTTCAAAATTCCAAAATCAAGTTCGTTTCCCAAGTCTTTCAAATTTAAAATCGAGTTCGTTTCCCAAGTCTTCAAATTTCTGAAATCGAGTTCGTTTCAAAAGTCTTCAAAATTCCAATATCGAGTTCGTTTCCCAAGTCTTCAAAACTCCAAAATCGAGTTCGTTTCCCAAGTCTTCCCGATGACGGTCGGTGTCGCGAAATTATACTTTTTTCCTCAGCCGCACAACGTGCCATAAGAAGTTTTCACTTCAAAAACATTTATTTTTATAAGAAATCAAAAAGTGCATTTCAGAGGTCGAAGTAATAAAAAATGAAGGCGTGAATTTGTGAACTAAAAATTACTTAACAAAAACTGCATTATTATTTAGTCTATATGAACTTTGCCATATGTTCACTATTACCAAATCATATTAAATACCTGCAATAAATAGTGGATTCTTTTAGTATAAAATACAAGTACACGTTGTATATTTTCGAACTAATAAAAACGTGCAATGTCAAATTTATACCTTCGCTGGCTACCACACCCACCAACTTAAATGCCCACTGACGCCGGAATTTTGCAGTAGTAGTTAGTGACAGTATTAGCAGTAACAGTAACTACAGCACAATTTTATTTACATTTCAATATCTGTTACAAAATCTATTTGATTGACTGCTGATCAGATATGCAAACATTTGCAGCAATAACAACTCGCATCTCTTTCCATATGCAACATAGTCAGCCAGTCAGTTTGATTGCCAGTTAGTTAAGCGAAAATGCACCGCAAACATTATTACATATGTAGGTATGTACTATGCATATCAATATTTACTATTTAATTTACGAATTTACCATGTAACTAACATTATTTATTAGCTGAATTGACTGTTGTCCATTGTTTGTTGTTACAAGTAATTTTTGGAATTTTGAATATAAAATTTTGTTTATTTGAAATAAAAAAAAAATTAAATTTTTGTATAAAATGTATTTCCCAAAAGAAAATTATTTTCAATTAAAAAAAATTAATTAATTAAAAAGAATACTGCATTCTTATGCGTCACTCAGATTTCAATCGATATACTTTTATAAGAATCCATAAGGACATATTAAAAATTTTAATAAAAAATTCTTCATTTGTAAATAATTGCAAGGAGATCGGAGATCTTTACATTTGAATGCATCACTCAGATATCAACTTAATTACAGCAATAAAAAAATTTCCAATAGATACTCATACCTATCTGTAACATAACACAAACCAATTATTACTAATTGAATTTTCTATTTACATTGCGAATTTAATATAAAAACAAACAATTTACATTATTTAAATTTCATAATGAAATGAGCTCGAAATTTTCCATTTAATATGCAATAATTTTATTTCTACTTTGCGTTTTTTAAAATTTTATTTTTATTCAAATGATTCCTCCCACTATATCCAGTCCGTAGCAAACCAGCCTTTTTCTTCCTTCAGAGTGTCTCATTTTAGCCAATGTCCTTTTTACTGAGCAGTTTGTTCTTTTTCCCAATCTTTTTTCGTCAATTCAATCATCAAGTGAATTTATTCTTTAGCTACTTGTTTTATTTTTATAAATTTTATTAATAATTCAATCAATGATTCAACCGCAATTGCGCGGCGCGCGTATTGAACGCAGTACATTCGAACGTTGAGGGTATCGTTTCTTTAAGTTTTGCTTAAAGAAACAAAAACTTTCATCTTTGATTTGAAACGGAAATTCAACGTATTTGCTTAGCGAAATAAATGTAAAAAGAGATTTGGGGAAAGGGAAATCGTCAGTCAGTCATTTTTTTTTTGGCATAGAAAGAAGTAGAAGAATTGAAATAATATAAAATAATTCCATTAGTTCGATTTCTTTTTCATCAACTACGACAAAGAGTAAATATTATATTTTCGGGTGGGTTTTTTCTTGGGTGGTAGCGTAGCTGAAGGCAGCGGTAGTCTTTGAGCAAAAATTGTATAGCAGTTTATAAGCTCCTATGACACTATTTTTGTTTTTACTTAATTTTTAAATATGTTCGGTTGAATAGAGAAAACTAACTTATCAAGCACTCGCGGTAGGATATGATTTAGTCGAAAAAAACAAAAAAAATTCGATGGGATTGATAGAATTAAGAAAGTTCTGTATAGTCGAAAAGTTTGGAACAATATTGAAAAAGTCGATAGAAATCAAAAGTAACAGTTATTACCAAAATGTATTTGAAAAATACTAAAAATGGTCGTAGATGTCGATAAAAATCGAAAAATATCGAAAATTAAGAAACCCAATTATGTAAGTATTGAAAAGAATGGAATGGTAGATAAAGAAAAGCAACGAAAAAATCGTTAAGTTGCTAATGGCATCGAAAATGGTAAAACCTAAAACTATCGAAAAATCATAGCGTCTTGAAAAACTTAAATGCTCTATCGCGTTTTTGATTAAGGCCAGGTGTTTTGTAAAGAAGTGCAATACATTAGTAAAGTCTTTAGTTGCGTCAAGGAACTTACTTAAAGAAGTTGAATAACTTTGCTCATATGCCCGCATCACCGACAAATCTAATCCTTATCAACTTGTCTGTCATCCCATTTTATTATATAAAACTCTTTACATTTCGTATTTGCTTACTTTTTGTTTCATTGTCTTATCAGCTGTTTGACTACGAATTTTTTGACATTAGTCCAAAAAACTGAATTGCCCTAACAATTCAATCACGTTTGATTTATATGGATAGCGAACTGTTTTTTGCCAAAAACTGACTGTTTTTGATGTCAGTCGGAAAGCCTCATTATTCATAATCAGTTATAGAATGATTTGTAAAACGTTTTAAGGGGGAAAGTTCTTAAACGTAAGTTCTCTTTGCTCTTTGTAATCAATAAAATGTTTGAGTATCCAATGTTAAACAAAAAAGCAAAAAAGAAGTCGTTTGAGATTAAGGCACTTAGATGTTAACCCAAGATTGAGAAATCTTTTACCTATCTACATTTTCAAAGGCTTTCTTTAGTTAAAAACAAAATACAAAATATAGTGGTGCTACCATGATGGGCCTCCAATTCAATTCAATTAAAACAAAAAACTATTCCACTAAAAATACATATTGACAAGTATTTGTTTGCATCAAGAAAAACTTGGAAATAGAAAATTTTAGCTTTATCAAGTTTGTCTTTCATTTTTTTTCTTGCACTACGCTCTTTCACAGCATTATTTATTTTGGGAAAACAATTTAGTGCATTACTTTGCAAACAAATTTCATTTCACATAAAAAAGTAAATTTTTTTTTGCTCTCCTCCCTTTCATTTTTCTGCTGTTGTTCAATTATTTGCTTTTCATTAAAATAATTTCATTTATTTAAAAATATAACCTTCCACTAATTAAATCTCAACAAACAATTTTTAAAAATAAATTGCTGCTTTCAGCACTTAAAATTTAGTCAGGCAGGCAACCAAGAAGCCACCCCATTCCAACGTCAGCAGCAGCAGCATTCTGTTGTTAGTGGTTTGAAATAAACGCTCCGCCTACCCTCTCCAGCATTCACTTGGTTTATTAAAATTTAACCACGTAATTAGTTAATTAACTGTTGCGCGCTTGTTGTTCTCGTTTTATTGTTGTTGCTACTTCATTTGTACCACCCTCTTTAAGTTTTCGCTATATCTTCGCTCATTCTCCACGCCAACTTAAAAGCCACTTGTTGCTCTCCAGTCGCTATGATAGCAAATTGTCTTGATACAAAGCAAATCTCTGTAGTATTTATTTCTTTTGACTTTTATATTTTTCTCTCGCTATTTTGTCATAATTCTCCTTTTATATTTTTTCTTTTGTCTGTTACTCTTCAAATATTTTATTTTAAATAATTTTTATTTTCTAAAATTTTCCGGAATCATTTTTTCGCTACATTACATGAAAGAGAATTTTTAATGTAAATTCTATTATGAAAATTAAACATGCGGTGGAATGTGAAACTTCAGGGAATATTCGCTCTCATTCCTGGCTTTTGTATATGCCATTCCATAGATGTTTTGCTTTGGACAGTCTTATTTTCATACATTTGTGTAATATCATACATATCTTCCCTCTTGTTATTTTATTAGCTCTCTCATTACATTTAAAAAATTCGGGGAGTAACGAGCAAAGCAATAAGCGGTATGTAGATGTTATTAAGTGAGAGCGCGCTTGAAGCTCTGTTCCGATTGTACGAAAAAAAAACACTTGAAATCCTTGGGGAGCAAAACTTTTGATGCATAACCAACAGCAGCAATAAAAAGCGTTAAAAGGTTTTATACGTTTGGGTTTGCTTTTGACCATATTTGTTAAAATTTTTATATCTTTGGCCATTGATGGCTTTAAATGAAAATTTTTATATTAATAAATGGAATTGCAATGTACTTTTATGGAACTGCGATCTTATATATAGCAAGAGGTTAAAAATGCTTTGTGAAAGTTTTCATTCTATATTACTAATAATGGTTAGAAATTTACTTTCAATTTTCGATACGACCTCTTTCAGCATTGATTCTGTAAAACTTTATGATTTGGTTTGATTGAGAGAATCTAGGAAATTGCTTCAGAGGGTGACTTAGCATCTGATGAATTCAATACTACTACTATGATCCTAAAACTATTAGGAGCGTATTACGGCCTGAACAAAGTTTCTATAACTACTTCGATTCCTGACTCGTTGTTTTATGCAGTGCCAGTTTATTCTGATTTTTTGACATATCACTTTCTATATATCATTCGGCGCCATGATGACTTGAGTATTCCGCTTCATATATGAGGCGCCCATACTTTTGAAGTAACAACAAAAAGCGCGAAAAAGTAAAACGTATTTCCCACATAAAAGCTTATAAAATTTCACGTCAGATCAGACTGTTCGAGTTTCATCTGCCGTTGTTTTTGAGAAAACAATTTTGGACTTGGCGTATGATCCATTGAACATGGATTTGTTTGGTGTTGATTAATCAACAAATTTTGTTTGAAAAAAAGTGGAGTGACTTGGCCGGTTTTGATATCAATGTTCTGGGCTTGGCCGGGTTTGATTTCAAGGCGTTGGACTGGTTTTGAAAGCAAGTTCATGGACTTAGCCGGTTTTGAATTCTACGCATCAAATTCAAAAAATGTATTAATATTTGTCAACAAAGTTTTTATTTTATCTAAAATCATAGAGAGATAAAACATGGTCTAGATTTTGATAAATGAGAATATCTCAAAATTGGCCGGTTTGCAACAGGACGTCTCATATCTCGCTGCAGGTTTCACCTTATCGCGAAAAACTGAATTTTGTGATCTGAATATTTTGCATAGAGACAGTCTCCGGGCCTAAAAAGATTTCGCACCGCTGAGTACTACACTTGCATTTCAAAACTGTTAATAAAGAGTATTAAAATTAATTGGAAAATTAAAAAACGTCAGAGCTCATTAGGTTTTCTTTTTTGTGTAAGTGAAAGTTTTTTTTATTCTTTTTTATGGGAACAAAGTATTCTAAACATTAATTAAATTCAAGTTATTTCGATTTTAATTAATAAAGTCATGGTTGTTTTCAATTTTAATGTGCACTTCAGAAATCGTTGAAGTTTTTAATTTTTTTTTTATTAACACACTTTTGTCAGTCTTCTGCATACCCTTCGACTTTTTTCTTGCTCTACAATTTTACCGCTCTGCTCTGGTTCCAGTTGGCCTGCTTGCGTTCCTCTTAACGTCTATTTGCATATCATTAAAATTTTAAAAATAAAAAAGAGGAAGTTTTTAAGCAAACGACAGCAGCACAGAGATTGAATGAAGTAATGAAAATTAAAAATCGAGCTCATCAACAGCCAGGCACCATATAGGCAGACGAAGGCAAGTTGAGCTGAGTGAAGGTACAATCGCAAGGGATGCTGTTGCTAAGTGGTGGCGGTTTTTACTCTGACCAGAGAGGTAGAAAAGGCGGCATGAAATATTTAAAGTACGTTAATATTTGTTAAGTGGTTTAATTAAAGCCAAACGGGGTTTTTCTTTTCTGGCAGTAGGGGTAAAAAAAAAAATGCGGTCATATTACAGTAGTCAAGGCCCTATCTCAAAAAAGTACGATATAGATATGAGCATATGCATATCATATGAGATCTTACATTACATTATTTTCATCTTAAGTTGTTAGTGAAAGTCTAAACAGTGAAATTACTAAAACATTGTTTTCTTTTTTTGTCTTTTCAGATAAACTGAATCCATGCTTCGTTTGCAAAGCCGAGGCCTGTGCACGCACTCGTCCGCTGAAAAAAGGACGTGGACAACAGTATGGCATCTCGGATGATACAATACCAACAGGAGCACGTGTCTGTAACTCATGCCAGTGCAAATCAGTACGCAATCGCTATCCGAACTGTCCATTACCCACGTGTCCCAATCCGAAAGATCGCGCAAAGCGTTTACACAACATACCGCCCAGACTGTTTGAGTTACCCCCAGATGTACGCGATCCAATCATACAGGAATTCCAGATTCCACCACAAGCCACACGTTGTTGCTCGGCTTGTTTGATGCGTATACGACGTAAATTGGATCCACATGTACCACATCTTACAGATGAGGAGCGTCGTACCGATGGTGATGAATCAGACGTCAGCACCTCGTCATGCGATGAACGTGAACCCGGTGGTAGCGATACTGCTTCTGTGGAGAGTCCTGAGAATCCGCAGCGACACAATTCGCTACAAAAAGACCTACAGCAGGCGCAAGCGCCGCTACAAAATGTATCCTCATCCTCTAGGAGTAACGCCGATACCAGTAGCAATACGATAACCTCATCTGGCTGTACGGGCAGCGCCAAGTCAGATGAACGCTTGCTGCCGCCCTTAGGACAGGCGCCCAAAAAACAGAAGACTTCAGAAGAATATGATTCCTCCGCCACAGAGACTGCGGACGAAGAAAATGAGAACTCGCCAGCAAACCGTCAGAGTCCAAAAGTGATACTAAACAGTAATTGTGGTTATAGTTCTGGTGGCAGCGGATTGGCACAATCACCCGCTAGTAGCACGCAGCAACCAAATGGGCCGCCGCCAGTCAGTTGCCAGTCGTCAGCTCAATCAATGATGTTGCCTAGACGGGAACCAGCTATGAACGTTCAAGATTTCCTCTACACCGTGATAGAACATAGGCTGAAACAGAAGGGACCGCCGCCTGCAAAACCACCTACGCAGCAGCAAACTGGACAAATGACTTCCTCCTCGGCTTCAAAGTCAAGTAGTATAGAACAGCAGCGCAGAGACATCTCATCCTCCTCTTCCTCATCGTCCGGCGGAGGAAGCAATTCCAGCAACTCGAACAACGACGTAACCATCGTGCGTGAATTCCGCAATGACGGTACCACTGTGGTGAAACAGCAGGCACACGGACAACTCATCGGTGCGACGAGACAATCGATAAACGCCTCAGTAGTCACTCAGCCAACGCCAGACAATTTGGCCACACTATCTGTGGTTAATTCTCATATATCTGCCGCTGTAGCTGCAGCTGGTGCACATATGGCCGGACCACCTCCGCAAAATCTGCTGCACCAGCACGGCATAACGGCGACCATAACACCCGTTAAATTACAGGGCGGACCAGGCGGCGCACCACCACCACCTCCGCACACGGTACTGAAAACACCGCCGCCGCCACATCCAGCGGATACCATTATTTATGGTGTGCCAGCAGGCGTGCAACCTCCACCACATGCTGGCGCTCCCCTACCGCTACGCAACAACGAACCTGAACCACAAACATTAGATTTGTCTATTAAGAAGCCCGCACGTGATGGTCCATCGCCACATTCATCGTCTGCGGACAGCAGTAGTGGCAGTGGCGTGCCCCGTCATCATCAGCCGCCTCCCACATCCGTGAAGCATGTTGGCAATGCACCATCCATATATTCAATAGGACCGCCTAACCCGCAAACCTACATGTATCATCCACATCCAGCTACTGTGGGCAAACCTGGCTCCTTGTATGTGTCGCAAGTACCTGTTCCCATCTCCATAACTCAGCCAGGTGTCGGTGGCGTTCGATCTCAAGTGCAACCACCAACGCAGCAGCCACCTGCGCATATGCAACTACCAACGCAGTCGGCAAATAGCGGTGGAATCGGTCCTAAGGGCTCTTCGAAAATTCCACCCAAACTGAGTCCCCAACAGCTTATGCATCCTGGTCATCCACCTCCGCCACATTCTCATATTGGTCAGGCGCCTTCGCCCTCGCAGCAGCAACAGTTGCTCTCGGTTGGTGGAGGGCCACTGCCTACTGGTCCTAAAGGATCCATTACACATGGTACGCCGGTGAACAACTCACAGCAATTAATTGTTCACGGTTCATCCGCCACTCTGAGTCCCAAATTTGATGCCTCCATGTTGCGTCAGACGCCACCATCGGGCAGCGAGAGCAACAAACTTGGCTCTATCACTCAGGGCACGCCCATCCATATGCCGTCCCACCATATGCAGGAAAGCAAGCGCTCAGCTTATGAGTACTACAAGTCATCGCAACGTCAGAGTCCGGCACAGCAACCTTCCGGTCATCCCGGACCACCACCACCTCCGCAGCAATCATCGCCACAAGCACCACCACAAAATTTTGGCGTGAGCTCACCCTATGCGCGTTCGCCGTATGGCGTAGATCAATCTCCCGTTTTGAGTACGCGTCATATTTTAACGCACGATTATATGACATCGCAGCAAATGCAGGGGCAGCAGCGTAATGTTTCTCGTGGTGGAGGTGCTAGCAGTGGCGGCGGTAGTTCCGATAAGGAATCACCATCTCCACGAAATAGTGTCAGCGGTGCCTCAAGCGGCTTGGTTTATTATGACAAGGAACGCGGTCGCACCGAGTACTCGAGTCGGGCATCGCCAGCAGATCATGCAAACAGGTAAGGAATCAATTTTGAATATGAAAAGGAAGATTGGTTGAGCGGAAAAAATAATTTTAAAACATTTTTTTGCAGCACTCCAAGTCCACATCGCACACCACCACCACAACGACAGGGCGTTATACAACGGCACAATACAGGCTCGAAACCGCCGTCACCAGCTGCACCGCCGCAAAGTCGCTTGCACGTAGTAATGCCACACAATTATCCAACAGGTAAGAACGATCTTATAATTTTGTCGGAACAATTCTTAATGTTTCTCTGCTTATAGGTGGCCATGATGCATTCTCCTCATTTGTTGACGTAGCTGTGCAACAGCCACAGCTGCCTGTACCACAAAAAGATGAAAAACAATCACGTCATGAGGCAGCACCACCGCCACCTCAGCAACAACAGCCGCCACCTTCGCATCACGAAATTCGTTATCAAATCAATCGTGAGCACATGGCTGCTATGCAACTGCAACATCATCATCAGCAACAGCAAGCAGCTGCCGCTGTAGCTGCACAACAACAGCAACAGCAACAGCAGCAACAACATCAAGCGGCCGCTGCAGCAGCTGCACAACAACAGCATCAATATCGGCAACAGCAGGCAGCAAATGCTGCTGCTGCTGACAATTATCGCCGTATGGAGCAAGTGAAACGCGAACGTATGCAAGTGTGCATTGAGCGTGATCGAGATATGTTTAAGCGCATCGATCGCGATCGAATAGAGCGTGCGCATCAGGAACAGCGTATGCATGCTGAACGCGAGCGTATAGATCGTGAGCGTGAACGTGAAAGGGAACGTGATCGTGAGCGAGAACGTGAACGTCGCGATCAAGAGCGCGTGGCAGATGAACGTGAACGTGAGGGACGCAGAATGGAGCGTATTTATGCTAATAATGCTGCTACAGCAGCGGCTGTGGCAGCGGCTACTGGACAACCACATTATATGCGTGGACCAGAAGGTGGACCACCACGCGCTATACCCGATCGAGAGCGTGATCCGTAAGTTAAATTTCTATTTATTTTTGTTTTTGCAAAGTTATAAGGATGGGAATAATGAAGTTAGTCATTGTCATTAAGTTGCTTAAATTGTTAATTTAGCATGAATTTCATTGCGAATATCTTTTTGTACTAATAAAATTGCATTTAAGTCAAACGCTTAGTTTATACTTTCATTCAGTTGATAAATATCAAAAGTGAAGAATTCAACTTTTAAAAAGTTCCTTCATACTTGAACTTATTTTCTAATCAGGTATATTCTACTTTTCACTTCCTAATATAAGCGATACGAAATCTCATGAATTTATAAAAAATTATCATGAAATTTAGTCGGAAGTGGGTCAGTTTTGATATTCATCGACACATACATATGTATTATGTAACTAAAACTCAACCTTATAATACTCATCCTGTTCAAATGAATGCTCACTTATTTTCATTCATAAATATTTAGATTAATGTTGTCTAGAATTTAAATAGTCGCTGCATTTGTGGATAATAATCGCATTTTTTAGTTTATTTTTTTTATCATTTAATGGATTCCTCCCCCCTCCCTCATTTTCGCATTCGCATCATCATACACTCATCAATGTCTTCTTTGTTTGTATTTTTAACTAATAAACAGCTATCATAGGACGCATCCAGGACAACCAGCAGAGGGCACGTTGTCGGCACAGAGTCTTATCGATGCCATAATTAAGCACCAGATTAGTCAAGGTACCAACGAGCCAAATCCGGCCAACATAAATCGGGATCTGACGCGCAGCTCATTTGTGAGTATTTTGCTTTTTTTTTGCTTTATTTAGCTTATTGCTTTTGAATTTACTTTAAATTTATTTTTATTGTTAGATTACTTAATTTTGGTTTTTGGTTTCTTTTATTTTAAAGTATAACTCACGCGATATAGCACCACCGCGTCAAAATGCATCTGCTGTTTCCTCATTGGCAGCGGCCGAGAACAACGGCAAAGCTAACTCACCCAATGTCATCAACATCGACTTGGACAACGAACGCAGCAGCGGTGTTGTCAGCTCGCAACACGAGCCACCACCACGTGGTCAACAGCAGCAGCAACAGTCAACAGGGCGTGGCAGCCAACATGCTGCTGTGCAACAACAGCCGCCAATGCCAGCGTCATCGCAACAACAGCAGCCGCAAATTCTGACCAAGCACATAACAATTGGTGAGCTTACTGACTCCATAATCGCCAAAGACTACGGACCGAATCCTATCCATTTGCGCGCAGCACCACCACCCACCTATATGCCCTATATGCAGGATCCACAGTCAATAGTTGCACCTGATCGCTGGAAATATAATCGCAGAATGCAACAAAAAGAAGCAGAAGCCGTTGCAGCAGCTAAAGCTGCCACCGGAGGAAACAGTGCCAGCGGTGGGAGCAGCAGTAGCGGCATACGCTCAAACACATCAGGTGATGATCGCCAAATTATACGCATGCCACAGGCAGTCAGCCCACGTAAATATAGTATGCACGAGTTAATCTTACAACAAACTGCGGCAGCAGCATCAGCTGGGCCACATGATCCCAGTAGTGTTACAGCAGCGGCGCCGCACTATTACCATGCACATGCGGTGCCTCCACCTGGTGGCCCACCACCACAAATGCATAACCAGCGACAGACACATGATCAAAGAATGCCAGGCGGCAGTGCAAGTGGTGGTCCCATGGCAAACCCCAGCGCCGGTGGCGGTCCGGTTTCGGTATCAAATCATCAATTTGATACCATGAAATATGTAAAAAATCGTATTGCAGAAGCAATGCGCACTGAAGATGATCGCCGTGCTGATGAATTACATCATGCGGCGGCATCTACGCATAATGATCACCATCGTGGCGGCGTCGGTGGCAGTAAAGACATGCACGATAGCAGCGTTGGCATTGGCTCCTCGCGTAAAACTCCGAATCAATATGATGAACGTGGCCGTTCTTCCGCTGGCAGTGGAATTTCCTCATCAGCTTCAAACAACGATATAGCTGCACATCATGGCAGCGGTGCGCCTTCACTAGGTGCATATCAACCACAACCGCCGGTGACAACATTTGCAGCGACAACAGCTTACTATCCATTTAGTGCGTTGAATGTTCCAAGCTCAGCAGGTTTGCCACCACCACCGCAGATGTCATTGGCAGGGGCGCATCAAGTACCACCGATGCATCATGGCATGGGTGTTGTTGGTAGCAGTAGCGGCAGTAGCAAGCAACAACAACAGCAGCAACAACAGCAACAGCAACAACAACAACAACAGCAGCAGCAGCAGCAACAACAACAACAACAACATCATCAACAGTCACATTCACAGCATCATCATGCTATGAATGAAGTGTCTGGAATTGGTGGTATTGGCGGTGGCAGTGGACCTGGTGCGATTTCATCAACGCAACAAACTGTCGGAGGCAGTGGGGGCATCGGTGTTACGACATCATCCGCAGAACCGAAACCTTTGCTGTCCGCGCAGTATGATGTGTTAAGCGACGAAGAATAGTTGTGACTGCAAGCGTCTTTTGGCCGGCAACAACAACAGCAGCAGCCAGAACAATACGCAGCAACAGCAACACCAACTACAACGATGGTAATGGGAAAGTCCCAGCAGCAACAACAGTCAGGACAAATGATGATGATGAATTACGTTAGTGGTGGCGCCGACAATATTGGCTATCATTGCTACAATGATATGACATACAATAACAATAGTAACAACAACAATCACAATAACTACTACTAGTAGGCATGGCTAAAACGGAGGGATCGGGGCGCAAGATAAAGTAGGTAGGATCCAAGTTAAATATTGAAATAATTGGAAAATAAAGTATGCTCTTAAGAGTTAAATAAGGAAAACAAAAGAAAATATGAAATTAAAAATGCAAAACCCATACACACACACAAAACAATACACTCCCACATGCAAGCGCGTTTGTATATGTATTAATAAAACAGCGCATATAAAGTTGAAATAAAATAAACATAAAAATATATTATTATAATAAAAAAATATTTATAGAAAGAAAAAATAAATAAAGTAAAGTAAAATATTAAATTATTATTATAATTAAAGAAATAAATGTAAAATAAACACAACAATAATTATGTTTAAAAGAAAACAACAATAGTAGTAGCAACAGCAGCAGCAATTTTGCGATACTCCCAAATTTAAAAAATCTTTTACACATAAAAACACAAATTCTCAAAATCTCTATCTCTCTCTGTAAACATATATCTATTTAAATTAAAGCAGTTGCCGCCGCTTTAGTAAAAATCCAATTGCTAATTAAGAAAAATTAATAAAAGGAAAATGAGCATTTCTTTAAAACTACTAATATTTAGGAAGAAAGTTAGAAAACTTGAGAAACTTAAAATTCACTTGAGTAACTTTGAATTGATGAAAACGGACTTTTGTGCTTCTATGAAGAAATTTAAAAAAAAATAGTTTCAATGAAATTTGTTATGTGCGTATATATTTTTGTTTGCTAATAGCGAAAGTCAAAATTTGCTTTTTGTTTTAAGGGGTGTTATGTGATCATATGGGTAACGATTATTATCTTCATTCAAGAATGAACAGCATTAACATGCAAAGAAAAATGAACACATACATATATGTAGTTGCCAAGTTATATCGAAGCTGAAATATTAGTAAAAATGTAGTATGTAGTGTATTTTTTTGACACAGAATCCAAATCTGGCCACAAAACTGGTCTAGCCCATCAGCATTTCCTTGCTCAGAATTGTAAAAATTGCTGCTTTTGAGGCACGTTAAAAGCTATAGACTGATTCTATGAATGACATCAAATAGTAGTTTTCCGTATGTTATTTGCACGGACGCTTATTTTCTGAGGTATCGCAAACTAAAGCTGAACTTTGTTTTATTCATACAAGATTTTCTTTGAATGTGAATGCTATAGCATTGAAGTTCTGCATTAATATTGCAGTATTAAAACTTTTACTGTCCACGTGTGTGTGGCTCAAGCAAGTCTTTATTTCAATAAATGACATCTTGTATATAATGTATTTTCTCAATGGAACAAGTTTAAACGGAAGATTAATATTATCTATGTTTTTCATTTTTAAGTAAATAAGTCTTGAAATTTTTCTGTGCTAGGGAAAAATTGTGGCTGCCAGATTCGGACGATGCGTCAAAAACTACTTCGCGAAAAACTAGTCGTGTCTTCGATTCTGACACTCGCAGTTATCTTATATGTATGTATATTACTAAAACGTTGCGATTCTCATTTTTATTAATCGTGAAAAGATAAAGCGAAGAATTGAACCAAGCTCTATAACAATTCGCTTATCACTTTAGTCACGGTTCGCTTGAAAAATATAGAGAACACAAATTTGTGCAACTTAAAAAATTTTGGATCTTATAACATTACATTTTCGTTCTCAAATTTTGAAAATTATCGTGTTTTTGATGCCAAAAATTATGTACTTCTTTCCTTATTTTTTTTTTTGTTGATTTATTGAAAAGTAGTTCTTAATCCAAAACAACATAAAAAATATTAGGTTTCAAATTGTTAAGCAGTTTGGAAACATATCGATTTTTGGTCCAAAGATTTGACTGATTTATGTTGTAGTTTGTTATGTTTCATGTAGATTTTTGGCGAAAATCCATAGAGTTTTTTTGTTCCATTACAATTTCAAAGTTATTCTATTTATTGATCAAGGGCATACTTTCTGTGTAAATTAGCAAAGAACTAAAAAAAAGTTGGCATATTTTTATAATATCTCAATATCTGTTGCAATGGCAATTAGGAATTTGAAGTATTGTATCACTTAGTTGACACTTGCAAATTGAAAACAAAAATTTGAACTTTGTATACACATCTTTGGTGCAACAGAGAGTTTTAACTTTTCTGATAATATTTTAAGCGCGAAAGTTCTTTTCATCTAAGGCGTAAATGTGCAGCAATTTCTTTAATAGATTAACTTTGTTTATTTCTATAAAGGAATGGATACAGCATAACTTCATTAAGTAGGATATTCCTTGTTATGTAGCTGCAATATATGTTCAAACACCTATGCCCTAGCATATAAACTAATTTGCAAAGTTAATCTCGATTTTGCATATCAACGTTAACGCCGCATTTACTCATCGTATGTATATTTGATTTTCTACTTTAAAATACAAAATTTTAAAAATGGCGTCACTCATTATTTTTAAGCCCTTTTTTTAATAAAAATAGGGGAGGCTGTCAATGCAAAACCACGGTCGACTTATATATATTTTTTTTAATAAAAACTGTCTTGTTGCTTTAAAATTATACAAACCTATACCTACTTATATTTTTTAAGCTGTACAAAAACACATTTATATTTTAACGTTCCAGCATATTGGAGAAAAGTTAAGTTATATTTAGTTTAAAAAAAACCCTGCTAGCAACTTTAAACGAGAAAAATTAAAAAATATAAAACAACAACACTTGGGCTGTTTTAAAATTAAACTTACTAATATAATTTATGAAATTTTAAATTTTTATTTTGTTTATATTAAATGCATATACATATATTTAATTTTTTCTTACAAGCAAGCAACAATAAATAAAACATACAACAAAAAAATGCTAAGACTAATTGAAAAGTAAAAATAAAATGTAAAATATTTAAACTAATTTAATTTTAACATTACTTATTGATTATATTAATTATTATTATTACTATAATTATTAAAAAATAAATAATTATTAAACTTATATATTTAGTAACAACAACGTGTAAAATTCAGAAAGTTTTTTTTTTGTGCTTTGCTGCAGTGCAAAGATTCTAATTTTAAACAGTTTAAAGTGAAAAAAAAAGAAAATACAAAAAAAATAAAAGTAAAGCATTAAGTTAGTGTTTAATTTTATGCCTTAATTTCTAAGCATAATATTAAAATTTAAATATTAAATTCAAAAAAGAGAAAAAAAGAAACAAAAACAAAAATTTGTAAAGATATGAAATTTAGTTATTTAGTTTTAAATTTATTATTTAACTAAATATTGAAATAATAAGCAAGCAAAACAAATTCTTTATTGTAAACAAATTGCAAATTTTCTGAAAAGTTAATTTTTTCTTTGCTTTACACTTTAACTACAAATGTTTACGAAAAAATTATTTTACGTTTTGCTCATAAGAATGAAGCAAACAACAAAATCATAGTTTAGTTTTTGAAGATGTTTATGTTAATTTAATTATTTTTTTTAAATAACGTCTAATGAATAATTTTATAACTTCATTATAATTTCTTAGTTATAAAAAAAGTATGAAAATTTTTAATTAATTAGTTGTATGGATTATTTAAAAGATTTATTATTATTTTTTTAATAATTATTTAATTTTTTTAGTTTCGCTCACTTTAATTAACAAATAAACATTAATTACTATAAAAAAATTGCTTTTTATTTCAATCACAAATTCAAATGAATCGTGAATTTCGAAAAGGACAAAACTTTTTTTTTTTTAGCATCATAGTTTATTTTCCGTATATCAACTCATCGTTTTGTGCAAGAAGCGTTCA
The DNA here is from genome assembly GCA_949775025.1 of Tricholauxania praeusta. Taxonomy (NCBI): domain Eukaryota; kingdom Metazoa; phylum Arthropoda; class Insecta; order Diptera; family Lauxaniidae; genus Tricholauxania; species Tricholauxania praeusta. The sequence goes on from OX459028.1 coordinate 131,315,285, forward strand.
TATCTAACATTTACCCTGACTTGTAGACACTGTGTCATGGTCTTCTTATGTTGAAAAATGTGTCAAATTATAGTTTGCAACAACGCATTTACAAAATGGAACACTTTACCGCAGATTAAGGCATTAAAATTGTTTGTTATTTTTTTGACTATATTTTAGCTTTAGGCTTAAAAATAATTATCCCAAAAATTTGAGCTTCCTAGATCAAACTTTTATATGGCGCGGACAGAGTATGTGTCCGATTTCGTTGAAATTTTACGAAAAAACCGTCTAACTAAAACGTAGCAAAACTATGCCTTAGGTGCCGAGATATCAGCGTTTGAAGTATTTTAGTTGTGTGGGAGATGCCACCCACTGTCGTCAAACCACGTCCACTTTTTTCGTGTGGCTGAAAATTTGAACAAAACCCAAAAAGGATTTTTTTGTGGTCCCATGGGGTTGAAGAAAATAGAAAATTTTCCCCAAAATTTCAGCTTCCTAGATCAAACCTGCGGTCGACACAAACGATTTGTTTCCTATTACAATTCATATGGAAAAAACGAATGGCAGATTTTTTCTACGTTTTTCATATTTCAATTCATCAAAAATTTCATAGAAATGATAAACTGCTGCAAAAAGTGAAACAATTTCAACTCTGTTGACAGGCAGCTGTCAATAATCAACGCATTTACGAAATGGATCGATTCCGAGATAACGCCCGAAATTTTCAAAAAAATCAACAAAATATAACCTCGAAAGAATCGACTGCTGCAAATGATCCATTCAGAGGCAGCCATTTGGCTGTTATAATTTTTTTATAATAATATTTATAATATTTTTATATGTCCGCAATTTTTTTTTAAATATAATTTAATAGATTCTTCTGTAGATATAATTGGACTTCGATTCAACCACGTGTTTTTGGTTTTTTTCAAAAGTCGGGTCAAAATCCTTGATTTTTTAATTGATTTGGTGAGTGATTACTGCTGGATTACTAACGTTTACATTTTCTATAAGAATCACTGAAATCTGACAACTAATATCAGTTGAACACAAATTTTGAGTTGATACTAAATATTTTGGCAAGTTAATTAATTATTGTAAAAAAAAGCAACGTTCTTTTTTCCATCTCCAATTAAATAATGTAAAATTGCATATAGGATAGTCTTAACGTCACAAGTTTTATTTGTTTGTTTTGTCGGACTATCACATCAGATGTTATTTTTAAATCAGGAAAAATGTATTTGCGCTTATTGCACATCATGGAACTCAGATATGAATTCCAAATCAGAATAAAAAAAGTTGGTGTATACTGTATATGATCGTTTTTTTTTTTTGAGTACATCTTTCAGCCATAGTTTTTCTTGAAGCTTAGGCTGTCTTGAATTAATATGCAAGGTTGTTCAATTAAAATTCAGATAGCTATTTTTTTATTTAACTTTATATGTAACTTTTCATGTTTTTTTTTAACTTAAATGCAATTTAACTATGTCTCCCTTTGAATTTTAATTGTTCCTCCTTGAATATTAATTAAAGATAGTCTTAAATTCAAGAAAAACCATATTTGAAGAGTGTGCTCCAAAAAAAAAAAAAAGATGACAATTTCGATTTTTTTTTATTTTTTTTGGAGCAGACTCTTCAAACATGGTTTTTCTTGAAGTTAAGACTATTTTGAATTAATATCGGTTAGTTTTTGAAAACAAAACCTTAAAATGTTAAATACTCTAGAGTGACAAAAATTAACAATTAAATGTTATGTTTTTTACACCATGTGTATTTTTATGTATCTCATTTGAAAGGTCTGCTTCGACTGTATAATTTTTGCTCAGGCAGCATATTTGTAAACCGTACACCAAAGATACTTGTGATCGAAATACGAAAAGATATATATACTTATATGGATCTATAAAGTATGAAAAGCCTTTGTCACAATTTAATATTTGCAACAACAAGAATCTGTAGTCAGCGATTAAATGTCTCCTGAGATAAGAATATGTGACAATTCGCAATATCTTAATGTTCATTTGTAATTAAAACCATGATAAAATATATAGCTCATTTCAAAGATACTTTTTGGAATCTTAAATTTTGCAAACAATATTATATTGTAGGCCATTCCCTTGAAGCTCCAGTGTTCAAAAACCTTTTATTGTATTAAGCTTCACACGTCCATTAGAAAACAATTTCTGATACATCCTCTTTCTTTTACTTTGATTCTAACATTTTCCAATATTATTTTACTTCAGAAAACTTAACGTTAATTTTTATTTTTGGAACCTTAATTTTGTATAGTAACTTATATAGTTACAAGCTTAAAATCGACGCTGTTTTTAAAAATATATAGTATATAAAGAGAAAGTTAAGAAACTTCTTCCTGAAAACAAAATTATCAAATACCAAATTATAATAAAAAAGGGCAAACACATTTAATAAGGTACTTACTAAACATATATATATACCTATATAGTATATAAATAAAAATGTAATGAAACAACCAATGCAAAATAAAACACTTGAAGGTTAGTTAGCTAGATTATATTTACAATTAAATAAATAAATTAAAAAAAATAAATAAATAAAAATAGCCTTCACATTAAAGAATATTTGAAAAATATTAAACAAAAATTAAAATTAAAAGGACAAAAAAAATATGACGCATAGAAAAAGATATAACAAAACAAAAATGTTTTAACAAAATCTATTGATAGTTAAAAACTTACAGCAAGCTCTATTCATAATAATTTAAAATAGATTTTTCAAGAAGAAAATTTTCTATTTTAAAGTATTATGACTATAGATTTTAGTGCATGAGTGTGTTTTTTTTTTCGATAAAGTTTTGGTTTTTTTTACAAAAAAATATCTATAGTTTTTTAAAAATTGATTTATTTCTTTTAAGTTTTTTGTTTCGTTACGAGTATTTCGAATGATACATTTTCATTTCAAATACCTTTATGCAGAGATTTAAAATGTTTGTATACCCTACACCTTGCAGCACAACGCCATTCAAGTCCTTGCTGTATCATTTTCATACTCTACACACAGGGTATATTAAGGCAGGCAGGAAAGTATAGTATAGTATACATATTCATGATCAGCTTCACCTCCTGAGGAGTGGCGTAGCAACTTTAGTTGCTTGTGGTGGCCTCATTAAATATAAGGGGCATCTTTTGCTAAAACGAAAAGAGTTGGATCACGTGGAATCTGATTTTGGTATTTTTTTTTTGTACGAGTATATACATAGTTAGTAAATGATTAGTTGGTATTTACCATAATTTACGATAAAATTATAATATATATAAAATGTTAGAAGAATTAGTTCTGTTAGTTTTATCATCTATAGGGTTTTGAGTTTTGACCAATTTTTAAGCTTTACTTAAAATATCATTTAAAATATACGAAATAAAAATTTAAAAAAATATTTTTTTTCATAAAACAAATTGCTTAACAATTCAAATAAAAGAGTTGATAAAAAATAAATTTGCTAAATTTTTCAAAAATTTATGAAATCATGTTTAATAGAGTAAACAATATTAATTGGCCAAAATTTCTTACATCTCATGGTAGGTATTTGAGAAAAAATTCTATTAATATCCAAAAGTTTTGAAAAATTATGCACAACCGATATAAGTAGTTTATGATTTATTCTAAACTGTTCAAATACTACCTACAAAATAAAAATCAGCTAAGTCGGAGACCTCAAGGCTCAATTCCTTTCGTTTTGGCAAATAATGCCTTGTATATATTCATGATGAACGTCACCACTGTAGACGGGGGCGACAACACCCTAAAAGTCATCTTTCGAAAAGTCTTCTTAGTTGGGAAACTATGGCTTTCTAATCTCCACTAGAGCTCCATAGCCATTAATCTATTCCGGCCATATTTTCAATCGCATTTTTAAAGAAGTACGTTCCAATCACTCCACCAGTCTTTGTAAAAACGGCGCTCATAAGTAAGAACAACAGTTGCAATATAAGAATATTATTAAAGAAAAAAAATTTGAGAGTTATTTGATTTTCTTTTATTAGGGTTGTTCACAATATCTATTGTGATTATTTTACAATGAAGTAATTTCGCAATAATTTGCTATTTAGTGCGATGTTTTTAATAACAACACGAAATGCCAATAGTTGTAAAAATTAAAGTACTTGGCAGTATATTTTTTCGTGCTGTAATATGGGAAAGTTCTGTCCAATGCGCTTTATAGCTCATAGTCCTTGAGGTAGCTTTGCATTTTTCATGGTCATTTCATCCAGTCTAATTTTTTTGTAATTGATAATTTAAATATGACTAATGATCGAAATAAGCGCCAGTCGTTAGAATCGTGGTGGAGGTGGTTGAAAGAGGCCGAAAAAAAAAACAACTCGCGCAATAAAACGGAAAGTAAGCCATTAGTACAATAATATATTATTACCAACGTTGTAGAGGAGATGAATACAAACCCATTTCTGCCCAAAAATTCTCCGTATGACAAGATTTGAACCACCTTTTATAGTCGTAAAATTACTTATAACCATCGGAGTTTTCGAAAAAAATACGGTTATTATTGGAAATTTTAAAGCGGTGAAAGTTGGGTCGAGTCGTGTTGTATGGAGATTTTTCGGTGTGTTTTCATCTCCTCAACAGCATTGGTCTTAATATATTTCTCTACTTATGGCTTAATTTCCGAGTTTCCACCACTACTAAAGCAGCGGGCGCTTAGATCCTTAGTGCCTCCCGGACTAACAGAAAATTATGCAAATCTTGTTTTCCTGATGTTGGCGATATTTTTTTATTATAAAATGAAAATAATTAACAGGAAAAACAAAGTGGTATTTTCGTGTGAAGACTTAGGCAGTCGTAAAATATCAGAATTCCAAAAATAAAGGAGGGCTGCACATAATTGCAGTGGTATATTCATCTAAACATACTACATGACAATTTTGCTTTGAAACTGTGAATAGGCCTGTTGTAAGACAAATAAATGTGCAAGCCAAAGTGAAAATGTGTGACGTTACTTAGTGCTAGAATGGGTACTGTTTCGAGACATAGTGAACAAGGATAGAGGGGAAAAATCGCGTTACGTATTGAATGTTTTTAGTTGAAATACGCGGAGTATGGTAGTCATATAAATTTCATTACACTTTTTTATACGTTAACTATATTATGTTGCTCACATATATTTTGGGGTTTAATTCTTATACATTCCAATCTATTTTTACAAATTTTTATGCATCGTTTTAACAATAATTGCATTTTTATTTTGTATAGCAAAAAAATATAAAATAATTAAATTACATATGTAAACATACTATATAAAAATAAACCTCACAACTTATTCAATCAATAAGAAATCCTTGTAAAAATATTTAACCGAACAAAAATAAAAACCCTTAAAAAAATGGTGCAATCTACAAAAATGTCTGACAACAAAATAAAATTGAAAAAAAAAAAAAAAAATAAATAAATACTTTATAATATTTTTCTTATAAATATATACAAGTACATGAATAAATATTATATAGATACAATATATAGACAAGATATTTAAAAATTAAAACAAACAAATAATAGCTGCAGAAAATAGAAGTTAAACATTTTTTAAATTAATGTAACTTTTTTAAAATTTAGTGAGAAAAATTAATGATTTTTATTTACTGCATACTTTAAAAAAAAAAAACCAAATACCAAAATATTTACTATTAATGAAAATTACCATTGGAATGCAAAATATAAAAAGTTTATATTATTCATAATGCAAAGGCAAAATAAATATATAAATCATTAACTTATGATGTAAATAAATTATTCTTAAAATTATAACTATTATTATGATTAATTACAATAACAACAAAAAGTTAAGCAAGAAAAGAAAAACCAATCGACAAAATAAAATTGATGATTGTCGATGGTGCAGCAGCAGTTATTTAAATAATAAAGGGGAAAATTGTATTATTTAATATAATATTAACAAAATAAAATAACAATATTAAAAATAAATGAAACTAAAATTATTAAAAAATAACATGATTTTTTTTTCAAATATCATTGACGTTGAGTATGAAAAAAAAGAAAATTTGCCGACAGAACGATTTAAATATTCAAAAGATAGAGCTCCATTCCTTCTTCTCTTAAGGTTCAGCAGAGGAGAGTTAAGAATTGTTGTAGGAGGGCTGATGGGGCACAGTGTTATTGGCCATATGGCCGCCATATTTGGTGTCACTTTCAGAGATTTCTGCAGGAGTTGTGGAGACGAAGAAGAGAATGAGACGGTTAAGCATCTCGTGCCCATTCAATCAGACCATTTAAGGAGAAAGGAGGGGACTATATATATGTAGAGTGTCACAATGGGCCAACTTCCTTCGAGTGAAATATGCTATATGCAAGCGATCCTTTTATCCTACCTAACCTAGCTCCTTTCCTTTGCTGACGAACTTAAACTCGAATGTAACAGCTTCTGATTCTTGTCTGACAGCATTTTGTCAATCATGGTTGCTACACTTTGAGCTGCAAAAATCTGAGCCCCTCCTTACGAAAACCTTGATTACGTCGCTGTTTGAGCGCTTACACTTTTTTTCCATTAAGTCGCGAAGTTAATATCAATTAAGTGGCCACCGCCCGGTATTGATGCACTTTCGATTTCGTTTGTCCAGCATTTTTCATGGCTTTTTTCAAAATTCTAGTAATGGATTTTTAATTTTTCATTGGTTTTTTTGTATAACACGTGTCAATTCAAAAAAGCACCACAAGTCAATTCACCAAAGTGAGAAATTTGGCGGCCAGAAAACGCTTGCTTCAGATGTCCTCTGCTTTTCGTACTGCGTTTGGGGTTGCACAGTTTTGCTCTCCAAGCTCAATTCGTCAATTAATGTCAGCAAAAAGTCATTGATTATGGCTCTGTAGCAATCACCAGTCACAGTAACAGTATTGCTGACGCTGTACTCGGAAAAATATGAGCCAATCATCTATCCCTCATGAGATAGATATTTTGATGATTTTCGATACCTCTGATATTTTATTAAATTTTACGATAATATGCGACACTTTTCGATTTTTATCAACTCTTTCGGTAGTATTCGATATTTACAAATCTTTATTTTACTTTTCAATACTCTTGATAATTTAACTTTTCGATAATTTTCCATAATATTCGTGAATTTTCTATTGCTATTGACTTGTCGCTGTTTTTCGAAATATTCCACCGAACTTAATTGAACTTTTCGATATTTTCCGTCTTCTATAGATTTTTTCGATACTATTCGAAGCATCCGATTTTCATCGTCTTTTTCTCATTGTGCTTTATTGATTTATTCAGTATGTTTCAGTCGAATCATTCAATGTTGTTGATACTATTCGATCTAATTCGACTTATATTTGACTGTTTCAATAATTAATCGATACTTTCGAATTTTTATCGAAGTAGTCGATACAATTTAAATTTTTTTCGATATTTTTTAATACTAATTGATATTATTCGATTTCTTATACCCATTGTCGGCTATGCTTAGATTTTTAATTTATATGAGTATAAAGTTTTGTTTATTTCTTACTCATAATTAGAATTTAATTTTTTAAACTTATTTTGTATGTAATTAAATTGCTCGTAGCACTTTTGTTCTTTTTTTATCATAAAACAGAAACTGTATGTTATTAGTGCTTATTCCAAAAGATTGTATCTTATTAGCACTAAGTTCAAATATTAAATAAAATACAAATACAAATACAAAAATCGTATTGCACTTTTGGTGTGTGCTCCAATTAAACATTTTCCTTTTCTATGCCCTACACTCAGGATATATTCACTTTATCATTCCATTCGTAACGCATGGGGGGGAGGGGGGGGGGGGGGTTGCACGTAGAGAAAAGTATCCATATTCAATAGCAACGTCACCACCTGAGTCCGCCTGTGTGTATGTCTGTCTTTCTGGTTGTGGAAATCACGATTACGGGAAATCTAAGCGATATGATGGAATGAAATTCGATACTCAGGCTAACATCTTCAAGCAAGGTTCTTCGGATTGAAAATGAAAGAAATCAGTTCACGGATATGCCTACCGCCCCTACAAATAAAACATTTAAAAAACTTTATCGATATAGGTATTTAATGTAACCAAATTCCTCACAAATATTAAGGATAACCTGGGCAAGCTTTGGACAGCGAACTCCAAAAAGAGGGTGCGGTAGCTCTCATAAAAATAAACGCTTCAAAACGCTGAGTATGTAAGAATTATTCGGAAAAGCTGTAGATACGAATTTAATGAATTTCTACATGTAGGCGTGGCATCCTACATAGAAATAAAATCGCCATACTGAAAGAATTATTTAAAGCAATGAAACCAAATTTGACATAAACACAAAAAATGGTTCGGTCTAGCATCAGACACAAAGTTGGCGAATTTTGAAAAGAGGGCGTGGATCCTCCCATACAAGCATAAGTCTCAAAACGCTGCATAGAGAGCTTTTTTATTAAATGCTGCCAAATACAATGGTGTTACGTTTAGTCAAATCAGCCATCACGTAGTGGAGAAAATACCCTTTTAATACAAATTTAAGACTCACGCGCACCTTTACTTTACAAGGCCAAAGATAACACGGATTTTATGCGCGGATGTAGGCAATTATCTGAAAAAATTTGAGCGGTAAATTTTGAGCATTCAATAACAAAACTAACATATTGTTGGAATAACCCCTATGAATTACAACCTACTTAACAGTAGCAAACAAAAACCACAACAAATCTATAAGCCAGATTATCTACAGCGCTGCAATGCGCGTCAAAAATTTTCATTCATAAAAATCGATGCATAGTAAAAGCTCTACAACATACAACGCTTTGTAAGAGATAACTCACCGAGACAAAAACAACAAAGAAAAAACGGATAGAATCAAAATAAAAAGCAATCGTAAGCATTGGCCGTGAAATTTTACAGGTAAAATAAAAGCAAAAGCTTAAAATGAGAAAAAAAGCTCTCTCTCACGCTCACAATGCATTGCATTTTGTAGGCGGCAAAGGTAACTGCTGCGCCGCAACATAGCGTATCTTTGAGATACGAAAATGCGCTGTTAACATGAGCGCGATAAATGTTAACAACTTCTTTGCATTTAACACTGTTATTGTTATTATTGTTATGTTTTTTTTTGCTGTTTTACTGACCAAGTCCAAGTTTAACAGCGGCTGCAAGAATCAAAACGCGTTTTGTTGTCGCAGCGTTAAGTTCAGACTTTTTCTTGCTAATACTCGATATGTATCTTATAGCTACTTAAGCTATTGCGGCATGTACGGGAACAAATTAAAACATAATTTTATATGCAATCCAAACAATGAAGTGAAAATGTCAAAAATAATTTTAACGAAAAAATAGTGTGAGCAGTGCAAAAATTGAAAATATAAATCAGTAAAAAATTTACACGATTTTAATTATTTACAAAAAAAAAAAAATTGTTAAACTAATTCAAAGTGCATTTTTAATTTAAAATAAATCTTAACTCATTAACTTAAATAAAAAAGTTTCAAACTTTGCAACTTGCTGGTACTTCCTGCTGCTACAAAAAAGTAAATTTTTTATTTAAAAAAGAACATTTTTTATATGGAACAAAATTATGATTTTAAGTTTTGTATTTAGTGGCAGGAAAAACTTTAAATGTCATAGAAAGCACCCACATTTTGAAGGTCATGCTGTGTAGATACATTTCAATTGTTTTTGTTGCTGTTTTGTTCTTTGCGCGGCTGCTGCAGCAGCTGATGTTGTATGCTCTGTATACCAAAAATGTGGCTTTAATAAAAAGCATACAACTTCTAAATTATGTTTCTGGAATTTCGTGTGTATCGCTTTGATTGCGTCTTTAATTTAAAGCATACTTTATGGCGCTTACAGGCTTATTTTCTCTTGCGTTCTTCTTTAAGTTTACCTATGCTTTAAATGTGAAAACTTAAATATTTTTTTTTTGAAATTTTTATTTTTTGTTAACTGGGAATACTAAAACTAATTGTGCTTAGTTAAGTTTTGCTATGCAAAATTTTCAGGATGCGCTGAGTAAATATTAAATATTCTTAGGGCTTTATTGTAAGGTTTGTATTTTTTTCTAGAACACAAAACTGCCGTACTAAGCGAAAAGGGCGTATCTCAAAAAATTTCGTTTCGAGATAATTGATGTTTTGTAAATGTCGTTTTATTCTTACTTTCTCTACGAATTTTTTAACTTATTTATGGCAACTTAAATATCATTTTAAGGGTATTTATTTATGACTTACTGAAAAAAAATATCGAAGTTCCTTGCATTTATACGCTTTTCATGAGATACGTCTTTTTCGCTTAGTATTTATCAGGGACGTGAACCGGTTTTGAGCCGAACCGAAAACGCTTTTTTTTAATAATTAACTGAACCATTAACCGAACCGAAATTTTCGACAAATGCTTGATCCGAACCGAAAACCGAACCACTTTTTATAACGGTTCGAGGGTTCATTCTGACCAATTTTCAATGGACAAATTCTTCCCACTTGTTTTATTTTTTTTTTAGTTAAATATGGAAATTTTGAAAGAAATAGGGAAGAATGAGACAGAGTTCAAAAATAAATCATTAACAGATAAAATCAAATCGTTTGATAATATAAAGTGGCTTTCAAATAATGTTAAAGCTTTGAACTTTTGGAATAACTACCTTGCCAAAGAATTATCTGAATTAGCTCAAGTTATTTATGATGTTTCAGCAACCCAGGTTTCGGTAGAGAGGATATTTTCCACCCTAAAATTTATTCTCGGAGACATGAGGGGAAATATTGACGAGGACCTGTTAGAAGATATTTTTCTCATCATTCTCAACTGATTATTGTAAATCAAATTTTCTGTAAAATACTAATTTTTTACTACGTACTTATAGCGTATGACATAAATTATATGTTCATATATATTTCTATATTCTTTTGGATTGTTACTGAATAAAAATAACACAAATTTGCATAGTTTTTTTTTTCATTCCCGAACCGCTGAACCGAACCGAAACCCCGGTTCAAAGAAAACAAAAACCGTTTTGACGAACCAATCCAAAAATGCAAAAACGGTTCGAACCGATGAACCGAACCGACCAAATTTTTCACCCGGTTCACGTCCCTGGAATTTATAGCTTTAAAAATGTAGATACAACTTTTTACTTTAATCTTGCCATATAAACTTTCATACAAAAGATATAATATTTTTATCGTATAAAACACAGATAATGTTAAATAAAAACTAGAATCAAATTATATTTTTAGAAATTATACTATATTTACTAAAAGAAAGATTTAAAATACATATAAGCATATGTACATATGTACATATTAAGCATACATGATTGTTACTTATGAAATCTCAACCCTTAAAAGTAGGGAGTTTTCTCCAAACGAACATTGTTTTTTCGTTCTTTTCGAAACGAAAATAAACAAGTAATGACAAGAACTTGCAACGACAATGACAACGTGATCCAGTCAACGAAGCTTTGCGTTTAATTTCCGTTATTATTTTTAATTTTTTTCGTCGTAATCGAATATAATAATAATTTTCCTTCGTATTTCTGAGATACGTCTAATTCGCTTAGTATGTTGTGATAAAATTGAGATAGAGGAAATTTTCTTAGTAGATTTTTAATATGATTAAACTAAGATACCGGCATTTGGAGCATTTAATTAGACGCGTAATTACTTAAGCTATCCGATGCCATAAGGATTTCGGATATTTTTTTTTGAGATACGCCCTTTTCGCTTAGTACGGCAGAAAAGTACATAAGAATACTCTCAATAGATACATCAACATATCTTTCGAGAAGCATACTTTCATATTCAAAAATTTTCCAAAAAATAAGAGGTCGTCAATAAAAGGCGTACGCAGCAGTGAGAGGGTTGTAAAAATGGACAATGGACAAATGGACAAAAAAATGGAGGGAGGACAATTAGGGGGAGGGGTTGAGGCCTTTTCGGACGTCCATTTTTTTTTTTAATCACTCTTGATTTTTTCTTTTTTTTGTTAAAATTACAGAGTTTTTGAGGACGTCTTTTATGGACGACTCCACATTCACTTCCACTTTTGATATTATTAAGAAATTTCATCTAACACTTATTTTGACTTATATTTTTTAACTGAAATATCATTAATTTTTGGCATAATGCCCTTAGGTTCCGATGAAGAGGAAACCATGAAACACTTTACTGCTCTTGCCCTACCTTGGTAAGAAAGAGATTAGAAGCCAATTTTTAATCTATGAAGAAACTACCAAAGTCTATCTAACTGATTTTTTAAAATATTTTCTGCCTCTGTAAATATCATCTGAACAAAACAAATTTAAAAAAAAAAAATCTAGGACTAAGTTGGTTCTAGGTTGTCCTTCAAATTTGTATTTCCTTTAGAGCAAATAATGTTGAAAATTTATCAAAACTCAAAGTTCGGTCATTTTAATTTTATTGAAATTTACACAAAAAAACCGTTTCAATACCTATTTTTTTTTAAGAAAAAAAAAAATAAACAAATTAGTTGGTTTTTTTGAGCCGAACTGGGTATTGATAGTTGGCTAAGCTATTTTTGAAACCGACGGAATTAGAACACCGGGTTTTTTTTTTGTTTTCATAGCAGCGATTCGATCTCCGACGGAAGCACCGCCTAAAAATGTTTTCTTTGGACTTATTTATTTTATAAGCGAGAAAGAGTGAGATTGATAAAATTAGCAAGAACTGAATTCAATGACGAAAATATATGTATGTATATTGGACCGGGTCGAAAAATAGATTCATCCAGACACCGACTCAAAAGTTAGAACGAAAATTTGACGTTGAAATTTTAACGTCAAACTTTTTGCAAGAACGCAATCCTTATTTTGTCAAACAAATTCAGGTATCCATTCTTGAAGAAATAAAAGTTACGAGCCAAAAAGGACCTTCAGGAGGATCAAAAGTGCTGCATTGCTTTTTCTCGGAACGAAAAAAAAAATGACGCAGATTTCGTTTTCAAGGGTCCTTCTAACTTTTGAGTCGGTGTCTGCCTGACTTTATTTTGCTTCATACAAATCGACCCGGTCTAACGTTTATGTAGGTATTCAGTTATTGATGTCTGCCTGGTATTCAGAAATTTAAAATTTTTTGAAAAATCGGCCATGACATATTTATTTGACCAAATCGATTAGTTCAACAAAAACAATCCTAAATGACTTTATGCAAGCTTTCCTCCTCAGCTGTCGTTGTTTTTATTTTAGGCATTCTAATACACTATAATCAGTGGTGCCCACTACTACAAGCAAACGATATCACGTTAAGCATGTGTTGATGATTTGTTTATCAATTCTGTATACATGCACGCTTTTTTACGCTCTTAAAAACTCTTAAAGCGACTGATCGTTCTCATATTTACACTCTTTGAGCACCTGCTCGTTCTCTGGGCAGCACCGACTATAATACACGAATATGACAGAGTATAGTACTTGATGTACTCGGGTAGTTGTTAGATTCACTTCGCTTACTATTGTTTTTTGTCACTATTTCTAATTTGTTTTGCTTTCGGTCTTCTTTCGGTCTTCTTTCGGTTCTTCTTCAGATACTATACTGTGGTAAAAAGCATCCGAAATCGTTATATTAAAACGAAACGAAATTATTTATTCAACAAAATTTATTTTCTCGCCTTTAAAGTAGACCCCAACACTTGCAATATAACTCAATCATATATTCATCGTAGACTGATAGAGGAATAACCTTCAGCTCCTTCAGTGATTCTATGGCCTCAAGCAACTCAAAGCGCCTTTCTTGAAGAAGACATATTAACTTCGGAAACAGAATAAAGACAGACGAGGTCATATCAGATGAATTCGATGCTTGGTCTATGATACTTGTTAAATTTTTTGCTTAAAACTCTTGCAAAGTTATGGCTTTATTCGATGGCGCATTGACGTGATGCAAAATCCATGAGTTATCCTTCCACACATACTGGCCGTATTCTTACGCAAGCGCCTAAATAATATTCTTTATTTACCGTTTGTCCTTCTGATAAAAAAATGTAGAGTACAACAAACCACAAAAATCGAAGAAAACTCAATTGTGGATCCTTTTTACAAAGTATCTCCTTAAGGTAACTGACGGGATTGAAAAAAAAAATCTGTTTATTTTAACAAAAATGGTTAAATTAACGGTCATCGAATGACGGTTAATTTAACCATGAGAATGTCGTGAATCGTATCCTTAGAGAGGTCGAAGTCTTATGACAACATTATGCACTTCATGTTCGGGTCCTAAGCAATTAATTCGCGCACTTCCGTCTTTAATGCGTGCATACCATGAATAAACTTGCGTACTTGACACACAATCTGTATTGGCCGTTTTCAAACTTGTTTTAAATCCTGGAGTCTTCTTTGAGGATGGGCACAATATAGTATATTTCGTGCCGCATAATCACTCAACTCAGTGTTATCAATAAGACAAATATTTCAAGTTGATTAACAATTTTATAAAAAATCAACATAAACCGTGAAGGTTGTCAATGTTATAAAAAAGAACATATAAAGTATGTTGTAAGAAAAACATTAAAGTTACTAATTAAAAATAACTACAAGAATTATGTTTTACGGCAAATATCATGGTGGGCAAACATAGTCGCTCGGTTGGATGGCTTACGAACAATTGGCAATTGCAACTGAACAAATTAACACTTTAATACGAACTTGTGAAAAACTGAAAGATGAAAAAAATCAAAATTTACTAAACAAATGTAACTTGCTAAAAAGCATTAGCACGAAGTTCAATAAACTGATTTACAAAAAAAAAAAAAAAAAAATAATGAGAAAAATACTTTATTTATTTACTTTTTCACAAAAATTTTGACTGAAACTAAAGTTTAGATTAAAGTTTATATTAAATATTTACCAAGTAAACAGGAAGAATTTTCAGTTTTCTCTTAATATTAGCGAATTAGATAAAATTGAAATAAAAATAGCATTAATTGAAGTTTAAAAAGATGAGCTTCCATAAGACCAATGACCAAAAGACCTTCAACTGAAAACAAAATACAAAGGAGGGCTTGTCCACCGTGTCCAATCAATATGGTTGTTGTTAAAATTATAGTATTGATTTTATTGTTGTATATTCTGTTTAGCTCAAAACATTGCTATTGTCATTGCGTTTGTTATTTTCTTCATACACAGAAAGAAACATTTCTTGAAAACAGTATTTCTGGAGTTCAACTCAATGCTAAGAACTTAATGACGTTTCGTTATGTTAGCAAGGAAAATATTGAAAAAGTGGAAAAAGCCGATATATTAACAAAATTGAAAATTTATTAAAAAGGTCAAAAAAGTCGAACAATTTCGAGCAGGTCGAAAAATAGTGACAAAATTTAAGAATGTTAAATAATTGAGAAGCTTTGCACATGTCAAATAAACTTTGAAAAAGAATAAATATTGAAAAGATCGAAAAACTTTAAAACTATTGAAGAAGTTGAAAAAGTCGAGAAAATGTTAAAGAACTCCAAAGATATTGACGAAGCCGAAAAATGTTTCGAAAGCCGAACAATTTTGAACAAGTCCAAAATAATTGAAAAAGTCATAAATATTGACAAAATTGAAATATGTTGAGAAGTTGAAAATGTAGGAAAAGTCGAAAAAATTTAAAAAAAAAAATTAAAAAAGTTTTGAAAAATAATTGAATATTATTTTAATTGAAAATTAATCATTAGTTGAGATAAATATTCTTGTAAATTTACTAGAACCTGATGATTGGAGGTATATGTTTTGGCTACTGCTACGTACATGTAGGGTATATTGTGTATGTTTGGGTGTTTATTTTGAAAATTTTTTCCCTTGTAGTAAACATTGGGGAAGACTTTTGATAAGTCATTTTGAGGTTTTTTATGTAAGGTAAGATTTTTTTCAGTTTTTTCTTGTAGCACATCGATCGATTCCGTTGCCGATTTTTTTTGCAGCTTCTCGTTAGATCAGGCTACATATGTACAAAACAAATTAATATCTCAAGACTCTGCTGTTTAGCGAGTGACTAGCGTATGAAGTCAAGTGTTCTGTAAAAATGTTGGAAAATGACTAAGCTTCCCAAGTACAAAATTAGTTTCCGACCTTTTCCCGTGGATTGATGAACTACTCATATACAACACAATGTACAGTATACCTAAGGGCGTCCGGGAGTTTTTCGAAAAATAAAAAGACATTTTTTTTAAATTTTTTTTTGAAGCTGCATTTTATCTTAGACCAAAATTTTTTGAAGTGAAAACTTCTTAAGGCACGTTGTGCGGCTGAGGAAAAAAGTATAATTTCGCGACACCGACCGTCATCGGGATTCCCCGTCATGAATGCGATAGTAAAATTTGAATGTTCTTTGAAGACTTGGGAAACGAACTCGATTTAGGAATTTTGAAGACTTGGGAAACGAACTCGATTTTGGAATTTTGAAGACTTGGGAAACGAGCTCGATTTTAGAATTTTGAAGACTTGGGGAACAAACTCGATTTCAGAAATTTGAAGACTTGGGAAACGAACTCGATTTCAAATTTGGAAGACTTTGGAAACGAATTTGATTTTGGAATTTTGATGACTTGGAAAACGAACTCGATTTTAGAATTTTGAAGACTTGGAAAACGAACTCGATTTTATATATAATATATATATAATATAATTTGTCCTTAAAAGTATGCAACACTTTCTGACAAATTTCGAAATAGCGCCTAAAATAAGGCAAAGATTTTAAAATTTCAGATAACGTTGCATACTTTTAGACGCTATTTTTGAAATTTGTCGAAAAGTGTTGCATACTTTTAGGAGTAAATTATCAAAAGCGCCTAAAAGTAGGCAACGTTTTTTGAAAAAATTGGCCCATGAAAGTATGCATTTTTTCGGAAAAAAATTTTAAGTTTGTAGCATACATATGTTGACTTCCGGTTAGCTGTTGCTCAGTCAGCAAATTTTTCTCTGCAAGCGCAGCCGAAAGCAGAGCCAGCAGCCCAAAGCAGGGAAAAATCTGAAATACCAGGCCACCATGAACCAGCAGCAAGCAAATTTGGTTTTTTGAAAAACTTTAAAACGTTATATCTCGGCTATTACTAAACTGATTTCGACAAATGAGGTGTAATAGTTTTTTTAAGAACAAGCAGATTTTTTTGAAGTCATTTGTGTTTTGATAAACTGTCACTAGATGGCGTTTTAAGCAGTTTGAATATTCTAACAGCCATAACTCGGCAACGAATAAGCCGATTTTGATAAATGTGGTGTCATAGTGTCTGTAGGAAGAAGAAGATTTTTAAGTTAAATTTTAGAAAAATTATGTTTAAGCTATTTAGTCACAGGTCCAGGTACTTTCTATACCTGATTTTTTCTTATACTTACATAATTCGCAATGATGTTTCTTACTGCAATCAGAATAATTTTTTGTTCTCAAACATTAGGAATACTTAGCTCAAATTTAATTATTCACAGTTGAGGCTACTGAGCCGAATATACTTCTTCCAGCAGTTTTTGAAGTGAAAACTTCTTATGGCACGTTGTGCGGCTGAGTAAAAAAGTATAAGCTCGTGACACCGACCGTCATCGGGATTCCCCGTCATGAATGCGATAGTAAAATTTGAATGTTCTATTGTTTCTTTTAAATAAATATTCCAAGTGGAAGACAAAAGGCAAAGCAGACACACTAACTGACACATTCCATTCTCATTCAACGATTGTTATGCTTACATGTTTGTTTCTTTCAAATTCCGCGTTGTTGCGTTGACAAATTGAGAATGAGAGCGAGAGTAAAATTTGAATACATATTCCGTTTTTTGTCTTCCATTGCATTGTCATATAAAAAGAAAACGCACACATACCAACTAACACACTAACTTGCCATTAAACGATTTGTTTTCACTTCTGTCGGCACTCCCGGAGTGCAACCCGCCGTTTTTTTTTTACATAATTAAAGTACAATTATTCAAGAATTATCTCTAAAATTTTCGTCCAAAAATATTCATCAATA
Organism: Tricholauxania praeusta; assembly: GCA_949775025.1. Taxonomy (NCBI): domain Eukaryota; kingdom Metazoa; phylum Arthropoda; class Insecta; order Diptera; family Lauxaniidae; genus Tricholauxania; species Tricholauxania praeusta. Next base: position 131,333,208 of record OX459028.1, read on the forward strand.
AGTAAGAAAAGTGCAATGCCGTGAGCGACCTCTAAATTTGCGATGAGCAAAGATATCAAGATAAATCTTGAATAATTGTACTTCAATTATTTAAAAAAAATTTTGGTCTAAGATAAAATGTAGCTTCAAAAATAAATTTTAAAAAAATGTCTTTTTATTTTTCGAAAAACTCCCGGACGCCCCTAATGTAGCAACTTTTTTGGAGCAAAAACAAGTATAAACTGAACTGAAATGAAGTATGAGAAATATCTAACATTTCACCAAGAGCACCTGAAACTTACTAAGAAAGATTTTGATGACTTTATAGCAAAAATCCGGAAAATATTAAGAAAAATATTAAAGGAAAAAGTCATTCATACAAAATGTAAATGTTTTTCAACTGTTTACTTTTTAAGTAGTAAGGAGTACATTTGCATGTACTCCGAAGTACGCAGCACAAGATGCCAAAAAGAAGTATGATAGGTATACTCCATTCACGTCAGATTTATTTTTAAAATCTACTTAAAGTTTGGGTGTGTAAAGACACATTTTGATGGGGATTGTGATATGGGTATTTTTGTATTTTAAATTACACGTAACTTTTAAAGCATAGCTTTTACTTCTTTATGTATTATGGTTTGTTAATGCATTGTGCAGTATATTATTTCAACAAAATGGAAAAAAGCCAAGTGACACCCCTTAATGAAATTGGCGGGTAATGTGATATATAGCGTTCGGATAATGTGATATACCATCATGAAAAGTATAACAAGTATAAAACAGTAGGAACTAAAAATACAATAACATTTCACCTTGCAATAGAATTTCCATAAAAAAGGAAACTAGATTTAAACAGAATCAATAAGCGAAAAACAGAACATATTAAAGTCAGATAGATGACTCACATACACAAATTGCTTGCCGTCTTGAAAATATACAAATCATCTTGTAAATCAATTCTTTCAAAAATTTTACAGTATAATTGAAGAAATTGTTTGCATTATGCGTTATTATAATGATTAATGCATTATTTTTGCATTATACATTAGTTTTGCAATTATATTTTCATTACATTGGATCTGAAAAACCCATTTCATCATCGCTCGTTCTTATTTTTTCTCTCTGTGTAACTTTGGTTATTTTAAAATGCATCAACACGCATTGCATGCTAAATGCATAAGGAATTCATCATCAATTCGAATATTGGCAACAATATGCGACGACAACGTTTTGTTATAACCTTGTCAAAAGGTTTGTCTTCCGTCTTTTAACACCATGAAATTTATTTGACGCCCCCGTTTTTTAATTTTTTTTGTTACATCCTATTAGTTGTCAGTCGCGAGGTCTTTTAGGTTCCGTGTTGTAACTTTTTTTCGCTTTTTTTACGAAATCCGAAATTTTAACACTTGTAAAAAATCGATAAATATTTATGGTATCAATATGTATTTATAGTTCTATAATTGATTGCATATGGGAAAATTTAACTTTTATTTAATTTTTTTTACACCTGCAAGACGCAGGTAACATACTTAACTGTCAAACATTTTTTCTTTAAGTTAACTTACTTGAATTTTTATGTGTATATTAAAGTTTTATAACAATTCCATGTTCTTGAATTTTTTGTTCAAAAATGTACACACTTTGAAGAATGTTCCTAAAAAAACAAAAGTAGAATTTTGAATTGTTTGTTGTAAAATGAAAACAAACGCAAAATTAAATACTTTTTTTCGTATTATTACATTTGATCAAAAGAGCCGAACATTTACACAAAAAAAGAAAAAAAATAAATAATATTTCTCATCTCAAATCTTTGAAAAGAGTACCGATTTTTTTGTTGTACAGTACACAATGAGTGATGATATTTTCACATTTATACCTTTTCAGTTCATTTGAGCTTTAGAAACTACGAAAAGTAAAATGGACTGATTTTTAGAATATTTTCAAATATGACGTATTTCATGTCAAATGTCCTAGGCCAAAAATCGAGCATAAAATATTGACCTCAAACTTGGTCAAAGTGTTGTCCTATTGGGTGGACTGTAAGCATCTTAGTCTAAGTGCTTTCGATAAGTATTAAAATTTGACCTGTATCATCAAGGAGCCACCGCCAAACTTTAAGGTCCCCTGTATAATGCATGCAGTAATGCTAACTTTTTTTTCATATCAACACCACGCGCGTCCATCTGATACATTGATCAGATGAACGCGCGTGGTGTTGATATGGCAAAAAAGTTGGCATTACTGCACGCAATATACAGGGGATCTTAAAGTTTGGCGGTGTGTCTTTGATGATTAGTGCTGTTTTCATCGTAATAAACAGGGACTTCTTCGTAAAATCAATGCAATAATGGAAGCAAGAGATTATTTCAGTATTCTAGAGGGCTTATACCCACCCAGTCTGGAAAACGAAACGAACGAAATGTCTCCGAGATTGATATATTACCTGCTTGGATTGACCAATACAGTCCCCAGATATTAACCCCACTGAAAATTTGAGGAATATATTTTAAAAAAAATGCCGATGAGTCAAACAACCCCACAAAATCTGGACGAGTTATGGAAGGTCGTCAATAGACAGTGGTCCGTGATCAGTACTCAACTGCTAGACTAATTGATAGAGAGTATACCTAAGGGAATACAGCTTATCATTGGAGCCAAAAACGGCCAAAAATATTTAAAATGTTTTTATTAGTCCAGAGTAGGTCTTCAGTAATGCCAACTATCTACTTTCGAACAAGGGCAGTAAAAAGAGTCCTTGCAAACCTAAACATAAATAAAGCTTCAGGGCCAGATGGTATATCAGCCCATGTGTTGAGAAAGTGTGCCTCAACACTGGCTCGTCCATTACGCAATCTTCGACTACCAACCCAATCCATTCCTTTGCGGATGACAGCAACATTTGTCATTCCTATTGCTTCAAAAAGCGCCCAAGCTCTGCAGAGGTTGAGAGTAAGCGGCGACTTATGAATGACACACTCGCTGATGACCTCAACACAATCACCGAGTGGGGTCGTATTAACCGCGTTAACTTTAACGCTACTAAAACCCAGTGTTGTCTGTTATCTCACAGACGAATGGATTACTCCCTTCCTTCCCTCAATATGACTGGCTTAGATATTACGAGGTCAACAACTCTTAACGTTCTGGGCATATCGGTTCAACAGGATCTTAGGTGGACAGACCATGTGTTCGATGTGTCGAAAGAAGCGGCCAAGTGTATTGGTTTTTTAAAACGGTGTAAGAAATACTTCACTCCAGTTGATCTTCGTACTGTCTACTTCACTTATATTAGACCCAAACTAGAGTACAACTCACACATTTGGGCCGGGGCTTCAAAAACCACTTTGGAGCTGCTAGATCGCGTCCAGCGGCGTGTGATGAAACTAATAGGCGATGAATCTGTCATCGCCTCTATCGCCCCTTTTTTATAAGTATTTTAATGGGATGTGTTCTAGCGAGATTCATGATCTGATTCCCTTTTGCGTCACGCCGGTGTTCAACAGGACATCACACTTTCGTGATAATTCTTTTTTTGGCCGTACTATCAAGTTGTGGAACAGCCTGCCTGCGTCTGTCTTCCCCGGCAGTTATGACATCTGTGAATTCAAGAAGAATGTTCACCGACACTACTCCATCTATCCCCCTTCCCTCTAACCCCCTCAGGGGCGTCCCCTGAGCGTTGGCTTATGCTTAAAAAAAAAAAAAAAAAAAAAAAACCACAAAACCACAAAACTGTTCACTAAAAACTGTATATAAAAATAATTAAGTACTTTTAGTTTTTATTTATTTTTAGCTAGAATAAAGAATTTGCAAGTCTTCTGCAAACATTTTCTTTTAAAATCTTTTTTACAAAAAAAATAAAGCCTTAAAACTAAAATCACGTTTTTTTATGAATGTGGATCACTGTATGTATACGGCTCAATGAGAGATAGTAGTACATTTTTTCTCCTCGCTATGACAAGACTTTGGTAGTTAATGCACTGAAATAATTCACAAAATAGGAAATCTTCCCACTCTTATATCTCAGCTCTTGGTTAACCGAACTCGAAGCTAATAATTTTTTTTTAAATTTCATTCAAAATCAAAAAAAAAAAAAAAGAAAAGAAGTTATACCAAAAATATTTCGAGAAACATTTGTATAAAAAAATGTATGTTTAAACAAAATAACTTAAAGCTTTTTATTTTCAATCACTAAATTAAAGCATTTTTAAACAAAAGAAGGTTATTTACTCTATTCTCCATAATTTTCGAGATCATTCTTTTCAAAATATGTTCAAAAACTCAAAAAAAAAAAAAATTTTCGCTTTGTTTTTTGTGCAAATTTAAAAAAAAATAATAATTAAATTAATTTATTTAAATTAACGACATTGAAATTTCAGTTTTGGCCAATTTTTAAGCTTAACTCAAAATATTATTAAGTTATTATAGTAAAAACTATTCAAGAGATCAACTAATACCTAACATTTTATGTACTAACAACTTTCATCATAGCGTTGATACTTGCAGAGTTAAAAAATATTTTAAGAATTGATACTTTAATTATTAGAAAATTTTGAAAACTTGTAGCGCAACAATGTTGACACTTAAGACGAAATAATTTGTAGTAGATCAACAACTGGTTAAATACCACCTATAAGGAAAAAACATTAAAACTATCAGCAAAATCGGAGACCTCAAGGTGCAATTCCTTTCGTTTTGGCAAAGTATGCCCCATATGTAGACATTCAGTAACTATTTGCTAAAAGTTCGTTCATGTGAATGAGCCAAATATTTTGGACATTTGTTTTTAAGAGCACAGGTTTTAACTTTAAATTTAACTCTGACTCAGTGCATTCTGTTAAGAACTAAGAAGCTTATAATTCATTAAATTTTTATTAGCTAACATGCAGCACAATAAATACTGTAGATCAGCGATTAGATACCGTGCCGAATTGTTTTAAGTATACCAACAAATTAATTTGATACATGCGGTATTAATGGTCAGACAACGCGATCACTGTTAATAAACTCTGCCAAAAATTATGGCAAACCAAATAAAAAATTACGGAAGAAATAAAAACAAAATAAAAGCGTAAAACTAAAATTAATTACCTGCGTCCAAACGGGTTTCACTGCTCGCTCTAGGTTAAGTTCAGTGCAGCGAAAGCGGTGGCAACGGCGACGGCAATTTCAATGTCAAACAGCTCCTCGATATTGTTTTTTTTTTTTGGAGAGCCTTTAACTGACTGTTGCTGTTAAGGTTCTGATCGCATTCGCATAGCTACTACAATTTGTTACGGAGTTGTGGCTTTAAAGGCTCTGTCTGCTGTTGCGTATTTTTTATTGCTTGCATATTGCTCTGTCACTGTTGATCGGCAACAATCTTTACGATCTTGTCACAGATTTATTAGGTCAACGAGTGTCCTTCTTAGCAAGTGAATGTTTCATGTGGCTTGTTCGACCTTTACAAGACATATATTTGTGAAGTCATGTAGAACAATTAAGTTGAAAAAAAAAATTAAAGGTCTTCATTAATTCATACTTTTGTATAAATCTTTTTTCTGAATGTTGCTTGTAAACAATCACTGTCATTCTTTAATGACTCGTCTTAAACGCTGCATATTTTTAATATTCTATGTATCCACCATACATTAATTTTATAAAAGAGTTTACTATAATAGTTAAAGAATTTGCAAAATAAATATTTGCATTGTTAACAGCATAAAAATAATAAAAAAATTGATATTCATTAAATCAATATATGTACATAAATCGTAAGCAACGTTTTAAAAAGGCTAAACAAATAGCATAAATAAATATTACAGTCCGTTCACATAAGAATGTAAATTGTCCGTAAAAGATATTTATTTTGAATTGACATTTTATAATGATGTACGCTTATTATTATGCAAGATTTTTGTTTTCCAAAGTAAACAAAGCTTTTAAGAAGGTGTGTTTCTGATGTGTGAACATCTTTACTAGCGGGTATAAAAGAATATTTATACTGACGTACTTAGGATTGGCTGAAAAGTAACGCAACTCCGACGAGGACAATAACACTAGTGTTACATGTGGTGGCCATTGTTGGATTTCAAATGACCTTTTAACGACCTTTTGATGTGTGAATATCTATGTATGTATGTACCCAGTAGGCAAGGGCAGGAGCTAACAGCGCTTCTAGAAGGCCTTCCTTGGTAAGTATAAGGCCCTCCACCCTCCTTTCAAACGTACTTTCTTTCTTACATGAAATGTCTCAAGAAAACAGGCCTTTCCTAAGTAGGCTTTCTAAGACCGCTTACCGTAGTAGGACTCTCAGTAGTACTTGACAAAAATTAAATTTTAATACATCGTAAAGACTCTAGATATGAATTGACTTTTTTTATCCGCGCCTTCTCACTTGCGTTGATATTTTTTTAATGATTTTTTTTTTGTGATGTTTCTTAATTTACAATTTGACAAAGAATACTCAAAACTCTACCTCCTATAACATAACATGAAACAACAGAAGAGTAGCCTGGCAATATGCACACCTCTCTTAATTTCTAACCATGTGTCTACTTTTCATGTCGTATATGTACAATGCATATGGGCATTTCCATAGGTCCCGTGCGACCGTCGAAAACATTTAAAGTAAAAAAAAGTCAAAATAAAATGGATTTTAATTTTGACAATAAGTTTAACTTATAGCTCCTAATTAGCTTTATAATTGGTGCTAAGGTTGAATTTGGACAATTTTTCGTTTTCAAGATAATTACAAAAAACCAAGGTGTCGCATGGGACAAAAACTTCCGTTTTCGTGGAAATACCCATATGACAAAAAAGAAATACCGAATCATAAAACATTACAAAACATGAAATAAAAAAAGAAACAGAAAAGCCTTAAAGTAAATGGGGTACTTCTTCTTTGCCTTCTAATATCAGGCCTGATAGCACGTCTGTTGTGGGAAGGCATATTATGCCTTCTGTGATTGTATTTTTATTTGCATGAAAATCTAGTTTTAAGAAGTCCTTATATAATCGCAGCAGTGCTAGCAGGCCTTCTCCGAGGCAGGCCTTGCTCATTTGCCTGCTGGGTATATAAGCGAGTATGGAAGAAAATCTATGCTGGTGTGGATTGCCTCAAATGTAACATGTGACAGTGACGGTTAAGCTAGTATTATTCGAATTTTTATCGTTTTTCGAATTTTTAAAAATTTTTAGACTTTTTTAATGTTTTCGAATTTTTTCAAACTTTTTTGAACAATTTTCGGATTTTTTAACTCGTTTTTACTTTCTTAAGATATTTCAAGCTTTTTAACATTTTTCGATAATTTGACTATTTCAACATTTTCGAATTTTTTGAACGTTTCAGGAATTTTTCAATAACTTTCAGATTCTTTGATAGTTTTTGACTTTAGGTCAGAATAAATAAAATGATCATCTCACTATCGAAATTTTGAAAAAACTCTATGTGGCCAAAAAAAAAAACTTCGACACACATTTATTTCGTTTAGCAAATTCATTACAAAATTAAACTTTAGGTAACTCTATAAAAAAAGCTGGTTGCTCTCAATTGGATAATTTTCTGTGTTTTATTTCTATGAAAAACTACGATAGTCTAAATAAAACACCCTGTATGTGTCGACAAATATCAAAAACGACACACACATAAATTAACTGTCAAAAATTATGATTTTAGCTTCAGACCATTCGTTTGATATTTTCATCTACATTATTTTCTGGGAAATAAGTTTTTTTAATGATTTGAGAACTGGACTGCTGCGTGTTCGATACTTAAGTACTATATGGATTTAGTTAATTTTGTTCCAAAAATGTAGACTTATGTATGTGATTTTGAAAAGTCAATTATTTTATCTTTTTTTACGCGTATGGCTGTTATCTGGTTCGTTGAGCGGGAATTTACTCATTTTTGCAAACAATTGAGCTTAATCACTTTAAAAAAATAAAACTAAAATTTAAGGTAGATTTTCTAATAAATAAATTGTCCCTTAGCAAATACTAAAAAATTATGGAATAATGTCGCAAATTTCCGTAAATGGACTTAGGTTTATTTTATTATTTATCGAAACATATACTCTTGCATAGTGCAAGAAATCAATTCACTTTTCACAAGGTATAAATAGGGACTTTTTTAGAACAGCATTTGGACAAGTTTGTTATAAAGATGAAATGGTTCAGATGGAACCAACCCTTGGCTCCTTCTTTCGAAAAAAAGATTCAAGATCACTAGTAAATTGGCGACATGATAGTGAAAACTTGAAAAGCAGGACAAGGAAGATGACAGTCATTGAATAAATGCTGCAACTGAAGCCATTACATGGAAGGAACCCTTTTATAGCCAACTCATAGCAACAACAAACACCTCACGTAAGAATGCCTTACATAGGCGATCATAGGTGATTTCAACGCTAGCATATATGATACGACAAACGTTAGGGACGTAATTGGAGCTTTTGTACTGGAAACCAGAACAGCGAATTATTAACACAGTTCTACTTTGTTGTTTCTGTATGAATAAGAACAGATACATAATTTCTGCATTAATTGGTCCTAGAGGAATAGTGTTTATTTGCTTGGCGTTAGAGCTTACATCCGGAACATAAAAGTTGACATTTAGCAGATACAAATTCAAAAATAACGATCCACGGGGATAATTTATCGATGAAATGAATAGATTAAGCAACAGTAAAACAAAGCCCCAGAACTCAACAAATCTTAATGGAAAAAACATTAAAATCCAATTTTTAGCAGCTAGCGGGTCTAAGAGACAAAAATCCTGGATAAATGACTTAATCTGGTAGAATGTAGATTGTCCCTATCTATGAAAGGAGCAAGTGAGGAAGTGTGAACACGAGACCAAAAGCAAATAAGCAATGTACAAAGAAATCAGGGGCTATGCCCATAAAAATAACATGAAAGATGAAAACCAATAAGTTCCCATAAAGGCGACCAACTTATTGACTACTACCTGACCTGTTAATCAGTTGGAAAGAAAATATTTCAAAAATTGGCTACATCTCCACACAACAATATTCGTCATACCACACCTCTTCAAGGAAAACCACTAACAATTTGCTTATACTAAAGAAGGATTTCCAACTTAATTGACCTGACTTTCGTTTCGAAGAGTGATACTAGATAACTTGATTTAGCAGATTAAAAAGATTTCAACCGGCATTGAGTAAAATGATATTCTGCAGTCATTTGTTTTAGGAGTCGGATCTTGAGGTCACCGATTTTGCTTGACTAGTTGATGATGCATCATAAGTTAATTCGCCATAAGTCGAATCATTGTTCGCTACACTTGAGGCGAGCTTTTTGTGGTCTTTCCTCAAAGTAAGTCATACGCCGATTGTAACCGTGAGGATTTCAACGATTGATGGTCTCCGATGTATATGTATGTTCTTTTCAATTATCTAGAAAAATACAACCCACAAAAAATGTAGCAATTTCGGAGTTCTCAAGGTTTAGCTCCTATCGTTTTGAAATGTTACGCCTCATATATTCTAAGTTGATTTGAAAATAATAAAAGTTTGCATAGAGATTAATATTGGATTATTAGAATTAACATAAAAATAAACTAACTATGCATACTGATCAAAAAGCTTAGCACATAGACTTATTCAAAATTGAGGGACTTAATTCTGTTCAGCCGCTATATCATAATTCGTTAATAATCAGTTAAAAATCTTACAACAATGACAGCAATTTTACTCTTAGCCAAATTAAAAATCAATAAAAAATAATTCAAGTTGAAAGAAACAAAAAAAACAAATAAAAGATATCCAAATCCGTAAAGCTCATTTAAATCTGGTCACTTTTGTGCCGCATTTTACAAATAGTTTCGTTTCAATGTCAATGTCTGGCGATTTATTTAACTACCAAGTACATTGACACCGATCTGTTAAACCGTTGAACCCCGCTGATCTACGGCAACGATGCAAAAAAAAAATGGACCAATATAACGCCTTTGGGCTGAACTATTTAATATGCCGTCAATGAATTTAAAAATTCCGTTGACAGCTTACTTAACTTAAGAAAACAAAAGATAAAATCTAAATCTTTAACAAACGTGGGTGCTTTTTTGTTTTTTTTTTTTTGCTTTTATGTTTTGGGTATATTTACACTGAAAATAAAAGCAATCTGTTGACAGTGATCATAATCAATCATCTGGGAATTTAACATTTATTTCCGATCTTGTTGTAACATCAACTTAAGATCATTTATGATAAGACATTTATTGTGTTACGGAATGTAACAAAATTTGATAAACGATAATCCACTTAGGTTGTTATAAGTTAAAGACCGACTGTTTTAGAATATTATGGCTCATGTTCACTAAATCTGCTCGTATTTCTAAAGCTTATAAATTATGCCTTTTATATCCTACACTTTGTCATTCCGTTAGTAACAAATAGAAGGGGGCGTTGACGAATATATATTCTTCCCACTAGACTGTAGTCGGAAATCACGATTAAGGAAAAACCAATTAAATGAAATTTGATACATACTAGACTACACCTTTAAACATAGCTCGTGGGATTAAAAATGAGAAAAATTTAAATTCAAATAGTGGGCTCGTCAGGGTGCGTCTGCCTTTATGTGTGTTTGAATGAAATTTGGTACATAGGATACACCTTCAAACACAAAATGTAGCTTGTGCGATTGAAAATTGGCGAAATCGATTCACAGACACGCCTACCACTCATGCAAATAAATAATTTAAAATGCTATATTGAGAGTAGTATTCGATGTATTGTAACCAAATTTCTCACAAATACTAGGAATAGTTCAGACAAGTTTTGACTAACGAATTGGCGAATTTCGACATGGTATACTAAACAAAATTTCACAGAAACAGTAGGAATAATTCGGAAAGCTCTAGACAAGAATGAAGCGAATTTCCTTGCACGAGATATCACCATTACTTTTTTTTTAATTCCCGCCAAATTTTTTTCAGTGTATATTGACTTATTAATGAATTTATCTTAAATTTAGCATATGATCGTTTTAAATATTTAATAAGGCAGAATTAGCATGTTTTGGCCATTGTAAACGCTATCGCATTTGTAGTTATTGGCAGGCAATAAAATTTCGCATTTGTTGTCTCATTTGAATGTGTGAGGTTTCCTTGCCGAGACGCACAGGTTGAATTAAATTATTTTTGTTATTGAACATTTAAGAGATATTGTATATTCTGCTATCCCATTTATATTGTCTTTGTTGCTGTATTATATTTATTGCTTTAATAAGTGCCAATTAATATAAATTTGGGATAAGCGCAATTGTAATATATTTTAGAGATGGGTTTTGAGTTTCTTTGCAATAGTAAGGTTCCTAGTCAGATGTGAACACTGTAAAGTGAGCCTAGGTTGTTCAAATAAATAGAACTTGGACAGAAATGTGCCCGAAAACACCATTGCTCCAAGGATGCGATTTTTATGAACAATCTAAATTTTCAGTGTGAGGTTAACCTTACACTTTTTTTTTTATTTCTAAAAATGAATGCTAGTGCTATAATGTGCTGCCAGGCAGATATCTGGTACACTTAAGTATTGTAATTCAATCACCCTGGTATGATGTGTTTAGTCTATATGGACACTAGACATGTTAAAAAAAAGTCATGTTCTAGAATACTTCAAGAACACTCGATTTTCGAAAATATATTCATATTTGAGTATTTCCTCATTTAAAAAAATAAAAAAAAAAGTCTTATTTGGAATTTGGCCAAAAAATGATGAAAATTTGATTTTTTTCTTATTTATAATATTTTTTTTTTGAAATATTTTTTCGATTTTCCTTATGTACACATAAGGAAGTATCGAAAAAAAATCTGCCGCTATTTTTTAAGCCTATACATAAGGAGAAAAACAGAGGTCTCTCCGCGAGTAGAGCTTCAGTGTTTCTTGTGTAACAGCTCAAATCCTTTGTTGTTTTTACTGCATTCACCTTAATACACTGAGGGTATTCCTGAAAACGCGAAAAAGCCTCGAAAACTGCGTAAACTGCGAAAACTGAGCACATTTTCGAGCCTCGAAAATAATTTATATGAAGAAAAGTTTGCGCAACTTTCGAGGCTAATTAGTTGAGCAAGTGGCCTCGAAAAGTTGGAAAATGAATCAGTGTTGCCGTTTGTCGAAATAATTTGCTGCCAGTTTGAAGTTTCTTTATTTGAGAATGATTTTTAAATATATGAAAAGCGCAATTCTCAGAATTTTTGTTTGTTTACCTATTTGTGCTTTGTTATTTGTTAACTTAATTCTACATATTTTTTCGTTTTGGTGTGATACATTTATTTTTCATGGCAGCGGTAACACTGATCAAACTGTCAAATTGCCATTGCTCAATCATTTACTAGTTTGTATTGATAGGGGTATTCCTGAAAGCAAGCTCGAAAACTTTCGAGTTTTCGCGCTTTTCGAGTTTTCGCGTTTAGAGGAATACCCTTACTATAACTTGAAATTGTCAATGCCACCACCTGAATTTCCTATGATCATGGTGTAGAAAAGCGTTCAGCAGCCATTGTGTTAAGGGAGGTTTCTAAATATCACAGCAATATTGACTGCAATAATAAACATACTATTACTTCCGCATCGGATATGTGAATGCGACGTACGTGAATGCTTTTAAGAAAAATTTTTTTACTTTAAAACGAGTTTTTGATTTAACGAAAAGTACCTTACTTATGTCACGATAATTGTAGGTGATAAAATTAGATGTCATAAAAATGATGTCAAATACTTTTCTGAATTTAAAAACAGTGCAATATCAATAGCAATAAGACCAAAAAATTGTCCCCTTTTGGCAATGACTTTGGTAATGACAACTTTCTGTCATGTGTTATTGGCCAATATGGGTAGTGATAAATTGCTGTCGTTACAAAATCACACGTTTCTTTTATGATTCTTATTGTTGTTTTATTTTAAGCCTCTTGTTTTTGTTTAATTTTTTTCGTTTTGCCTTAGGGAACTCTTTGTGTTAAACATGTGACCTGCATGAGTTGCTACGACGTTTTTTAAGCTGTTGTACCTGCACTTGCTAACGTGGCTTACATACATACATATGTCTTTTATATTGTTATTATTAGAAACATTGACAGTTTTGTTTTTTTACTGTTGTTGTCTCTTCAAGCCACTTTTGTTTGCATAAACACTGTACTTTGCTGTAAAATTGATTTGTTTTGTTTTGTATCTTAAGGGCGCAAGATTTCACAATGCTAAGGTCTTTTTGGTTATAAAGATTTCATTTCCTAATGTCTTCTTTATGGTCAATTTGAGAAAAAAAAAAATTTAAGTTTGTTTTTTTTTTTTTGTTTTTTGTTGTATATTTTTTTGTTGTCCAATAAGCAAATTTGACAATTGTGTTAGTAAACTTTGAAGAAAAAGCAATAAGAAAAAACAATAAAAAAAACCCTGTAGAAGCTACTCTGTCAAAATTTTTAAATGTTAATGTTAAAAAAATAGTAGTGCGATGTCATTTAAGAATTGAAAGAAAATATTTCGAACAAATGATGTTTTTTTTTCTAATCTTTTAAAATATAGTTACTTGATAAGTACAGAAAATAAGCACATGACATTGTGTTCCAAAAAAGTAACGGTACTTTTTAAGTTTGCTATTATATGGAGTAATTTGTAATTTCGAGTGATCAAAATAATAGTAGTGTTCAACTTCATTACTTCTGAAGATTCGATATTTACTCCTATTAAAAAAATTTGTTCGTAAAAAGAAAGTTCTATTATTTTTGTATAATACTGCAATGATTTTTTCAAGTTTTTACATGTTAGTGGGCCGTGGAAAGCATTCTACGCCAGAGTAATGTGAGATTATTAAAAATTCCATTTCGCAAGGTAAGACTTTTGAGGAAACTTAAAATTTTATCGGATGTTCTGCGAAAATATCATGAAATACACAAATAAACGAAAAACATGATGAGGAAAGCTTTCCATGTCCCCCCGGGACGTATATTGTTCAATACGGCTTTCGAAACATAATCCGATTTCGCCTGCTACGGAAATAAAGAAAGTGTTTAATATAGCAGCGAGTGTAGAAAACGTTAAAGGAATACTCAGGGAAATCAATTTGAGTGTCCACAATCCACGACGAGCTCCATTGTTAAAAAAAAAAATACAAATCACAAAGAGATTGGACTTTGCGCACGGGTACTTGGTATGGCCGCTTGCAAAGTAGAGAAACATTAGCCGTGTTTTATTGGGTTTGGTTAAACCAAAATTTCATGCAAATGCGTGAACCACCTCAATTTCCAGTTCAATTGGTTGAACTTTTTTTGTCTTTGCTAAGGTTTGAAGCATCATAGACACAAACCTAAAATAATCAAAAATATATGGCAACTGTGCTGGAATTTTGAAGAAGCGTTCTAAAGTAACGCGAGGCCGTGCATCCAGTCAGTGCTAGGCCGAAATATTAAAATAGAAACACATAGTAAAAATAAATACAGTGATGAAACAACAGAGAACGAAAAGAAAACTTTGGTATTAGCGTCTGCGACACTATAAAAACAGTTTGAAATGATTTGACAGCAATAATTTGAAAAAAAAAATTATGTACTGATACATGAGGCCCCTTACCGCGCTAGGCCCCGTTCAACCACACGACCATAAATTCGGCTCTGGTTTTGAAATAGAATTTATGTCAAACACTGTCATGCCACCTGTTGGGCAAATGCAGAATTATAAAAGGTTAAACTGATGCATTTTATTCGCTTTTAGGTTCAACCAAAGCGAATAAAACGCGGCTATTATGTGGAGCGATGAGAGTAAGATCGTCTTTTTGGTGGAAAAGGCACTCATCAATATGTAAGGCGTAGCCCAAACACAGAATATGTTCCCTGGATTTATCTTACTTTTATCTCTTCACTCTATTTTGCCAACGGCCATACCAAGTACCCGTGCGCAAAGTCCGAACCCTTTGTGATATGTATTTTTCCTGACGATGAGAAAGCAGAAGGCAACAGGCAAAGCAAAGTTACGGGAACAGCTAATTTACTTAAAAAGAGGAAGTATGCTAATTTACAATTATACAGGATGGTTCGATTACGGTTGGCCATCCGAAAAAAAATAAAATCCTTGGATCATTTTGAGTAAGAAAAGGGGTCTATCTTGAAAACCCTATGATTAACAGGGGCTTGACAAAGTTTCTTGAAACTAGTACTCACAAGTTAAGATTATCTCCTAATTTTTTAAGCTTTATTACTTATATCGTATATATGTATGTCAAAAACAAAGTAAAGGCTATTTTCTATTCGGTAGGCTAAAAATGGCGGTGTATGATAACTCCCAAATTCAGTTAAGATATAACGCCCAAAAATGTTCTACATAAATTGTTATTGCGCAATTATTTGGACATTTTCGATTTAAGCTTTGAGCGTTATGACATTTTTTGGTGTTATGGATGGATTGCAAGTAGGGCTACCAGATGGTCTGCCTACAAAAGTAGCACATATGAAAAAATTCCAATTTTGTAATGAAAAACAAAAATTTTTTAATTCCATACAAATAACCCCAGCAAATTAAAAGAATATTTCAAATAACTTTTATTTTACAATGCAAACATCGAAAGTAGCAAAACCATCCAAAGGTACTACATTTTGTGTGAAAAGTAGCAAAGCCTTGCAAAAGTAGCACTTTTGCTACTAAAGTATGCCATCTGGTAGCCCTAATTGCAAGTGACCGATGGATGACCTTGATTTCAAATATAAAATGTTTGGGGTTTTTTGAGTAAGTACATATGTATATAGGGGTAGCTCGGACCTTCCACATATTCCATTTTTATAAATATATACATATATGGGGTAAAACTAGTGTTTCACCGAGGCCGAGGCGAGGCGAGGTTCTAGTTGATCTCGGTCTCGCCTCGTTTTATAAATTTAAGTCTCGCCTCGCCTCGGCCTCGGACGAGATCTTGCCATCACATGCCTCGCCTCGCCTCGCTTCGCCTCGTTCTCGGCCGAGGCACCTCGGTAAAATAGCGAGGTTTTTATTAAAATAAATAAAAAATTATATACATATGTATCATGGCTGATAGGCTGATCAAGCCTCAAGAAATAAAATAAAATATCTGTTTTTATTTTTGGTGAATTGGATGAGATATGATGAATTTAATTCTTTTCTTATATGGGAAGGAGACGCATTGCCTATTTTTCCAAGCCAAACTAAGCTATGAACCTTTTACAAACTATAAGCAAAATATGTACCAAATCTTATTTATCTACGTCAAATAGATATTGAGATATGATAAAGTTAATTTTTTTCTTATATTGAAGGCATGGTACCGCCCATTTTATTAATTGAATCTTGGTTATGCCTTTTATAAATATACCAAGTTTTATTAATCTGCATCAAGTAGTTGATAATAAAGGGTTTTTCAATAAGAGCGCTACAAAAGTTTTTTTAAATAAAACAAAAACGGTTTGGGATATCAATCAAAATCTTTATTTTTGTAAAAGAACATTCGATGCCATTATCATTAATTATCGTCAATTTGATCTTGTAAGGATGTAGGCCAAGGTCTTTTCGCAAAATTCGCCAGAACGACGTCACAGAGATGCCCAACGCTTGAGAACGTCGTGTGAGAGACTGATTTGGGTCTTCTTCTATTGATGCGCTAGCGGCAGCAATATTCTCGACACTACGGGCACTTCTTTGTCTCACTGGCACGGGAACAATTTGTACTGTGCCTGTGGATTCAAATTTTTCCACTAGACGCTCAATTGTTGATCTGACAGGGCGATTATGACGACCATAAATTGGACGTAGCGCTCTTAAAGTTGAGGCCACTAACTCCGAATTTCGGTAGTAAATTTTAATAATTTCGACTCGTTGTTGGATCGTATATCTTTCCATGATGAAATGGTAAACCTTACTGAAGAAAAATGTCAAAAGAGCGGGAAAAAATATGGCGTCGTTTGCTGTCCCTATTGGTTTACTTTTGTAGCGTCCTTATTGAAAAACCCTTTATATGATGAATTCTGCTTTTCTCTTATGTGGGGGTGGCATCACCCATTTATCGTAAACTATGTTACGGAGCATCCCAAATCTTAAGAAACATATATGTATGTCAAATCTTTCGTCGGTCGGTTGAACGGTTTAGGAGTCCATTAGCAACGAACATACATATATTGATCTTTATTTATTTTATTTATATACTAGCATTACCCTGTGCGTTTTGCTTCACCTTACCGGTTCTTAGAAAGACTATTAGAATAAATCAATTTCAATGCAGTGTTGTGAATCATGCAGTTTTGCTTATAGCCTTACATAGCCTTACATGCTTCCCTAACTGATCAATCGAGGCGAAGTCACATAGAAGCTGATGCGATCCAAGCACTTCTGTGCATTAGCGCTTGGACCAAATCTGAACTCGTAAGAAGCACATGCGGGTTAAAAATAAAACAAAGTAGTTTACTCAAAATAAAATACTAAAATATTAGTTAAATATAGATTTTATTATAAAAATTACATTCATATTTTGAATCTGCATATGATTCTTACGAGTTCAGATTTCGTCAAAACGCGCCTCGCTCTTGGTTTCGAAAACGAGGCTAGGACGAGGCCGAGGCGAGTACGAGGCGAGGTGCCGTGTGATCTCGCCTCGCCTCGGTCAAGCGAGGAAAATTTATTTTTCCATCTCGCCTCGTTCTCGCCTCGGTCTCGCCTCGTTCTCGTAGTCAAAAACGAGGCTGCCTCGTAGCCTCGGTGAAACACTAGGTAAAACACGCGAAAACGCCAGCGAAAAAATTTTTTGGCTCCGATTTGGCTGAAATTTTGCATTATTGTAATATCAATGTCCAGCAATAGAACTGCGTTCAGGAATTTGCCCTAGTATTATTTGTTGTTGAGATACGCGGGTATGAAATTCACGATTTTTGTACTTTTTCAGAATAAGTGTTTTTTTCGAAAATTCATAGCTTACAGCAAACTCTATCAATTAATAATTGGTATACCTACGATTTTAGGTTTTTCCTTGTTCTTTTCGAAAAAAAAATATTGTTTTTGAAAAAAAAAAATTTTCGTAAAAATTTTTCGAATTTAAAATTATTTTTGCATTTTTTTTAAAAAAAGCATTTTTTAAAAATTTTTTTTTTTTTTTTAGAAAAAACTTTGATTTATTCTGCGCTTAATGCCGTAAAAATTTTTATGGAGAAAAAATTATTTATATTTTTTTTTTAATTTTAAAAAAAATTAAAGAGCTAAGATTTTGAAAATTGAAATGAATTTTTGAATTTTTTTTGAAAAATGCATTTCTGAAAATTTTTTTGTTTTTACATTTTTAGGTTTTTACTTGTACTTTTCGAAAAAAAATACGGTTTTTGAAAAAAAAAATTTTTTCTTAAAAACTTTGCGAATTGAAAAATATTTTTGCATTTTTTTTTAAAAACCCATATTTAAATTTTTTTTTTTTTTTTTTAAAAAAAACTTTGATTTATTCTGCGTTGAATGACGTAAACATTTTTGTGGGGAAAAAAGTATTTATATTTTTTTTTTAATTTTAACAAAAATTAAAGAGCTAAAATTTTGTAAATTGAAATGAATTTTTGAATTTTTTTTGAAAAATCCATTTCTGAATATTTTTTCGGTGAACTTCAGATTACAGCTTGATCCGCAAGCTTCAAAATGATATGCCATAACATGAGGGCAAGTAGTTCCGACCATCATGTCGGAATCTTGAAATATTTGAGGCTAAGTACCTAAAACATGATGTTTTTTTGTCTACTTTCGAGGCCATGTATAGGATTCAAAGAAAGTTGATCAGCTTATTTTTAACAAGTGATCAAGTGGTGATCTGTGATGCTTCCTTGCAAAGTTGCAGCCGGTTGGCTGAACCGTGGTCGAAGGTTGCCGCGAAGCAGTGTTGAGCCGCGCCCGAAGGCCACCCACTTATCCTTACTTTTGTGTGAAATTATTGTGGCTAGCGAAGCTATAATATATCCAACGGTATAGCCGCGGTTCAGAAGTTACATCCTCCAGTATGTCCAACACCGGCTTCGCTATTCACAGTAATTCTATGTTAAGTTTTGTGAAGAATGCGATTTTCAAGCAATTGCTTACAAAATGCTAAAATAAGTGTTTTTAATATGCTTCACTGAATTAATTTATGGTTTTGACGGGCCGAAAGTACCTCAAATAGACCCTTTGAGTACTGCAACTTCTTTTGGTATAGAATTACAATGCATTCAATAGAACGATTCTTTATGGATTTCACTATCGACAAACAATGCCGTCTAACAGTTTTGGCGCTACCTTAAAGGTCAGCGCATACACGTTACCACCATGGTTTCCAACAGTAGGTCAAATTCCTAAGATTTTTTGTTTCCGTTATAATTTAATGCCGGCTCAAATATGCGTTTACTTCCTGCCTTCTGTTACTCAATTCGCTTCACATCGGTATTCGCATTATCTTTAGCTTAATCTGTCAACATTACGCGATTTCTGCTTATTACTTTATTTTGATTAATTTGTTGCTCTACACTGTGGACACAGCGTAAAAGTAACAGTGTAGAGCAAAACAATACAACCACATGAAGACCGTAATTATGTAAACACAGGTAAGCAGCGTATGAAAAAGGTGAAGGTCAATTATTGTTTTAGCCAAAAAATTAAATATTTGTCTTAACTGTTTTTTTTTTTTTTTTTGTTATGTTTGCGCGCACGCCGTTATTTATTTAAAAAATATTTGTTTGTGTTTTTTTTTTTTCAAACAGATTTATTGTTGTTATTATTTTTTTCTTGTTACCGTTGCTGACTGCTGCACCCGCTGTTACGCGCCGATCTACATAATTTAAAACAACAACAAAAGTCAAAATGAAAACAATGAGAATGCAGAGCTTATAACACGCCTGCCAGTAGCAACAAAAACAACAACATTCACAATAAAAAAAAAATGTTAACGTGAAATTCGTTTGACCTTTCTTGCCGGTCTTTTAAATTTTGGGCTCGAAAATATGTTAATTTTAGCTGTGAGTTAACAGGAATAATAGAAAAATATTTGCAAGCCAATAGCAGCAGTTAGCTCATGTACCATAATTGGTTGTGGTCAAAATATCACTGGGCTACAAATTTCAATTATTTTTTTTTTAATTTAATATGTGAAATTTTTACTAGCGGGTATGAAAAAAAATTTCATGTTGAAGTGAATTGACTAAGAACCTAAAACTTTAACCGACTTTTGGCAATTATTTTACAATATCCGACTTTGCAACATCTTTCGATTTTCTTTTCAACATTTTTCGATTTTAGAACTTTGTCAACATTTTGACTTTTTCAACATTTTCGGAGTTTTTCAATATTTTTCAGCTTTCAATCTTGGAGGACATTTTCAACATTATTCAACTGTTCAACATTTTAGAACTCTGTCAACATTTTTCGACTTTCGTATACTACGAGTATTTCAACATTATCTTAATTTTTTGACTTTTCCAACATTTTAGGACTTTTTCTAGTTTCTCAACGTCTTCAATATTTTTCGATGATATCTACTATTCCGACATTTTTAATAATTTTCGACATTTTCGTCATTCTCTCAACCATTGCAACATATGTATTTCAAAATATTTTAGCTTATTCAATATTTTCGGCTCTTGCACCATTTTCCGCAATTGTCAATATTTTTCCAATTTTCCAATATAGATACTACACGGTTGAAAATATCAGCATAAGATTAATAACTTTTTGTTATTCATATAAATCCATAAAAATCTCGTATAGATCTTATAAAATCAGAAGTTATAAAATTTTATATGAATATCATATATCCTTGTATATTGAAAAGTATAGAATAGATTGACGTATATATTATATTTCATAATAAGAGTTTATATTTAATTTTAACGATAGTAACAAAATGTATATTTATGTCGGTTGTTAGAACATTTGACTGGGACGCAAAACTCACAGGTTCGAGTCCTGGAACAGATATATATTTTTATTAAATTTTATTTACAATTTCTATTTATAAAATAAAATAAATTTTTCGTTTTCGACACTTGGCTAATATAACTACATTTTTAACTAATTTCTGTATGGTTACTTTTTTTAGTTAAATATATTTTTGAGAACAATTGCGGTCTTCTCTCACAAATTATTTGACTACGGACTTAACTACAAATTTAACTACGAAAGTAAACAAACACAACTAATATTTTTCAATACATTTTGGCGATATCGTTGTCAAATTTATTCTTAATAGGTTACTGTTTGTTATTAGCTTTTCATTAAAAGAATTTTTATACCTTATTGATATGTTTCACATTTGAAAGGTATTAACTCAGCATGAATATATTTTGCATTTTACATTTGACCCATTACAAAATCTAAGTTCTTCTCAATTAGATCTTCCAATTGTTATGCTTATCATAGGTAACAAAACCATTGGTTATATTTGTCAACCATTTTAAAGAGGGCACTTCTACGACATAATAACAATTCAAGTTCATAAAAAAAATGATTGGGCCTTAGGAATTTAGTTTTATTAAAAGCTAAATAGTTTCTAAGAAAAGCCACCTTTATAATAAAAATGTGTGAATTCTATATGACCAATATAAATTGAAATTCAAAAAGTGGAGTTTTCGGCTCATTCTAATGTAAAATAATGTGTAAAAATTCCAACGAAACGTAAGACATCGCTCACATATGTATGTAAGTAGAAAAGGCTTATAGAATCTTATTATCAAAACTTAAGTACTTAATTTTCAAAATTGAAATGATTCACCTTGGATCAAGGGAGATTGAACGGTGTAGTTCTGTATCTTTAGTATCTTTAATAAGTCAGGAGCCATTAGTCTATTTATTTGTTTGCAGGGATGGCTTATGCATCTGCGGGTGATGGATGGATGGAAAAATAATGAAAAAATCCTAAAAATATTTAAAATTTTAATAGGGACGAAATATGTGAGAAATTTCAAAAAAATTTTGAGAAACTGAAAATATTGGTGAAAATTGGAAAACTGCTGAAAAATTCGAAAAATGGGGAAAATTAGAAAAATATTGACAAAGCCCTAAGGTGAAGTAGTCGAAAAATATTGTGAAAGTTGCTAAAACGTGGAAAAAGTTAAAGAAGAATGGAGAAAATTCGAAAAATTTTGAGTAAATCGTAAAATGTTGAAAATCTCAAAATATGTTGAAAAAGTCGTTTAAAATTTTTCAGAATTTTGATCTTACATTTCATACTTTTATCGACTTTTTCAGATAAACATAACAACTGGGATCTTAAATCTTAAATCTAGGTTTGGATAAGCAAACTAATGTAACATACATCAAAAACAGTACCTTAAAAGCAAGGCCATACAAGAATGTGTACTCAAAGTAACCTTAATCGTTGACTGGGCTCAAATCCAACCTCAACAAATTTTAGATGCTTAACGCTCGTTATTTTATTACGGTTTTTTTATTAAGTATAAAAACACAACAGACAAATTTGAGACAAAAAATGTAATACCATAAAAGACAAGCAACAATAACATATGACACTGACACTGAAATCTCAAGATAGTAGCATCTTAGATAGGAGAAAAAAAATCAGAATTACTAAATGGTCTGACAAATAAAAAAGGAAATACTTAAGCAGATATACACAACAGGTAGCCCGTTAAGGTAAACCAAATTTAACGCTGGAAGTTGTGAATGTAGGCTGACGCCACAAACGATCATCGATGATCATTTAAAGTATTTAACATTGTCTGCTGACACACCGGTGCTATTTTCTTTCTTTTTTTTCGTATAAAATCTTTATTTAATTAGTTTTTGTTAGAGTAGAAAAAAAAGTCATTGGCCTAATCGTTGACCTCTTGGGATATCTCTTCGTTTGCTCAGTTTTTTCTTTTTTTTTTTGCTTTTATTTTGATGATTAAGAAATTGGCCAAAAAAAAAACTTTTAATTTATTGACATAAATTATAAATTTACTGCTTTTATTAGCTACTATTAATTTGTTTTGATTTTTAATTAACACCCGGCCCTAAATTTGTTCCACTGTAGCTGCAGTTTGACGGCGTAATCGATTGCTAATGAAATAATGAGCGATAAATTTAACGATGTTAATAAAAATCATTATATAGGCAAAATTCCTGCGGTAAACATTTATTTTTTTTATCATAAGCTGTGGTTTAATGTAATTATAATATTTTTGTTACATTATATTTTTGAAATTTAGTTTTAATAAAGACTCGATAAAAATTGCTTATTGATTTGATTGTTTAATTCATGGCTGTATAGTGATTGTTCTTAGCCTAATAAATTATTTTAATTAAAAAATAACTTCTCAAGAACAGGGTCATGAGCAAAAAAATTCGATGAATCCATTCACTATGAATTTTACCCTCCGAATTTTACACCGGAGTTTTGTTCTTTTTTTAAAAAAACCTATTTGGTAAAAATCAGATATTGCTTGAAATCTGAATTTTAAGGGCAAACTTAAATGTAATCGGCTTAAGCAAGATATGGCACCACCACTAAACAAATTTATATTGTTCTTCGTGAATACACCCTTCAACTCAGGGCTTAAAAAAACTGTTTACTTCTGATGTTACTTTGCTGCGACTATTCAAAAATCGACTACAATAGCAAAAGCAGAAAGAATATTTTCGATAGCCAATGATGTGCTGTTTCTTCCCAGCAAATCTTAGAGATGTTAGCGATGTTACCAAGTTGAAAAGAAGCAATTCCCGGTTTCTCAAGAAAAAAAAAATTATTTTTCCCTCATACGGTAAAAAACAAAATTTATTTTGGAAAAAAAGGAGATGACCCTTCTTGGTAATATTAAAAAATTAATTTACAATATCGTAAAAACCTCACTTTTGATGTGGGAAAAACTTGAAGACCTTTTTTTTGTCGATAAGCAAAAAATTCAAGTGCATGTCACAAAAATCATTCAATTTGCGGTCCCTGGTGATGGACATGGATCGAGAATTCAGCAACAAATAAAAACTATTGAGAAACGATATCAAGGGTTCTGAAATGAGGCAATGATGGGATACTACCTGTGGTTTCTCATACCGGACACGGACATAAATGGCAGCACAGGACCCAAAAAAAGCCTGAAACACTTTTGAACACTTTTAAATATACTGGTTCTTTTTTATATACAATATTACACAAATTTTCATTGTAAGCAATGAGTAAATAAAATAATTAAATCAATAAAAATCAATCACAAATTAACAGCACTAATTGGTTTTTATTTGATTAGCAACGAGGAAAAATACGAAAAATATTAAAAAAAGGGAATCTCACCTTAACGCCTATACTTTTTTTTATCTATCAACAGATTCTTCTCAAATTAGATATAAAATCTTTGCAAAAGTCCGAACTTTGCACTAAAGGATTGTGATGCCAATGTACTTGGACTTGGCCGGTTTTGACATAGTAATCAACAAATTTTTTTTGAAAAAAAGTGGACTTGACCGGTTTTGATATCAATGTATTGAACTTGGCTGGTTTTGATTCCAAGACGTTCGACCGGTTTTGAAAGCAAGTTCATGGACTGGCCGGTTTTGAAATCTATGCATCAAAATAAATTTAAATAATGCGTTATTTCTGTCAAAAAAATTTTTTTTAATCTAAAAACATAGCGGAAAAATAAAGCATGTCTAGATCAGGGGTCGGCAGCTCGTAACTCTTTCCACTCTTTTACAACAACTTCGTATTGTTGTAATTCGCTGATTAATATGTAGCGCTTGCGACTGTGCACAATTCTTGCCATGCTTTCTTTGTTGTTGGTAATTTTTGTTTGTTGTTGGTAATTTTGCGTTGTGTTTTGTCACCAGCTATTTTTAAATATAAATTCACTTGTGTGGATGCATTGAAAGGTGCGCTGCTGAGTGCGCTACCGGCATGCGCGTTGTTGCTTTTATATGTTTTTTTTATGTTAATAAATCCTTATGGTACCGAATCCAACGATTTGTTGTTGTTGTTGATTTTTTGTTGTAACTGCTGTTGCACTCTTGAAATAAAATCCTTGTCGACCCCTGGTCTAGATTTTGACATATCAGAATATCTCAAAATTTAGTTTTTTTGGACTTGGCCGGTTCTGCAACTGGACGGCCTCAAATGTGTAAAAAAAGTTGTAGGTAATTTAATTACTATTCACTTGAAGATATTTTTAACAAAATTCCTTAATCCAAATGAAATTTATTACGAATAATATTAGGTTACCTTTTTCGAAGAGGCCAAAAAAATTAGAGATAATTTAAAAAATTTGATTTTTGAGGTCAGGGGACCATACCACATGCGAAGCACCGAGCTTTTTTGAATTTTGTAAACTTGGTATATATGAGGAACATATTGTAATTACTTGTTTTTAAAAAGCTTTGATATTTTTTGGACCAAAAACGAAATTTACTTTTTCTCATTAATTTTTTAAGTGATATTCTTGTAGTGGTATTGACCATTTCAAATAATAGTGTATTAAGGTGAAAATAACAAAGGACTTGAGCTATTAAACAAGAAAAACAAAAGCTCTACTTGCACAGAGGTCATGTATTTTTTGATATATCGGCAGTTCTCTGCAACATTTTACTTACGATATTTCGATAATCAAAAATTCAAATTGGTGGCACAGCAACATATTCATGATTTTTGTGTCTATTTTGGCTCAATAATACATATTTTCGTGTTGAACATTGAAATTTTCAATGCCCCCGATTCCATAGAGATTCATTCTAAGTTTTTCAATGTTTCTTACACCTTTGACAATCTTACGCTTTTAAAATTCACTTAATTCAATTAATTGGTCTGTTTATAATAAAATTATGTATGAATTTAACGACAAACATGATAAATTAAGTGACAATAGTAATCGATCACTATATTTTGAGTCTGATGAACGAAATACTATTGAGTAACTACAACTAACAGTTTTGACATACAAATGGAACATCTGTACATGGCGGCATGTCCGGCTGAAAATTGGTCCTATGCGCGATCCAATATTTACAAAAAATTACTACTATTTGAATTAATTGTACTTACCATGCACCTTACGCGTTTGACATCAAAACTTGACGATAACATTCTGATTTTTTTATGGAAAATATTGAACTTCCACACTTATATAAAGAAAACCACATATCAAAAAATTTCAATTTAGTTTTTTTTTTTTTAAAGCATAAGCCAACGCTCAGGGGATGCCCCCTATAAATGCAATGCACCGTGTTGGTTTTAAGAAAAGGAGAAAGGTTAGAGGGAAGGGGGATAGATGGAGTAGTGTCGGTGAACATTAATCTTGAATCTATGGATGTCACAACTGCCGGGGAAGACAGACGCAGGTAAGCAGTTCCACAACTTGATGGTTCGGCCAAAGAAAGAATTATCACGGAAGTGTGATGTCCTGTTGAACACCGGCGTGACGCAAAAAGGATGGGCCTGATGGGATGCCCGAGTGCTGCGAGAGAAAATCCTGGCTGATGGAATCAGTTCCCGTATTTCTCTAGAGCACATCCCGTTATAATATCTATAAAAAAGGGTTAAACACCCTACGTTACGCCGGTGGTGAAGGGAATCGATAGAGGCGATGATAGATTCATCACCTATTAGTTTCAACACACGTCGCTGGACACGATCTAGCAGCTCCAAGGTGGTTTTAGGAGCCCCGGCCCAAATGTGTGAGTTGTACTCTAGTTTGGGTCTAATATAGGTGAAATAAATAGTACGAAGATCAACTGGAGTGAAGTATTTCTTACACCGTTTCATGATCGAATACATGATCAGACCACCTCAGGTCCGATTGAACCGATATGCCCAGAGCGTCAAGAGTTGTTGACCTCGCAATATCTAAGCCAGCCATATTAAGGGAAGGAAGGGAGAGATCCATTCGTCTGTGAGACAACAGACAGCACTGAGTTTTAGAAGCATTAAAATTGACTCGGTTAATACGACCCCACTCGGTGATTGTGTTGAGGTCGAAAACGAGTGAGTCATTCATATGCCGCCTTTTACTCTCAACCTCCACAGAGCTCGGGCGATTTTTGAAGCAATAAGAATGACATATGTTGCTGTCGTCCGCAAAGGAATGGATTGGGTTGGTGGTCGATGACAGAAGGTCATCGATAAAGACCAGGAAAAGGGTAGGAGATAGGACAGAACCCTGGGGAACTCCAGCATTGATGAAGTGTTCGTTAGAGGTGTAACCGTCTACCACAACACGGATAGAGCGATCACTGCAGAAGCTCGTAATCCAACGAGCAAAGGAATTACCGACACCAAATGCAATTAGTTTTGATACGAGGGCGCGATGCCACACTCGATCAAACGCCTTAGAAATATCCAGAGCGACAACCATACTTTCACCGAAAAGGTGAACGGAATGGTTCCATTTTTCAGTGAGGAACGACATAAGATCACCGGTAGAACGAGACCTACGGAAACCATATTGGCGATCACTAAGTAATTCGTTGCGCTCCAGATAGTTCACTAGGTGAAAGTTTATTACACTCTCCATAACTTTGGAGAGCGCAGAGCATATCGCAATGGGCCGATAATTATTAGGGTTGGAAACCTCGCCTTTTTTGGAAACTGGCTGAACATTAGCAACCTGCCAACAGGATGGAAATATCCCACTAGTGTAGGATATGGAAAAAAGATTGCGTAATGGCCGAGCTAGTGTTGAGGCACACTTTCTCAACACATGGGCTGATATGCCATCAGGCCCTGAGGCTTTATTTATGTTGAGGTTTGCAAGGATTCTTTTTACTGCCCTTGTTCGAAAGTAAATAGTTGGCATTGCCGAAGACCTATTCTGAACAGGAGGTAAAGGCTGACAGCTATCTGGGAGTGTAGCATTTTTCGCAAAGATGCTAGCCAATAGATCGGCTTTGTCAGCAGGGTCAGTGAATATTTGGTCGTTCATTAAAAGAGTTGGAATAGACGATGAGGACTGATTCTTCACTCTCTTAACAAATGACCAAAAACTTTTGCTACCTTTCGGTAGTGAAATGATTCTTTTGCGCAGGTTTTGTTCGTAGAGAAACTTTTCTCGCTGAATCGTGGCATTACAGCAATTTCTAGCCTCAATGCGAAGCCTTTCAGTATCAGCATCTCTAATGAGCCGCCAATGCCGAAATGCTTCCTCTTCTGACTGCAGTCCTGCAAGTCTCATTAAACCAAGAGTGGTCCTTTGGCTTAACGTTAACTTTTTTATAAGGTATGAAGGACCGCATACCTAATAAAATTATTTCTTGAACCATTAAAGCCGCAGCATTTATGTTCCTATCAGCGAAACACAATTTCCAATTGAAATTACGAAAGAAATTATTTAACGCAATCCAATTTGCTTTATCATAAAGCCATACAGTCCGCTTCGGGGCTTTCGGCGAAACAGTGCGTAAACTTTTAAATGGGAAAGCAGCGGAAATAGTACAATGGTCCGAGTTACCAAGAGGTGCAAGGACAGACACATCGTATTTTTCATGATGTGATGTCAGAAAGAGGTCTAGTGTACTTAAGCTATGCCCCCCAACGCGTGGAATGAATGTGGGGTCATTCACTAGTTGAGTCAGTAAATTGGACTCGGCAAAAAACTCAACATAACGACCTTCAGGAGTTGTAAGGCCAGAATGGCGCAACCAATTAGAGTTATGAACATTGAAATCACCAGCAACTACAATTTCACTGTCTGGGTACGACTCTAAAATTTTGGAAATCGAATCAGAGAGGACGTCTATCTTTTCAAAAGTAGGAATCCTCCCTAAATTCGGGCTTCTATACAGGAAGCAGAAATGTAGAATGTGCGACTGGATTTTGAACTTAATCCACATAGAACTAAATTCGGCATCCGTCGTGTTCAAATGTTGCTGACACTGGTACGCAACATCGCTACGTATATATACAGCGAGGCCCCTATGGGGAGAAAATAATGGCAGAAGGTGATAACCAGGTATCTGGAAATCCAGTGGATCAGCATCCCCACACACCTGAGTCTCACCAACCGCCATTACTTGGGGATGGAAACTAGAAACATGGGCATAGACCGAAAAAAAGTTTGACCTAAGGCCACAAATATTGCAAAAATCAAATCGGAATCTCTCCGACATTTGCGACATCTCAAAAACCCAAGAAGAATATTAATGCTAAATTGTAAGTGGAGTCAAGGCCAGTAATTAAGAGCGAAGAGAATAAGAGTGGGCAAGTGTTATGCCTTTGACCACTCAAGACTCAAGCTCCCAACACAGCCCCAGCCACACTATACAAATAGCTTAGGATGGGAATAGGGAGAGAAAAGGCTACCAAACAACAGAAATTACAAAGGAGAGGGCATAGAAAAGCCCTTTACGTTAACATTAACTTTCCGTCAAATTAATCCCAAATTAAGGGAAAACTCTTTAATCTGGGAGCACTGCTGCGACTTGGCAGCGACGTCAGTAAGTAAAATTGTAACTGCAGTTTATGATGCTGGGCTAGCTGTTGTTGTTTTGTTGCAGTATTATTTTATTTTGTTTTGTTTTGTTAAGCGTCTAACGAACGACTTGTCGGTTTATTATTGTGGTGTTTAATAGAATATGTATTCAATTGTAGATTTTGTTGTTGCTTAGTAGTAGTTGGATTTATTGTTTTTGACTTTTCGGTTTATTATTGTGTTGTTTAATAGAATATGTATTAAATGGTAGATTTTGTTATTGTTTTGTAATAATTGGATTTCTTATTTTCTGTATTTAAACATAGGTAAAAGAACACGCGACGAAAGCAATATAATAAAAGACACGCGTTACAACATTAAGACATAACATTAAAAACATCAAAACAAGACGCAACAGAACAGTAAGGGGGACCGCGCGACACGTCCTCTCCCTATGAGATGTGAACTACCAATGACGTAATTAAATTCCAATTTTGTAATGAAAACTAAAAATTTTTTTTTTCATGAGCAAAAAAAAAAAAAAAAAGGTCCTCACTTTGTACGAGAAAATCCCAGCAAATTAAAAGAATATTTCAAATTACTTTTTTTTTTCAATGCAAACATCAAAAGTAGCACATTTCGAGTGAAATGCTACTTTAGTATGCCATCTGGTAGCCCTACCTTCATGAGATATAATAAATAAATTTTTTTTTTTTTTCTTTATTAAAAAAAAATCATCCAACCGGTTTTTTCAGAAATTTTTCAATTTCTATCGGGCCCCAGGCTTTGACATGAGATTCTGGGCTTGGCCGAGTCAAAACCGACCACTTGGCAGCCCTGCTCACCGTCGATAACAAACACGAACGTGTATCGAAGAAGTGTTTGACGATGTTCAATCGCGATAAGAATGACTTTATAGGTCATTTCGTAACCGCGGGTAAGACATGGGTCCATCATAAAAAATCAGGAGCACCAAAGCCGAGTGATGTTTAGAGAATAATTTCATATCAAAAAAAAAGGCGTGTGTGTGCAAGTGCGAAGTCTTCCACTAGTCATTGAGTAAATTTTTAAAAACTTAAATAGTTTAAAAAGTACAGCTTTAGAGAGCAGCTCACATATAATTCTATTTCCAGTATATCTTTGTTCTCAGCTTTTAAACCAATTATTTGAATTTAACTTTTAATAACCAACGGCATTTAAAAACACTATCTTACCATCTTCTTTGGTTAGCACTTGTTATTTCTTTTGATTTCAGTTTCAATCATCGTTTTTTTTTTTTTTTGCTTGTCATGCTGACAGACCTCAACACGTAGACGACCTAGCCCACGGCTAGGATATATTTATACGTTGATTTGATTTAAAAGATCATTAATCTTTTCTATTAATGCACAAACTTTCGATCATTTGGTAACGTTAAATTATGGAAAACATTTTAAGATATTATTTCCGGCCAAAAGGTTTTTATTCAAAAAAACTAATCCCTGTTAAAATTAATGCAGAAAGTTTTTACAAATTAGTCACTAGCGTAGATAAGTAGATAGATGAACGAAGTGTTAAATTTATGGTAAATACATTTTTAAAACATTATTTTGTATGGGATAAGGAAGATTTACCCAACCCAACCCCATTTGAAGACTTATGCCCTATAGGGCAGGATAGATGGTTTCAGCTATGAAGTCGCAATAACAAATTAGCAGGTACTACCAGCATAGTTATTTAAAGCTTATTCTAATATAGCCAACGATTTGTTGTATTCACTCTTTAGCAGGCTTGAGAAAACTACCCTGATGAATGGTCAGATATTGTTATTTTCAAAATTCTGTAAAAAAGTAGTCTTAAGAATCGCGATAACTGTATACTGTCGATGGTTTTAGAAATATGTAATAGCAAGGGTAATATTGGAACGCTCGAAAGATCAACTCTAATGTCCTACTTACATACAACAAATACCCGTAACAACCAAAAATATCGCTCAAGGGCTGTCTTCGGAAACACTTCGTCGACGTGGGGAGTGCACCAGTTTGTTTGTAGCTTCCGATGTTGTTTTTCATAGTACTGGCCGATGTTCTCTACAAAGCTGTAGACTCTACAATTCGTGGCATTCAGAGAGTAGCGAGAAAATAGTTGATGGAATTGTAGGCACTCGCTATTGACCGTGCACGTTGAAAGAGATGCTCTATGCTCCTTAAGATGATAAATAATCCTAATAATTTTTAAGTAAACTTTAAGTATCTTCTTATAGATACAAAATTTATTGATTGAACAACATTATTCAGAATTTAGGAAGCTCTAGCTTCTTGCTCCAACGTTATAATTAAAGTATTTTATAAAATACGTTCCATAATATTCTTATTTTATAATAATAATAATTCCGTGGCTTTTTTTCATATATTTTTAGCATGTCACTTAAACTTCAACTACTTCTGCTGACGGCAATAATTTTCATTACATTACCCATGCGTTTCACCATTGGCTCAGCGGTGCTCATCTCAGATATGACAATGTCTGTCATGGTAGAGCTGTCATCACGACATCCTTTCTGTAAAATGCACACGGATCGGTAGGATATTCCTATCAATGGTACAGTGGTTGTAGCTTAATCGTTTTTTTTCCCCTTAGAGGCGATATACAACGTATGTTGCTACAATCAGATCCTAGACGCATACGGCAGGTACCGCGCGAATCAGTTATGGAACTAGAGGATGTATGCAGAAACTCCGGTTCGTATGGACGTGAGTTTCGTGGTGGCTTAGGCTTCATTTATCCGGGTACCAAATGGTGTGGTCCAGGTAAAACAAAATTTAAATTTTACATTTCAAAAATGCCTTACTCTTGCCTAACTTCTCCACTGTAGGTACCGCTGCTAATGGTTACAATGATCTTGGGCATCATGTAGATGAGGATCGTTGTTGTCGTGAACATGATCTTTGTCCGAATGTACTAAATGTGGGCGATTGTAGGCGTGGTTTGTGTAATGCGGGTACTTTTACGCGTTCGCATTGTGATTGCGATGCGCGTCTGCGTCGCTGTTTACAATCTATAAATTCTGGTAAGGCTCAAAAACAAAATTTACTTTTAAGAAGTATTTCTTCATTTAAATAAGTTCTTCCTTTTCAGAAACCGCCAATACTCTGGGTGCCATCTTTTATAACGTAGTGCAGGTCACATGTTTTCAGGAGCGCAGTCCCTGTTCGACGCATCAAAGGTACAATGATTTCTTTTATAGAACATCACAGTGCCACATTGAATTTCGTTCGGCCGATCTGTATGTACCGCCAAATGCTGGAAATCTTATAGAGAAAATCTTAGCGCATCCATATGGTTTAGCGCAGAGTTTTTACGGTCCACAGTATGATGGACGTTCTTTGCAAGAAGAAGAGAGCAATGTGCCAGTATTTAAGCAATTTACTCGCAGGCTAGGTGTCAAATTGGCCTCAGTGGGCTTAGCTGCTGTCAGTATTTTCCGTGAAATTATTCAAAGTCCGCGTGTTGTCTGGGATAGTTTGCACGCACCTGTCAGTAAAGATTTGCCGGAAGATATTCGTACAAATGATATAGCAGGCGGCTACTATTACAATATGCCGGCACGACAGCAAAATGCTAGGGCACAAAACGGTGGCTATTACTATCGGAATCCTCGTAATTATTGGCTACGTTGAATGATAGTTGGCACCTAAGCTTTGCGGGCATTAAGACTGAAGATTTTAGTATTTTGGGACACTTGCAATTGGCTTAAAAAGCACTAAGTTCATTTGGAATTAAAATTTAAATGAAGAATATTTCCTGATCGAAGGATACCCACTAGTTTCAAGCTACTCGCGCTTGTTATGCATTTAGATCATTTCATGATACTTAATACGGTTATTCGAGTACTCGGCTGCCATCATCACTTTCTTTGTAGCGAACCACGAAAAAATTCTCCTCCTCATAGAGTTGCCATATTATTTATTTTCAAAATTTATTGTTAAATTTTTACTTATAATTTCCTTAAGTTGAACATCAGTATTTACCGTAGTGTAGTTAGAATATATTATTATTTTATATATGTTGTTTTAATTTGCTTGAATATATGTATATGTACTTAAAATTTTATTTAATTTGTTTTCTTATTTGCTTTTTTATTTTTGTATTCTAACTAATTCTAAGCACATATTTGTAGTGGTACTTTCATTCTCCCGGTAAGCCCGAAGCGTCACCCAGTCGAAACTATATTAATTGATCTCCGAGAGCTTAGGCAGC
Source organism: Tricholauxania praeusta (assembly GCA_949775025.1). Classification (NCBI taxonomy): domain Eukaryota; kingdom Metazoa; phylum Arthropoda; class Insecta; order Diptera; family Lauxaniidae; genus Tricholauxania; species Tricholauxania praeusta. The sequence goes on from OX459028.1 coordinate 131,366,743, forward strand.
AATTTAACACTCTGCGCTTTCAGCTTCAGCTTTCAGTCGTCAAATTATTAGTTTCTTAGTGATTGATAAGCCTCATATCTCAACTTCTACAGATTTGCCCATATGACCTGAGATCGGAAGTGTGATTTTTTTAATGTTTTTGATCTTCGAAGTGAACCAGTGCAAACGTTTATTCAGGCAAATAGAACCTTTGCGCACTACTATCACTGGAATTGTGATGCTGAATTGTTCGAAATGCGAGGGCAGTCAGATGAAGGTGACATGATTACTAGAGGGCTTACGTGTTTCAATGTATTATTCGAGTAACCAAACAAAAATTGTTCACGATGTTTTTGGTTTCGCAAGTTATTCACTTTTGTTTCGGTTTTGAAATCATACGATTGGAACTAAGCCAGGACCCCTAGTATGGTGATAGAGCTATTACCTCAAATAGAAATAATTTGAAAGTTCCGTTCAAAGCAATCCAATACACAGACACCTTTGATGGGTGGAGAACTAACCGGGAAGTTACCCACTCTGAGTCAGACGTTTTCCGAATTCACTGAAGTTCACGGATTCGTAAATTACGTATAGCTTCTATTTATGTAATTCATTATATAAAAATACTAAAACAAAACAGTTTAAAAATGTTGCTACCTGGGATGGTTTTCTATATATTGGGTGTTGTTTTTAAAATATATAAGCCGTAAATTTAGCCAACTACTCTTATTAATGTTTGCTTGATAAAACATAAGAGTTCGACCTCTGGATTGTGAAGCACTGAAAATGTCAAAAGTAACACTTCACTATTCACGGTGGGCTTTAACCAACTTTTAATAAAAGTGTGAGTTACAACAAAAACTTTAATTGGGGATTATTTGGGATGTAATTTAGAGTCGATATATGAAAAATATAAGAAATCCTTAGAGCTTTTTTTTTTTTGTTAATTCCATATTTACTGTTTTTAATGATATTACATATGCATAACATACGTATGAAATTTAAAAGTTATTCGATTTTCTTCAATACACGTCAAAATACTTTAATAGATAGCACTACGGTCTAAATTTTAGCTTCCTAGGTGGTCGGGGTCTAGAGAAACATATTTAGACCTGAAAATTGTCGTGTTTAGTCCGGCTTAAAAATATTTGTTCTAAAAGCCCCCAAGTCTAAATTTAAAGTTGTGGATATCAATTTTTTTTTTTGTTATGTCATCTTCTATACATAAAAAATAATTTTAAGCCCCTAGACCTCAAGACTTATTTTTGCGACCCGATTTAAATACGTCTTAGTAAAATATGACTGCTTTGAAAATGGTGTACTAAATCGTAGTTTTCTTCATAATACTAAAGACCGATCTTATTATGTTAATCTATCTATTCACTTTTAAATGAGATACCATATAGTAAAAATGGTTGACCAGGCCCAGAGATATCAAACATTGAATTTGGCTATTTTCACAAAAATTGCGTTTTTTTAGAAATTCGACCTAACAGTTCTCAAGAACCCAAATACCTAGGCAGCTAAAATTTGGGATGCGAGACTGTCTTTTTAGGTTCTTTAACGTGTCAATGTTTGAGTACAATCGGATGTTTTTAAATTTCATACGCACGTTATACACATATTATACTAGATAATATTACTAAAAAACAGTAAATATGGAATTAAAAAAAAAAGCTCTAAGGATTTTTTTCCTTTTGATGCATTTCTACTTTGATTAACATCCCAAATAGTTCCACATTCAAGTTTTTGTTGTAACTCAACTTGTCATTTAAAGTTGGTTAAGGCCCACCGTGTATTGCCTTTTGTACACAAGATAATGTTCACTTTATAGCCCAAGAGCACGCTGTAGAAAAGCAGTAGCAACCTATGTTTGGGACAAGATTCAATACTGCTACCCTACAGGGTTAGACCTCTTCGAGCTCTATCATTTGACATATTGTTACGAAATTTCCTGTCTCTTTGACGATAATTTCGATCTCTTACACTTTTCTGAGTTCGATCACTGGATTGTGTAACAATTAAAAACACACAAACTTATTTAGTTATAAAATGGTTTATTTAAATCACAATAGTTAGTTTTTACACGGTACAATTGTTTATCTCATTAACATTCAAATTCTAACATTAATTTAACACTGTATAGAAAACTGTTTTACTTTACTACGGATCACACTGTATTCACTTTATTGCTTAAATTCAAGTGTTCTGCTTCACTGTTTAAATACAACTGTTCTGCTTCACTGTTTTAATTCTACTGTGTCACTCAACTCAGATGACAACCCTTTTATACTGCAGTCATCACTCTCTCGAATATTCCAGTACCTTCTAATTGGCGTGTAATCTACCATTATCCATAATTTACCAGTACTTTCTAAACGGCGTATCGACGTTGAGTTCACAACTATCCAGAATCTAGATGGCGTTGTACGACGGCGACAATTTCTCTCGGTTATCGACTTTTTATTTATAGTGCACTGCAGCGTCTGTTCGGTTTATTATTTGCCGCTAGATGGCGTAAAAGTATTTATACAACCAGAATGCTAGCTAGTATCGTTTAGTTTCTTTTATTGGTTTTTATTTCAAGAATTTTCTAGCATAAACCAAATTTCGCTACAATATGTATATTTTGAAGTGTAATATTACATAGTTTCAATTAAAACAACGAAATTGGCTAAAATTCGGTAATTTTCAGGCATCGGGATAGGCTTTGGTAAGGCAACCCTGGCTCGTTAGTTTCAAGAAATGTCTCACTTTTCTATACTATACGCGTTTTCACTTCATCTGCCGATTATTTGGAAAGTTCCATTAGAATAATTAAATTTTTCGAAGAAGCTAATGGCCAACATTAGGTTGATTTAAACTCATTTGACGCAAGATAGCGCTGCGTTCGCTATTCGTATTATTCTTGCCATAATCTTCTTTCAGTTTCAATTTTATTCTTACTCAATTCGATAGATGGTGCTAAAATACTATTAAAAAAATTTAACAGCACTGTTGTTATGAGAACACTATGTTGTGTTGTACGCACTTTGTTCTACAAAAATTATTGGTGCATATTTATAGGCTGGCGTGAAATGATTTATTTTTGTATCATTTTAACATACGCATACGTCACAATATTGTAGAAAATGCTTTAACATGAGTCGATTTACGTTGGGCAAAAAAAAAAAAATTCAATTTGTTTTTGATTTTTTCAAGTCTGTTACAATTTTGCGTTCTGTTAGTGAAAATAATCAATCTTCCCATATAGCAGATCCATCCGGTAGAACTTAAATTTATGAAAAGATTCAATTTCGCACTAACACCAAGCATTTGTTGTTTGACATTTAAAAAATTTTTAAATCTTACAAATTCATGGCAATCAATATATAACTCTTCTAGAGTTATCAAACTTTAGCGCGATTAATAAGCTTACCTCGAAAAAATACTTCAAGAAAATAAGTAACAGCAAATACATATAAATATAATGACTCTTAAATAAAATTATTTGGATCCATTCTCAAGGCACTGAATTTTTAATTTTTCTAGAAGAGCTAAATTGGCATTTAAGGTTTTTTTTTAAATAATTAAATGATAAATGAACTTACTGCCAGTTAGCAGCGATCAATATTCATGTAAAACTTTACAAATTGATATAATGCTTTTTATTTGACAAACTTTGATAACAATATACCGGGTCGATTTGATTGAAGCAAAATAAAGTCAGCCAGACACCGACTCAAAAGTTAGAAGGACCCTTAAAAACAAGTTCCGAGAAAAACCAATGGAGCACTTTTGATTCTCCTGAAGTTAGTTTTTGGCTAAGAAAAAATGGATACCTGAATTTGCTTGAAAAATAAAGATTGCGTTCTTGCAAAAAATTTGACGTTACAAAATTCAACATTATTTTTTCTGTTATAGATAATATTTAGTCCCAAAATTCGATTTTTCCATATAAAAAATGTGGGTTCCTTATTTGTCAAAGTTAGCATTATGTATATCAATTTGAAAAATTTTACATGAATATCGATCGCTGCTATCTGGCGGTAAGTTTATTTATTATTTAATCATTATTAATAAAAACTACCACAAACAAATATTTAAAAATATTTTTTTTTATATTTCAATACATTATAACTCGTTACTACTTTTTAGCAATTTACAAAATGTTGAAGAAATAATCGCGAGTTCGACCGTAAATATCGTCTTCAACGACAATCCCTTGAAACTCTTTTTTATGACTTATACGCGAAGCGCTGTGGAAAGTCGCTAGCCCTGGACGGTTTCCAACGAACAAACTAACGCTTAGCATCATAATATGAGCTCACGCGTGATTAAAATGGGACCATGTTTTCGCTGTTAAAAGTTTTTGCTGGGCTACTTTCATGCTCCATGCATCTGAGAGAAAAATTTATTTCTGCTAATGGCAATTGGAGATGGTATTAGATTATGAAATGCTACTTTGGAAATGAGTTTATATTGAAATCTGCAGTTAAAGTCAAAAATTAAGTCGTCTAAGTGTCGAATTCCAAAGGGAAAATTTTCAAATTGCTAGGAGCAGGTTTACCAAGTGACCAGGATTGACCTTGCCTCACCGGGAACTCCATATAAAAGCCGGGGTAAAAATTTAAAAGTCTGTGAAAAACCGGAATTTCGTCGATGAAATGTAAAATGAATTTTATATTTTTTAACCAACAAAAAAAAAGTCAGTAAACTTCTTTCCACAAAATATATTTTAATTTTGAGCCTTTCACGAATTAATTTTAATATTGCTGCCCCAACACACAAAAAAAAAAAGAAAGTTCTTCAACTTTTTCCCACAAAAACACTTTTTTTTTAGAGGATCGGGAGTTGGTTAGTTGGCCACTTTGCCACACGCAAGCTGGAAATTTCCAAATATTTTAGTCTGTCCTTATTGTCTTTGTCGTTTCAGAAATATTTTTAGACTTAAGCATCGAACACTAACAACTTTGTTACATTTCTAAACTTTTCTTTGTAGAGCTGGTTACAACCAAACCGAACAGGATGAAATATGCGCTCAATGGCAATATCAACCATCAGAGAAATATGTGCCAAGTGCACCGGGAAGAACATAAGACACCAAAACTTCAAAGGCCCAGAACTCCAACGAATACAAAATATGTAGCAAGAAAAATAAACAACATCAAACGATACATCGATAAAACCAGTCCATAAATTATAGCGAAAGAAATAAAAACCTATCGTGAAAATGCGTACAAACGTTTTTAAAAATTTATTCTAAGAATATATAGATATAAATATTTTTCGCAATTTTTAATAAAAAGTAGTTAAAACAAAGAAACTTGAATGTTAAACTGAGGTGTGTGAGCGTTCTGGCTAATCTAATCCAAATGAGTGCCTAAGAGTATGCAAACAAAGAGATCTAAGATACACCTACTTGTATTGCACGCCACCGCCAGACACTCATTTGATCAGTTTAGCCATAATTTATATCAAATCATTTGCGTACAAATACAAAAGTTGTCAAATAAAATAAAATATCAATAGTAAATTTATCAATGTACTAGTGACTAACTTTAAGCTTTAATATTTGTGACTATTAAAATTATTATCAATATATAATTTTAAAACTTTCTAGTTTCTTTTGCTTTATTTCACAGCACTAGCGGCCTATCACATTGTAAATAACAATTTTAGACACTACTGTGAAACCAATGTGGTTTGTGTCTTTGCTTCGCTATTTAATGCGGAAACACCGAAACGTACAAGAGAGCAGGTCTGGTCTTTATACAAGCACAGAGTTGCTTTATGTTCTCAATAACAAGAAATTTCTAAATGGTCAAATAGACGTTCATGCGTGCATGATCAATAAAATGACGACGCCATGATGATTTCCACACACACCATTCATGCACGCATGATGGATATGCTTTTTGGTTGAACTTTTAACGTGTTGACATTATGACGTCAGAAGCATGTGCGGCAATTAAAATTGCATTTAATATAAAAAAAAGTATGAAATGAGTTTAATTTAAGCTCAAAAAATCTTTAAAAATGTATTTTAAAAAACAAAGTTCATACAAAAGTTTAATTATTTCATCTAATTATCTCTCGTGCATAATATTTCTAATTTCTTTTCCGCACTCATTGTCACCTTCTTCGTCAAAAAATCATGTAAACTGAGCTAAGTTCAGCACACACTATCATGCATGCATGATCAATCAAAAAAATATCAAAATATTTTAATATTGCTCATGCGCATGACCAATCAGAGTCAATCAGCCACCTACACGGTCAGTTTGCATGAACAATCACTTGATTCATCATGCACGCATGAACGTTTATTTGGCCCTTAACACACAATTAGGGGCTCTCCATAAGCTACTTATCTTCTGTGGGTGGCTTGAACAAAAATTTGCTTCCTAGCCCAAGAGCCCGCTGTAGAAAAGTCGAGTGTATAAGATTACAGGATGGGATGTACGAGAAACATAGTGAGCCGAACCAGGGTTGCCTTGCCAAAGCCTGTCCCGATGCCCGAAAATGCCCGGATGTTATACAATTTTGTTGTTTTAATTGAAACTATATAATATAATACCTCAAAATATATGTCAAATGATAGAACGCGAGTAGCGTTCATGTTATTAGTTGTACACTTTTTAGTTTGCGCACTTTGTGCCATTCGTCAAAAACATTTAAATTTCGTTTTGATCGTGTGTGGTTATTCCACTTCAGGTTTTATTGCAAATATTTTTTATTTGTGCAATGCACAAACAGCTGATTTTGTAGAGAACGTAGAATCAGTTTCGCTCTTTGCTTAAACAATTGACACGTAACGAAACTCGTGTACTTTTTGTTAAGTACATTGTAGTTTTAATAAACGATTTATGTGTATTTGCACAGTTGCATAAGCTGACTTCAGTTAATATATGCAAAGTTTAGTTAGGCCTTAAGAAATAAAACAGACGAGTTGTCAATAAATATCAGTGATTTTCCGTTTGCTTGTGCTTGCGTGCCCTTAAAATTTACATGTAAGCAGTACTAAGTAATTTATGAAGATATATTCACACTCATTTAGGTACAATTTGTTTGAAAGTTCCATTCTTGCTCTCCAGCAGCTGAACAAAGTTTATGGAGCTACAACTGACCATAATAGTGCTTTCATATTCTTAGTAAGGTTCTCATCTGAATGTCATAGGTGCATAACTATGTTCCTCTAAATTTTTAAAACAGTTTATATAACTTTTGGAAGCAAAATATATTGTTTGAGGCGAGTGGATACACCACAAGCTGTGTGCAAAATTAAATATTCTTTTGATAGTGTGAGCATTTTTTTTTAAAAGAATTTTTTCAGCATAATTTTATATACTTAGCATAATTTCATACTACGATATCTTATGATGGACAGTGGAGATTCAAAATGACCAAAAAAGTTTTACATAATTTAAGTAAGGCGTAAGTTGCACTTTCTGACGCCACCAACTGTCTAATGCCTAATTTCCATGTGATCTTTCTTGAACTTATCTTATCAAATATCAGGGAGGACATCACATGCTATAAAGATAGCCAATGTATGCTATTCACTCTCGCATTCTCCAAGCGCATTAGGTTCTGTTCGCATGCTTTTTCTTTCTTACAAAAATTTGATTTGATACCCCTGATATAGGATCAAGAAAGATAGCATGGAAATTAGGCTTAAGACTAAGTAACACACCAAAATTTATGATGAAATTTTTAATTTGGACTTTCTTTCAGTAGTATTTCCTATTACCGACCAGTTGGCAGCCCTATATGTACATATGTGAAGATAATATAACAAGCTATATGCTTAATTTCCATGTGATCTTTCTTGAACTTATCTTATCAAATATCAGGGAGGACATCACATGCTATAAAGATAGCAAATGCATGCTATTCACTCTCGCATTCTCCAAGCGCATTAGGTTCTGTTCGCATGCTTTTTCTTTCTTACAAAAATTTGATTTGATATCCCTGATATGGGATCAAGAAAGATAGCATAGAAATTAGGCTATAAGCTATTTATCAATTGATTAGTCAGTCGACTGTCGCATAGTACCAATGTTGTATTTAGTTGTATGTATGCGCAGACCCTAATGCTTAAACACCATTGGTTGTTTTTTTACTTTTTCATTGCAAATCTTCTCAATATATGAACATGTACATTCAGTCTAAACAGAAAATGTAAATCGGTTCAATTTTATTATTTACTTGAATATTTAACTGTCGATACAAAATTCCCATAAATTTAGGGGAGATTCCTTTAGTCTGACATTACTGGAACACAACGGCATTCGAACTCATACATAGCTGGTTTGTTGAATGCTCGTGTTCGAAGCGAATTTGAACAATGAAGTTGGAGAAGAGTTCGTTAAAGTTGTCGAATTCAGCAGAGACGATGAGATTTATAATCTGTGAATTCAGTTTGAAAGAAGCGGGTAAAGTAAAATGTGTACGACGATAGTTGTTTTAAACGTATTTTAATTTTGTGCGCGTCGACGTTTGTTGTTTTTTATTTTCTTATTGCTGCTGCTGCGGCTGTGCTGGCTGCAAGTTGTAAAATTGCGGCAGTTAATCGACATTCAACAAATTGTCAACAGAGGGGAAAAATTAAGAAGAAACAAGTGCAAAAAGCAGTTACGATTTTTTTTGGAAAAGGTGGGGTCGAAGGGTTGAAAACACCAATGAAAAAAAAGAAAACCCAGCAACTTGCAGAAAAAGAAAACAAATTTAACTTTTCAAAGTAAGCAACTGATAAAATAGTCGAAGAAAAAGTGTTTTGTTTTATAATTTGAATTTGCCTTCAAAGAAAGTTGCAAGAAAAGGTTAAAAAAATCAAAGTTAAAACAAGAAAAACAGCAAAAGCGCAAAAAAACGAAATTAAATTCCATGAGTGACAAAGATTAAAGGTTCAGCAACAACAACTACAACGCGAGTAGCAGAGTCAACTTATCTCTGCTATTGGTGCCTCTGCTCCTGCCCTTATTCGTTGTTTTTGCGTTGATCCAAAGATTTGTTTGCCTTTTTTTTTCCAAAATCCAGTTTTTCGTTTGCTTTGTGTTTTGCTTTTTCGTACTTTGCTTATCAGAAAATTTTTAGAAATTTCGTCGCTACAGTTGTCTCTTGCCCACTGCATAAACATGCTCGCACTAATTATTTTTGATTACTATAGTTGTCTCTTTTTTACACGCTTATTAATAATGTCACAGAGTTAAGAGAATAAAAAATTTAATACATATGAGCTCGACTTCGTTGATCGTGATCGGGTAGCGATCATTCGTTTGTTCGGTCAAACTTTTATGAAACGTCTACAGCGACGAAGCGATTGCAACGCAATTGTGTTCGTAGTGACTATACCAGTTTACAGTGGAAACGAATGCACTTATCAAAAGTCGAGGATTTTTATAGTGGATCATTCTACCAACTTGCAAATTTGAATGGATATAAAAATTTAATTTTTTGGCTTAAGTTTATTTTAGGGACAACTCTCAGATTTTATTTATTGAATAAACAATAAATCTGCAAAAAACAAGCTCAGATCTGGCTTAGCTAATGAATTATACTTTCTAAATAAATAAGTATCACTATAGGTTAATAATATATTTTTTGGAAAAACTAACGGTTATTTTTCAAAAAAGGTCAATATTTTTCAAAAAACTATATAACGAATTTTTTATAGAACAATCTTATACCTCATTAAATTACCTTTCATATGATATCCATATTTTGGAAATCCATTCAGGAGTTCCCAACTTATAGCGTTTTTTATAAAAGCTATATTCGCACCTTCCGATGGCTATATCTCCTAAACCAGATCCAAGCGATAAGTTTTTTTTGCAGGTTTATTATTTATTCATATTACGCTACTTCTCAAAAAAAAATAAAATCAGAGAGTTGTCCCTAAAGTAAGCCTGTTTCAATTTTTTTTTTGCTTCTAATCTATTCAGCTAAAACAAAAAAACCGGCGGGTTGCACTCCGGGAGTGCCGACAGAAGTGGAAACTTGAAATAATATTTTGGATTTATTTTTTTCATGATGTTTTGTAATGTTTATTATACTATTGTATGATACGACACAATGAACTATTTTTTAATTAGATATAATCATTAATAATTTTGTTTTCTTTACTGTTCATTTGATATTTATCACGATATTCCTCTTGAATATCAAAATATTAATGTTTTAAAATTGCTAAGAAAATTAATTTCACACGTAGGAAGAAGCATGCAAGCATAACAAATCGTTTAATGGCAATCCGGTGGCGAACGTCACAATGAGTCATCGATGACAAATAGTGACAATGTTAAATCATAGGTGACAAATGGCGACATTTGTTCGAAGTCATGCATGAACTTTTAGAACAAATGTCCCAAATATCACTGATGACTTATGTATGCTGATAATGTCAAGCAGCCGTCAGCGTGCTAGTAATTCATAGCAGACAATATCATTATGATTCACTTATGAATAGTTCACTTATGCGTACACTTTCGAGTGACTGTTGGAGTCAACTGGTATTTATCATTCATCGGTGACAGTGTCGTTTCAGAGTCATCATTAAAGCGACGCTTATATGAAAATGTCATCGAGTTGTCATTAATGAATTTGTCACAACAAAGTCAGCATGAAAGGAAAAAAAATACTTTTTTTGTTTTTATTTAGATTTATTAATCAAATAATTTGGCACAGTTTAAGAAAAATTTTACATGGAGAGTAAAGAATTTACAAAGCAAGTTCTACTCTGTTTAGTAATAATTCTATAGTTATTTAAAATTTAATTTTATGCATTTTTTGCTTATTCCTATGTTGTATGTTTTTCTGAATTGTTTCTGTTTTTTCGGAACTATTCTTTGTTCTGAAATGTTTGATTTCACGATTTTTTAATACTTCGGCGGAAATCAGCAACAAGTTATTCAAAAGTAGGATCAGTGGAATCTGTTATCACTGCGCTGCTAAAAAATCGTGTATCTCTTCTAATATGGGCAAGCAATTTTATTGCAATCAAAGAATATATTCATTCATCATAAGGGCCGTATTACCGCATACGCCACCCATTACGTATGGGCGGCAAGGCCACGGGGACGATAAAATTTTGAAAAAAGTTTTTTTTTTTAAATCCAAAAATTAGCACCAAGTATGAAGTGGTAGAAAGAAATGAAAGTCTATATAAGTTTTTATTGATTTTTCAACATCCAATATTGCTTATTCAAAGTTGAAAGAGACGGTTCGCTCCGAAAAATTGTACCAGTTGAGTCGATTCGGTTACTTTCGTTTGCAGTTTCAAAGTTAAAAAAAAATAGCTTACTAAGGTTAGGTTACTGAGGTTACTGGGGTTACTTGGAGTGCACTTGAATGGCATATAACTTATAAATTCCTTAGGTTGCTTTTTTTGTACTACTAAAAATTTACTTTTAATTTTGTTTTTAATTTTGGGGGCGGCAAAATTTTATTGGCGTACCTGTTCATCGTGTAAAAATAAAATATGCAAATAGATTTTATATTAAGAAAAAAAAAAATTAAACTAATTAATGCATTCAGTTTGTTTGTGCATGAAACAAAAGAAATAAAACATGAAGAATTAAAATAGAACAAAAGTTCCAAAATTTATCGATAAAAGTACATTTATTGTCAAGTATCAGTTCTTTCTAAGTCATTAATTTAAATTTAGTTTTTCAGATTTTTCCGATTTTCTCGGAAAACTAGTATTAAATAAAAAAATGTATGAAAATTAAAATTGCAGAAGAACAGAAAGCATCGAAGTTATCATGCTTCGAAGTTGGTATGATTTACCCAATTGCTAAAGTAATCAAATATTAAAGCACCATTACTTAGTAAAAGCTTGTTACACAGTTCTTTTTGAAGTTCGAATAAAGTACCATCGTCAATTCCAGTGACTACTATATTAATGTTGGAAATTTTTGGAACTTATTCGCCCAGTGACGGCGATTTGGCTTAGCTCAAATAGAATATAATCTTCATATTTCAATTTTAGTATATTAAAAAAAAATAATAGAAGGTTTCATTAAAACCCATGCAGTATAACTGATTTCCAAGGTTTTTCATTTTAATGTCCAATTGAACTTTTCGCTATTTGCATACAAATTTTGAACTGTTTTCTAGCAAAGCTCTAGCTTTAGCCAAAGATCATAAATGATAGAAATATCTATTCCGACTGAAATGTGCTATGCCATGGTGAAATTATACATAGTCATTAGGGAGCGAGTCAGAACATAAATGAAGTGAAATAAAAGAGAATGGGTGATAAGTGTCAATGCTGTTGTGAAATTGGAAAGTACCTTCGAACGGACCCCCCTCTCCTCTTGGTGAGATTTGGTGAGCTCCGGCGGAACTCCCCCCCTCTTTTCCGTGAGACTTTCCTTATAATTTTTAGATGTAATCTGCTAGAATAATGTATACTCTCTGCACTAAAAATTCGAAGTGAGACTTTCGTTGGCCCCCTCCCCCTTGCTGAGATTTTGCCGGACCCCTCCCCCCTATTTGATTCACGAAATTTATGGACGGCTCCTTATGGTGAAGAGAAAAAACTTGACAACATTAGAATTGTGCAACTGAGTGCCACTCTAAAGATCGCGCGTTATTAATTTTTATAGTTAACATTGCAAGTAACCAAATGAATAAAACGCATATAAAACTTTTTATAATTCTGCATTTGACCAATAAGTGGCATGACAGTGTTTGACAGAAATTCTATTTTAAAATCAGAGCCGGCTTTATGGTCGTGTGGTTGAACGGGGCCTAGCGCGGTAAGGTGCCTCACATATCAGTATATATATATATTTTTTTTCAAATTATTGCTATCAAATAATTTGAAATTGTTTTTATAGTATCGCAGACGCTAATACCAAAGTTTTCTTTTCGTTTTCTGTTGTTTCGTCACTGTTTTTATTTTTATTATGTGTTTCAATTTTAATATTTGGGCCTAGCACTGACTGGGTGCACAAGGCCTCGCGTGACCTAAGAACGCTTCTTCAAAATGCCAGCAAAGTTGCCATATATTTTCGATCATTTCAGGTTTGTGTCTATGATGCTTCAAACTTTAGCAAACACAAAAAAAGTTTAATCAATTGAACTAGAAATTGCGCTGGTTCACACATTTGTATGAGATTTTGGTTTAACCAAAGCCAATAAAACACGGCTAATAAAACTATTAAGGATCTTAGGGACTGCACCATGTCACTAGAGAGGATAAATTTAGGAGACTGCAATCTCAACAAAAGTGTTAATTTTTTGACTTTTACACCGATTATGTAAATTTAAAAATATCGAAGGTGATGTCAAATTTCTGTAATTTTGTAATCTTTTTTTTGTTTTGTCGGAGCTCCGTTCACAAAATTGCTTTTCAGATATTGAAATAAGAACAAGGTAAAAATTTGAAAATATTGTCAAATCTTGTCGCGCTTGTCTTAAATTCCGCCAAATATATAAAAAAATATGGCATCTTCAGAACAAATTTCGCCGGTTGCTTAGCATTTTTATTGCTTGTTCTTATTGCGGTTGTGCCCACCGTGCAGGAGATGCATTGGCATTTATTGCAACTGCAACACGTTGCAATTGCACGCTGCAACCAAAATTGAAATCCGAAACTTCAGTGACACGAGAAGCGCACGACGACTGCAACAGTTGACGAAAACCTTAAAGCAAAGTACGAGCAAATTGTTAGTAGCGGAATTATCGAAAAGGGGAAAAAATTCCTTAACAGATTTTAGGATAATTTGTCAAATAATTGTTCCTCATTAATAAATAAGGGAATTAAAAAGGTGAATCCTAAATTAACAGATTTAGATGTTAGAGATGATTTTCAAACTGGCGCTGCTGTGGACAAGTTTTTTTTTTCTTTTTTTTTTTTTCGATATAAAGGAGAAATTTTTCAGGAATTTTTTGTTTTCGTGTTAATTTTTTCATATTATCTTAATTGTTTTTGTTTTTTTATTTGCTTTCAGTTAATTGATTTTTACGCAATTTGCAATTTAAAGGAAAAATCGTTTAAACAAATTGAGTGCGAAAATTTTGAAATTTTTTAACAAGTAAAAAAGGTGAAGAAAAAAAATTGTAAACTTAAGTGCGAATGCGCAACAGCTGCCTAACCCCGCTGTGCTGCGAGAGTAAACGAGACGGAGAGCGTGTGTGCGTGAGTGAATGCGAATAGATCGTAGAGAAAAAGGTGCTGCATAACAACAACAACAAAGCGAATTCAAATGTAAAGAAATCGGGAGAAACAAAACGGAGAAAAATCTGACAATCAAAGAATTAAAAAATTCCTTTGGATGGAATTTTTCTTTTGTATGTGCGAAACGTGAAAAGAAATTAAAAAAATAAAAAGCAAAAGAAAAAAAGTGAAATAAAAAAATTTTTAAAAAAGTGCCAACAATTATTTAAAAAAGTTCGATTTTTTCTTTCATTTATTAAAAAAAAAAAAAATGTTTCATTTCTTCAGTTTTTTTGTTGCAAAAAATAATTTAAACTTTTTATTTTAAATTAAATTTAAAATTTTTCTTAATTAAAAATTTGTTTTTCGCAAAATTATGAAGAGTAATCAAAATATAAATACAACAACAGCAACAACTAATAATAACAACAATAAAAGAAAAAGTAATCTAAATTATTTAAATAATATAAATAAAAAAATTGGCAACAACAAGGATAAAGATAAAGATAATAACAACAAAAACAAAAATAAATCCACATCATCTAGATTTAATAACAACAAATCAAAGAGCAAAAATCCCCCCAACAACAATAAGAAAAAACTCAAAATGGCTCAGCGTAACGCTCGTCGCGGCTTAGAGCCGCTGGAATTTGAAGAATGTATCGTTGATAGTCCAGAATTTCGTGATAATTTGACACGTCACGAAAAGGAGTTGGATCACACTAGTCATCAGATTAAGCGGATCATCAAGGAGGTGAAGGATCTGATGAACGCTGCCAAAGGTAAGGGAATTTTGTACTGTTGGACAGATTTAAATATTTTTATGAGACAAACCTTGGCACAAACTTACGTTTTTTTCTTTGAGGGAGTGACAAGAATGAAATTATAGCCAAAAATTGGAGGGAGGGACTAACTAGACGTCCTTGATTACAAGGATATGTCCTTGATTCTAATCAAATGTCCTTGGATGTGGGCGCGTCCTCGAAGGTCCTCGACTTTACGTTATTTTTTAAAAAAAAACAAATAATTTGCGAAACTTTTTTAACCTGTATGATGTCAGGATATAGTTCTTAAAATCTAATACCAAAGGCCAGTTACAAATTTCAAAAAAAAAAAAAATTGGCAGCTCTAAATTACAGCAAGATTAGTTAGCAAGATAAATTAATTAATGTTTTGTTTTGGTTCCGTGGCAAAAAATTTAACAATTTGTCGATTCCATTATAAAGAACGTAATTCGGAAATAGACTTTTTCAATTCCATGGCGAAGGGAACGATTCATTCTAGACTGTAATTAAAAAATTAAACATAATACCAATTGAAACTGTAAAAAAGAATTTTATTATTTAGTTAATTGAAAAATTTAATTTGCCATTATTCTAAAATAAATATTTGCTTCATTCGATGTCGAAAGGTAGAAAATGGATTTTGAACAACCGAGACGGTATCGGGCACTGGAAGAGCCCATAATTCGGACAATTTTTGGGAAAAAATTGCTTGCACCAATCGATACAAAAACGTTGAAACTAAATTTCAAATATAATTTGAGATGGCTCAGGTAACCCAAAGAGTAATTTTTTTACAAATTTTCGGGCCTACTATATCCATTAATTCAAAAATTTTTTTTTTTAAAAGTCAAACCTAAACAGGCCCTGCCGATATCTGAGCCGCCTTTAATAATATTTAAAATTATTTTTGACCTTTCCGCTTGGATATTTGAAGTATAAAAGAAAAATTGAAAATTCATTCTATTTTGAAATGACTTAAAGATTCAAATGTAAATAGTAAGGAGTGAGATTGAAAAAATCTTAACATACGTTTTACCTAATAATTTTTTTTGGGTGCAAAATTTAAAAATTTCTTTGATCTAGTTATCTTTGAAAAATATGTCAGTTATTATTTTTAATGACAAACATGTTGTTTTGTTTTGATTTTGATCAAAATGAGTGAAGAAAAAGAAGTACGTCTTAAAATTATTAAAAATTTTCAAAAAAATCCAAATTGTTCCTACAAAAAATTGGCCAAAGAATTGAAGGTCTGCCGTCAATCTGTTTCCAATGTTATTAAACAGTTTCAGGAGAATTTGACCATCGATAGGAAACCTGGTTCGGGAAGAAAAAAAAGACCACATGATATTGGCAAAGCCAAGAAAATTGAAAGCATCTTGAAAAGATCTCCAAACACATCTGCTAGAAAAGCTGCCCGGTTAGCCCAGTGCTCTGACTATTTGGTGCGAAAAGTGAAAGCCAATGCAGGTTTGAAAACATACAAAGTCCAAAAAGTTCCAGACAGGAATGCTGCAAAAAACTTAGACGCCAAAAGTGGGGCTCGGAAATTAAAATTGAATTTCATACAAAAATACTCATTTTGTATAATGGACGACGAAACGTATGTACTGGCAGATTTTACGCAGCTTCCGGGTCAAAATTTTTATGTTGCTGATGCTCGAGGAAATGTCGAAGAAAAATTTAGAATCCAAAAGCAGACAGTTTCCTAAAAAATTCCTGGTATGGCAAGCTATATGCAGTTGCGGCAAAAGACGCAAGTCATTTGTTACAGTTGGCTCTATAAATACCGAAATATACATCAAAGAATGTTTGAAAAAAAGACTTCTTTCTTTCATAAGAGAGCACGATGTGACCACATATTTTTGGCCCGATTTAGCATCATGTCACTACGGTAAGAAAGCTCTGGAGTGGTACAGTAATAAATAACATAGTTTTTGTACCAAGAGAGGTCAATCCTCCAAATTGTCCGGAGCTAAGACCAGTCGAGAGATATTGGGCTCTTGTGAAAAGGAACTTAAATAGCACAAAAAAGGTGTCCCAAAATATCGAAGATTTTAAAAGGAGATGGGCAAACTGTTCCAAAAAGGTGTCTGAAACGACTATCAAATCTCTAATGGAAGGCTTGCCAAAAAAGGTTCACGAGTTCATAAATAGTGGTTAGAACTATAAAAATAATATTTTTCTGTAATTTGTAAAATATTATCAAATTAAATAAAAAAAAATCAAAACTCTAAGATCAACCGTTTAAAAATTATTGAACTTTATATATGTTAAGATTTTTTCGATCTCACTCCTTAGTATGTAGTAGAACAGAATCAAATACCTTATTACAATTCCCTGGAATGGAATTGAAATTTTGCAATTCCAAACTTTTATTCCTGTAATGGAATCGACAAAGGAATCATTCCATTTGCATCCAATTTAAATAGTGACGACGCTTGCTTACTTGAGGTTTAATTTAAGCTCATTCCAAATGTTTTCAATTGAATTGTGGTATGATGACTGGGAGGATCACTGAATAACATCAAAATTATTCTATTCAAAACTTATGTAGCCTACTTTTGTCAAATTTTTTGTGTTGATATCTCGCTTGAAATGCGCATTTGGGTAGCATTCATTTAGGAAATGAGAAATGTGCGACCGAAACGATTGATTTATCGAAAAAGACGTTTTGTGTGCAAATTATCTTCAGAAACGGAAGAGCAAATTGGCTTCTAAGATCTTGCGATTTAACGCCTTCGTATTATTTTTTGTGGGGATATTTTAAAGTTTTGAGCCTATGAAGATAGACTTGCAACGATTGATGCTTTGGATTAGAAAATTACTCGCATTATTGAAGAGATACCGCAAATGATAAAAAATTGGTCCGAAATCGAACTTTTCGAATTCACTTTTTGAGATGCAGTGGTTGGGGTCATTTGTCTGATATTATTTTTAAATATTAAAAGTCACAAAGTTATCTTTTAAATAAACAGATATTTATAATTGGCACTCAAGTAATATATGTAACAGAGGAGCTTGTGTTTTTTAAACGCCCTATTTTTTTATTAAAAATTCTTATTAGTAAAAATAATGAAGAAATTGCATCGAAATTGCAAGCTCGAAATGGGACTTTATCGTGTTGCACTAAAATTTGTTGTGCTATTGCAATTAGCGTGTGAAATTGCAACAGGTTGCAAAAATAACAAAACAAAAACATAATGAAGAAGTAAAAAGAAAAAGAAATTAAAAACAAAAACAAAGATTTTTTTCATATTTTCATCTTTCAACAATTGCGTGTGATTACAACAAAAATAATTATACTATTAAGTTGTAGTAACAACAACAATAGCTGTAGCAATCAAAACGCAAAAGCTGCAACAAGTTGTTGGCATTGATGGTGTGTAATTTTTTTTCTTTTGCTGTTGCTATTATTGTTTTGATAGTCAATAAATTATTTTTTAATTTCCCATTTTTTTCAAACTTATTATAGGGTGTAGTAAGCAAATTGTACGCACTTGCTAACATTTTAATTGCAACTATAAGCCTATTGCTAAAAACATTAAGCTTAAAAAGAAAAATTCGCCTAAGAAGGAAGAATGAACATTCGCCCAAAGTAGAACGCCATCTTTTGGTCTTTTTACCGAAATGAGCGTCAGTCAATGAAACTAATTTTTTGAGATACATATTACTTTTAAACAGGATTATTAAAGTTTCAAGATATGGGCATTTAAACATTGGACTTGTCTTAGAGATTATTGTAAAAATTCGCCTAGTTATTGTCCAGAGCTACTCTGAATCATACCTACTGCTTTTGTGAAAGTTTCATTGTCAGAAATAATTCTCTTGGTGTATCGTTTTGGAATTTGAATGCTTGTGTAGAAGATGCTACGACCTCTTGTCGAAATTGGCGCCTCTTTTTGTTCGGAGCTTGTCCGAGAATTTGTGAGAAACTTGGTCAATCAAACAACTCTCTCAATAGAGGGCTAAAAAGTTTTTCTTGTATCCGCGAATGGATTTCGCCCATTTTAAATTCCTACAAGCAACTTTTGAAGGTGTAGCCTGAGTAACAAATTTTATACAATTATCTTGTTTGGTTTTTCCGTAGTCGTGATTTCCATACACAGGCATGCTCCCTTCTATACCCTGAGTGTATGGTATAAATTCAAAATTGGAAAATAACTATAAATAGTCGGAAAAAACTTTAAACAATTTTTATATAAAATTCGGCCCAAATTTTTGTTACCTTTTAAGGAGATTATGTTTTTTTGACGATACTTAGGGCAATTTTACATACATTCAAAAAATATCCTAGAAGTGCTTAATTGAAAAATAACTCAAAATTTGCGTATATGGCCTATGTTAGTTTTTGAGGCAATATACATATGTGAAGAGCTGAGATGCAAAACCCGCCAAGTCCATATTTTACGTTTTTGGGAAAATCGAAAAAACTGTTTTCCACTGAAATTTAACTACAGTAAAAAAGTAGATTGATCCATTGTAATAGTTGTCAAAAATTATTAAAATCCTGATTTTTCATTACATTTTATGACCTAATCTATAAGGACTACAATAAAAAACGTTTCGACTTGGCGGGTTTTGAAACAAAAACTTTGGACTTGGCGGGTTTTGAAATTGAAAACGTGGACTTGGCTGGCTTTGAAAGTGAAACCTCGGCTCTTCATGTATGTATATACTCGTATTTAAAGAAAAAAAAAATGAAAAAAATCGCTCAAAAACTTTTCAAAAATAGTGGTAGCGAAGGGGGGGGGGGGGGAGGAGGTGTGAAAATTATATGAAAACCCTAACTTAAATGGCCTTTTTTCGGCGATTTTTCATGAAACCAAGGGATATTCTCTATATAATTTGAGTACATTTTTTATTCAAAGGCAAACCGCCCAAAATCTGTCGTCTCTTCTTTACAGAAGATTTTTTTTTGGCGATTTTCGTTTTAATTATAACCCATTTTCTATTAATTCTAGGTGATATGCATTTCAGTTTCTTATCGATTTTTTTGACCAACTCTATTTACCCAACTTTTTTGGGCATTTTTTCTACTCGGGCGTACTGTTCGCTTGCTTCACCCTAATGTTCGAGTTTTGCCTTTACAATTGCATAGTCTCGTTTTTGCAGCTGCCCATGCGTCTTGCCGCGCAGCAGCTTTACTCTGCACAACTCAGCTCAGCGCAATGGACTAAACTTTGTCCTCTTCCTGAGATTTTTTGTTTTTTTGCAACGAAAAGTGACTTTTTGCTGCTGCTTTTAAACTTTTCGGCCTTTAGTTTTCGATATTTTTTTGTGCGCTCGTACTGGCGCAGCTGTTTCGTTGTAATTTATTGTAATTGTTGTTGCAGCAATTGTTGCTATTGCATGTGTTGTTGTTATTATTAAGCCAATTTTTTTGTTGATTGTTCGCCTTTGTACAGCAAAAGCTGGTTAATCAACCAGCAGCGCCACCAACAGTAGCAATAATAGCAGCGATTGCACTTTGCATTTGAGCTGCGTGTCTGTCTGTCTGTCCACCTTTTCTTGTGTGTCTAGATGCTTGTTTTGCTTTTTTTTTGCAAATTTCTTTGTCTAGTTTCAGCGCCAGTCTTGCTGTGTCTATCAGTCGGTCTGCCTATTTGTGTGTCGTTAACGCTATTACCACTTTGTGGACTAAGCCTGAGCCAAAGCCTCATTGATGCAAACACTTGTTTGTGGGAAATTTTTCATGCTTGACCAAATTTGGTATGAAAAAATGCCAACTTTTAATTATTTTAGCATTCCTTCTAATTTGCACGCGTGATACCTTGAACTAACAGGGTGTTTTGGTAGAAAAAAGTACTCTAACGAAATTGCTGCAACTAAATTGAATGTAAATGCGATTTGATAAGGTGCTTTTGAGAAATAATATTGAAAAATTCACTTGATTCGTCTGCCATCACAATTTTCTTAGTCAATTGTTGACGTCTAGCTATGGACTAACATAGTAGTCCCAATTGAAAACATTGTCAGTTTTACAAAAAAAAAAGTGAAAAGATGAGTGCAACTCGCAGCGTGATGAGTGGACTTTGTATTTATTGTTTCGTTAATAGTTTTAGTAAATTTTGAAAGTCGAAAGATGTCAAAGAATGCAAAAATTTTAAAAATGTTGAAAAAGTTGATATGCTAAAAAGTCGAAAAAATTGAAAAAGGTTAAATGCTCAAAAATCGATACGAAAAAACGATCGAAAAGTCGAAAAATGTTATGTGTCGAAAAATATTGAGAAAGTGGAACAGTTTTGATAACTCGAAAAATATTGAAAAATTCAAAAAAATTTGGAAAAAGTCTATTTGATAGTAAAAAAAGATTACAATTTACTCCAAACTTAGCTTCGATAAATATGCTTATGTGAAATTTCCCGAGTTAATTTAGTGGGAATATGACACTATATTCTGAAGGAACAGCAACGTCTCAATCCATTCAATTGTATATCTGTTAGTGTTTTTTAGGTAACAATTTTGCAATTCTGGTAGCCTGTTCAATAAGAAATATAAATACTGAATAGGTAGCACGCAATCTTCTCAGTCAGTCAGGCCGTTAGCAAAGCAAAATCATCAAACGAAAGACGTATTAGAAACATGGGTACACAAAATGCAATTCTTGGATAAACCTTAGAGTAGGGTTACCAGATGACATACTTTAGTAGTAAATGCACTACTTTTGCAAGGCAAAACTACTTTTCACTTGAAATGGACTACTTTTGGGTGAAATTACATACTTTTCACTACTTTCGATGTTTGTATTGTAAAATAAAGTGTATTTCAAATATTGTTTTCATTTTGCTGGTGTTTTTCGTAGAAAACGAGGGCCTTTTTTTTTGCTCATCAAAAATATTTTTATGGAAATCAAAAAATTTTTGTTTTTTATTAGAAAATTGGAATTTTTTCACATGCACTACTTTTGTAGGCAGGACATCTGGTAACCCTACTTTAGAGGTCATATAGTCCGAAAGTTTTTTGTACGATATACTTGCAGTTTTTCTATCACATCAGGAGGTATACCTTATTCGAAACCAAGTATTCTAAGTTGTTGAATTTGAATCCGGTACTTGTTTGCTCCATTTATGCATTAAACAGGGATCTTAAAAATAAAAAAAATATATTTTTTTTAATACTCATTTATGTGTGTAACAGGAATAACGAAACAAAATAAAAAAAAAATTAAAGGAAAAAAATTAAATTTTTTTAATTTTGAAACTCATAATTTTTGTTTTTTATTAACATTTTTTTTTGTCAAAAAATATTTTCCAAAGGTGAAAATCTTTGAAATTAATGCGTTTCGGAAGGATTCAAGAATTTTTATTAAAAAATCCACGTTCCAGTTAGCTTTTTTTGTCTAAGTGTGACAACTTTCTCAAAAACTTTTTCAGCAAAGCGCTTAAATCTTAAACCGCCCTCTTAACAACATTATTCCAATTTTTGTGTAGAGCTTTTGCTTCTAAAAATAAACGAGAAAAAGTTATTTTTACTATTTTCAACTTCAAAATTTCGCAAATGAAAATTTCTAATTTGCAGTGCCACTTTAAATAATATTTTATTATAGTTACTTAGTACATGCACATAATTTTTTTTTTCAATAAAAATATCTTTTGTTGGAATTTTCGTATTAAATCGTAAATAATTTTTAATCAATTTTTTTTTCCAAATGATATCATGCTATTTGTTCAAAATTAAGTAGAAAAATAAATAAAATATATAAAATTTGCTCTATCTATTACATTTGTTGTTGTCAGAACACTTGCTTTGAAGTTTTCTTATCAATTGAAACTCAACAAGAATGTCGATTTCCCCCCTGCTTCAACTTAGTTATACGTTATTTTTTAAAGAAAAAAAAAATTTTTTCAATAAATTCATTTCATAGATTAGGCGTAGCTTTTTTTATCAGAGAGACGACGGCTACACTGAATAGTTTCTTTTGTTGTCAACAACCCTAAGTCGTTGTTTTTAAAATGTTAAATAGTTGATGTTGTCCTATGTGTTTTCTTTTATTTTTTCATTTCGAGGTTTTCATTCCCCCAATTTTTTCGACAAAGACAAAAAAAAAAATTCTCCACATGAATTGTCAATATTTATTTTTATTATTGATTTATATCTGATTAGCTATGCTTTGACTACTGTAATTTCTATGTAGCGCTATTGTTGTTGTGGTTGTTTTTTAATGCGCGTTACCATGTCGTTGTCATGTATATACTGTTAAATACATTTATATCTTATATCTTTAAGATAATTAACACAAGCTACTTATTTTTTTTTTTTTTTGACAATTTTTGTTATGTCCCATCGCATTAAATTGGGTCAAATTTGTACCTTTAACGATTTGATTGATTGTAAGTAGCTGATTTTCAGTTGTTGCTCAACAGGTGCACTATGTAGTGTTGTTTAGTAAACAATTAAATCGATAACTATACATACATATTTCAAAAGTACTTAAGTCCATTTTTGGTATTTTTTTCTATTATACCTAAATCAAAGTTAATTTAAGCATATGCAACTTCCTTTAAATATATGAGTATATTTAATGAAGTACTATTAATTACTAAGTAAGTTCATCTTAAATTTGTGCTATTTTTGGAAAAAACCCAAAAAAAAAATGAATGATTAGTTAGTTCCAAAGAAACAAAAAACAAACTGTAAGGGTGTGTTATCTTTGGCCTCGCCAAAAATTAACTACCCTACACCGCGTTAATAGTTGAAAGAGTACTTCTTCTACCACACTACGTGATGGCTGCTGTGACTTAGGGGGCAGGTCTAGTCAGAATTTTCAACATATCGATTTTTTTTGCATTTTCTTAAAATATAATATCTTAAAAATATATTCTGAAAATATATTCCAAAGGGCTCTCTCTCTCATTCATGTAAGTGTAAAACTTTAAATTCGTTTTTCTCAACTCGAAAACCGCTCGATAGATTTCAATGAAATTTACACAGTTTTTGAAAAACATAAAAAGCTAATGCCTGATCGAAGGATTTTTTTTTTAAATATCGAATTTTTATGAACAATTTATTGTTGGTATTTTCCCGAAAATCTGGGCTTAAATTTCCTGAGGCCGCCATTTTGTTGATTAAAAAAAAAAAAACGTTCGATCCGGCACTAGATAATTCATTTAAATAAGTAATTTTTCCTATCCGATTGATTTTAGATGATTTTCCAAGGATTTGTGGTGGTCACCGCAAGGCACTTTGTATAAAACAGGGTCCAACACAGCCAGCTATAACTTTTTCTGTTTCTATTTTTTTTTTTTAAACTTTCGTCAAGTCAAGTTGAAACATAATGTAATGATGCCATATTATCACTTTTATTAAATAAATTAAATTAATACCAAAAAAAATTATTAAAAATGCTCTATTACTCACGCCTGTGACTAGACCTGGCCCTTCAACGTACCCCATTGAATTTGACACTGTTTAATTAAAAATCTCTCTTTGCAAATCAAAAAAATTAAACATACCCAAAGAAGAAAATTTTTGATTTTAAGCTTAAAATTGCAAAATTATTGCTTACAACTCAAGAGAAGAAAATTTTGAATACGATAATAAGAAAATAAACGTCCAATGCTAACATTTACGTCTCAACGGTTTTTCTATATGACGCGTACATTTTGAAATACAAGCGTCCGAAAATCCATGTATTTTTAAAACTTGTGATTTCAATAAATCGTATTTTCGAAAATAAGCCCCGAAAAACTTTTTCCAAAAACATGTACTGAACATTTTTTGACAAAGTATCGGAAAAAAATTGTTTTTGAAAAATCTAAATTTTTAATGTAAAAACGAGGTAGAATGACCCACCCATATATGTTTTTCTATATTTGCAACACCTTCTTCTATGCGTTACAAACGGAATGACAATGTGAATTTACCTTGGGTGTAGGATATAAAAATAAACACATAACCAAAATTGGCCGCGTTTAAAAGGTACGAATGTTTCATAACCGTTTCATAACGGTCTCATAAATTGTTTTTTTTTTTTTTATGTAAAATATTTTATTATAAACAAAAAACGATAGCACTGGCGTAGCGCTGTATTATCTAACAATATTTTCGTCTGAAAACCAGCAACAACACTTTTCCAACATTGTACATTTTTATACCATACGACAAATACGACACACCTTGTGAATTCCCCCAAATATAGAACAAATATTTCTTCAAGTTTCAGTAAAATGTTTAAGAACTACTGCCCAAAAATATTTATGTTATTGAATTAGGGAATAAAAATTACACGTAAATCAACAGCAGCTGTGCGCAGACTTTTTGCGCAAAGTGTATTTAAAACCAAATAAGCATAGTATTTGGCCATGTGTTTATCTTTTTAAACACATACTCATCGACGTATTCCCATATCTTTGGCAGTGCAAATAAATTTGTCTACGTTTGTATTTGTTGAATAAATAAATTGACGATCGAAAAAAACCGTTTAAATAAATAAGAAAATTTGAACTGGAAAAATCAGCAACAAGTGAGAATTAAACAGGCAAGTGAAAATGAAAGAACTGGAAAGTCGAAAAAAAACCGGGAAAATAAAATTGTGTCCATTAGCACTGGGTTTTGAGCAACATATGTACGTATTAGGGTGGAGCGAAGGGCGGAATGTGTCGCCCCTATTCAATAATATCGACACAAATATCGTAAAATTCCGAATATAAAAAGTGTTTCTCCAAAATTTAGGAAATTGATAAAATAATTTATTCATGTCAGCTAAAGTCAACATTTCAAGAATTCATGTGAATTTTAAGTAGAAATTTTGGTGAACTTTTCGAAGGTTAACAGAAAGCTATCACAGAGCACAACTGTTGCAGAATGATACTTGTCGCTTACACAATCAACAATCAGTTGTCAAAGCTTAGTCGTACAAATTGAAACACCCTTTATAGTGGGCTTACCAACAAAATTGTTATTATGGAGCTATTTTTTATTGATGCTTATAGCATAAATGTGCCCTGATTTATTAAACGTTAATCGTTGTTTTATTCAATTTGGAGGAGTGAATTGTGAGCGGCGTTTAATTACATTTGGTCGACAAACTCTTAGCGGTAAAATAATGTATTGAGCTTCGCTAACTACAGTATTACTCCATTAAAAACTTAGTAAGCGAGCGATATTTTGCAGTTTCCCAGTATTTTAAATAATCTGGTACTTTTGCTTTGAAATGTGGGAAAGTGGGATGTCTTTGGCTGCATCTCAGGATTGACATCCAAAAATATGTTCACTAACAATTTCCTCAGCAATAAAACTGTTTTCATCGCTCCAGAAGTGTTGTACAATTCATTTTTTCACCGCTTAAAAGTTATTTTACACCGCTATTAGCCTTCTAAGCTATCTAGCAAAAAGCTTAAAACCATGTTTAAAGCCTTATTTTATAAATGGAATGAGAAAAAATATATCAAAATAAAGCTATATGTATACATTCAAAAAGTCCAAGGCATAAATGTTGAAACAAATGTACCCTGTATGCTGTGGGGCTCGGACAATACAAACATAGAATACACCAAAATACCGTAAGGCTACTAAATTAATCTTTCACAGCTCAAATAAAATTTTCACCGCTCATGGGGGCCCCATATATAAATAATTGGCTACGCGTCTTATTATCGTAACTGCACCATATCAATTCAAATTTATAATTTCTATATTTGCCACCAGCAGATTATTATTTTTTGAGGGCGGAGTTAGGACAGCGACAAATTAGACTTCGTGTAAAATTTTGTTACAAACGTGACGGTGACGGTAACGGTAACGGTAGCAAGTGAATTAACATTCCCAATGTGATTATAGCTGGCGAAACAAAAACTTACGCCACATTCGCCAGTAACTCAAAATCAGAGTATGAGTTAACAAGTACAGTAATCGTGTTTTAAAGATTGATACCAAAGTTATTAAAAAAACCAAAATCAAATCGATTGGAAGTATCTCATGAAATAAAAAGAATATCAAATTTCTACTCTCTGTTGTCGTTTTGATTTGGAGCCACACAAATGCTACCTGACGATGATGCTGATGCTTCAAGTGCTCGGTTTTATGTCCCTCAGATGGAAATGGATGATGCGATGCATTTTGCGACAGCAATGGATAAAGTTATGAAATATATAGTCCGCAAGTTCTATGCATTTATGTGTATAAACCAAACAACTGATGCAAAAAAAAATAAAAAAAGAAACAAAAATAAAATCCATTAGTTAATTAAATTTTAATTTTTATTTGCTTACTATCTGAACGAATATAGACTTGAATCTCTCTTTATCTCTGATAAATATTCCAGCTAGGCCATTTAGTTTCGACCGTCTAGTGGTCTCTTAAACGAAGTTCCGGCCTGTATTTTCTTCTCTGCGCTGAAATATTTCTCTTGTACTCGCTCGATATGTTGAATCAATACAGTGGATGTATTTTAACCTTATTTCTCATCAATATTAAGCTCGTAGATTTCTTGTTTGGATTTTCTACTTAATATGCTGCCCTTGCATATAAGAGAAATTATGGGCAACAGTATTTTCTACTCGTAAGGCGCTACAACCGATGAGCCCATGAACTGACTGATGAGGCGGTTGATTAACGAAGATATCAATGTGTAGTTCAGTCAGGGTTGTCCGGAAGTTAAAACGGGAATTGAACTAGTTTTGTGCCAAGAACTTCCAAGTTTTGTTGAACGAGCTAAAAAAAAAGTCAACAAGCTTTGCTTACACCAACATTTAAGTTTTTACCATTTTTATAAATCAATTTTTTAATATTGCTGACAAAAAAAAAAGTCATCAACTTTTTCCTGAAAAATTGATTTTTTACTGTGTGAGAGAAAAATTATTTTTTTTTGAGATGATCGGAAATTGCTTCTTTTCAACTTGGCAAATCTGTGTTCAGCAAATAGCCCTATCCTCTTGACGGCGGGTTCTACCGAAGCGCTGATTCTGTGGCCGAGAGCGTGAGTCGCCACCAAATCCTTCGGTTTCGGTTACGGCACTGCCATAAGTATTGAGAGCGCTACCAATGTAGCATAGGCATTGATGTGAAGCATTCTTGTTTATATAGCTTCAGTTTTTGCGGTGTTAATACGTAGTCCAACAGTAGCTGCCTTTTTGCTGAGTAGTGTAAGATTGCTTTACATATCGGACGATCATAATGACAACAGAGTGAACTGACATAAGCCAATTCTTCCAGATGAGTCCAAAAGTCGCATTGAATCCCATGATTCCCAGTAAAGGGGAGCAGCTAAGCATATCTTCCAACACAATTAGAAAACATGGGAAACATCAAGCGACCCTGCTTGACCACTGCATTTGGTTAAATTGGCGATAAGAGATTGTTTTTGCGGACGATGTGGCTTATGATGCTAATGAGTTTGATAGTAACACTTAAGTACATTGCTATTAAATTCAAAAGTAAACATAGCTTGAAATCACATCTGTTGAACCTATATCTTATTCAATGCATATCGTGTTATATTCGGAGTAAAACAAGTGCAGATTGCAAATTATTTCTAAAAACTGGTTAAATTGTAAATGCCACTAAGAAGTTATCAATGACACTAAACCAATTGAATCTACTGTTTCTGCTTTTTCTGAAGAAAAAAATATTAACCTTATTTTATTGAAAAGTACTTTCGATGCACTTGTGCCTCTCTGGCTTTAAGTCCGTCAATTACTAAAAGCACGCGGACCCAGAAATGAGTTTGTCTTCCTCTACGAGATTTTAAAAAAACATATATTTTTTTAAGAGAGAGAGGGACAGATATGTACATATGTATATTGATTTCAATGTTAAGTGTATGAAAACTCAATTTTTTTTGGAAAAATTTTTAAAATTCTCGGGTTTTGACATACAGCTGATAGGGATGTGGTGAAAATAAAACTCCTACGTTTATTTTGGCATGTTTAGATGTAAACCATTTCGGCACACTATCCAGATCTATTCGCAATATATCCGTCTAAAACAGGTAGCTTGAGTATTTTATTCTCAGGTTGGCAAAACGAAGGGAAACCTCAGAATGTTTATATATTTCTTTACCAGGTTAGGCAGTTGAAATGATAATTTTAAAAATGAAAAAAATCAGTTAGTTTTCAACTTTTTTATTTTCGTTTTTTTTTACGTAAAAAAAGAATATCCGAAGTTTATATGTTGATTATTCATCTGGAATATACCCGCCCTTGGCCTTGAGGCGCTTGTCGAACGATTGACGCGATGCCCGTATGATGTTTTGGTCAATATTGTTCCATGCTTGGGTCAAATTCTTCTTCAGCGACTCCATAATTGTATGTTTTTTGGCACATGCCCTTGCCTGCAAAATACCCCAAACAGAGTAGTCCAGCGAGTTTAGGTCAGGAGAGGACGACGGCCAAAGTTCGTGCTTTATGAATGATAGAACGTTTTCTTCAAGAGATTTTTGCGTTCCCTTGGCTTTATGCGACAGTGCCGTGTCCTGCTGAAATGTACAGTGCTCCGAACTGAAATGTTTGCGTGCCCATGGTAGCAGGCCAGGCTCCAACACTTTTTCCCGATAAATTTGTTGATTTATTTTCACCTCATTGCGGCCCATTGGTAGAAAATCGAGTGGAGACTTGCCATTTTCGGTTACTGCCGCCCATACCATAATTTGTTCAGCTCCTTGCCGTCGAGTGACTCGAAATTCATCTGAATGGTCGCTGGAACGTCCCTTTAGCCATACCCTATCGTTTTGTTTGTTTACAAACTGCTCGATGCAGAAAGTTTTCTCGTCAGAAAACACCAAATTGGGCAACTCGTTTTTGCGGCACATGAGAAACAGCTCTCTCGATCTCTTGAGGTGCTTGCCTCGTTGTAATACGGAAAGGTCCTGAGACTTGAATTTTTTGAAAAGCTGGGTATTCAACTTAATTTTCAGAATACGGCGTATGCTTTGATCGCTTACTTCCATCTCTTTCGCCATTTGTGCTGCACTGCGCTCAGAACTTCGTGCCAATCATTTGCAAACAATTTCGACGTTTACTCTCCCTGTTGCAGAGCATTGCCGGCATCTACCATAGCGTTTTTTAATGCTGATGAAAACATCGGACAATTTTGCTTCCTGCAGCTCACGACGTATCTCGACGTTTTTTTGCCTTCAAAATAGAGGCCAATCACTAATTTTCTTTTCATTTCCAAAATGTACATCTTGAAAACGGTTTCAAATACCACAAAATGCTTATGTCATATTAAAGAGCAATCCTGTTGAATTTTATTGTTATACGATAAAAGGTGTGGAAATAATAGCTGTGTGAACATAATCTTTCATTTCAATTGCCTAACCTGTTAGAAGCTGTGGGTCCAGTTTTTACAAATTGTTATTCCATATTTTTTTTTTTACTCTGAAATGCCGCACGTCTCTTAATTACATAGCTCATCATTTTAACATTCACCTCATCTGGGTAATTAGACATAGAGATTGATGGTAATGGCAAAAGCTGATGATCTTACTAGGCAAGGAAGGACAGGCCACTTTCCACGTGCAAGTTGCTGATTCTGTTGAAAGCTAATATGTTATTTCCTACCATATTAGCAAACAAAATAAGTTGCAAAACATGCAGTATGACAAGAAAAATCTGGTCAGA
Organism: Tricholauxania praeusta; assembly: GCA_949775025.1. Taxonomy (NCBI): domain Eukaryota; kingdom Metazoa; phylum Arthropoda; class Insecta; order Diptera; family Lauxaniidae; genus Tricholauxania; species Tricholauxania praeusta. The sequence goes on from OX459028.1 coordinate 131,397,210, forward strand.
ATGGGATGCCAAGCGCCAGTTAGCACTGTCGTCCCGCACCGGTGTCTCGTCAATTGTTACTCTGATAATTGGTTATTGGCTCATCGGTAGACGTACGGAATTCGCTCTTTTGACTTCTGTAACTGATCTTGTTTCGAAACTGATTTGTGAATTGAAGTAAAATAAGAATCCTAATTAAAATTAAAGAAGATCAATTGTGTTTCTAGCGCTTGGTCGATACTAACTATTAAATAATATTGACATATCCGTCACCTCTAAAACCTCAATTTCTAATGAATTAAGAAAACTAATGTCTCCTACCCCCCTAAATGTCTCTTATGTAATTAAAGTATAGCCTCTTACCTAACTACATCGAAATCGGACTAAATGGAAACTCACCCTTTTCACAAATATTAAAGCAAAAAATCATTTATTACAAATAAACCTATGGCAGAAATATTAATTAAACAGCAACACACAAACCAAATGGAAAAAAAAAGTAATTAAAATATAATTATGTGGCAACACTTTGTAATAGGTGTTGGTGGAATGAATGGCTTTGTGTGTGCGCGCATACCATTACGAACTTAAGTCACCATCACAATTTCTCACCCTTGTTGTCTTCTACACACCCATAAATAACGATTATTGTGTTGATTCCTTTTTTTTTGTTTTGTTTTTTCATTTCCATTGCTTAGTTCCGTTCATTTTTAATTGCTTGCTGTCGCTGTGGTGGCAACCCTAAGCACAAATGACTTTGAAAATGGCAACACTTGCCAACAATAACAGCAGTAGCAACTACGATAACGTCGTAAAAAAGCCCATAATCTCAAGATGATTGAATTACTGAAGTTCCAGTTGTTGTTGACGATGTTGGTTGGTTGGTTTCGTTGCGTTGGTGGCATCGAAGCGCGGGCTACTCTCTGTACGTGCGTTCACACTTAAAACGCAGCTGTTGGCGGAAATGCATTTCTTTTTATTAAAGATTAAATGTTGAATTTTTATGCCCCATTGCTAATGTGAATAATTATATCAAATTTTTTTTTTCGGCTTGAATTTTTACTCCCTAAGAACAAATTTAATATGAGTGACACGCGTTTTCTGATTTTTTGTGTGTTGGTAATTTTTTTTAGATATTCGCAGTTACTTTGGGGAATAAGCGAAAAATGTTTTTGTGTCTGACAAAATGAGCATTCACATTATGACATTGTTCTCACTTCAATTGCGCAACATTGCTTTTGATCCTTATGGTTTCAATATGGCCCTATTAAGGTTTAGATATTCAATAATGTGCTAAACCAGACATTCCCTCGGGAGCTGGCTAAAAGAGCTAAACCTGATCATTAAATAATTTCATCATCTGTGATTGTTTACAAATTGCCGGAATTTCTTAACAAACTGATCTAATAGGGTGAATACAAATCAGAGATGAGCGCGAATGCATTCTTACGCAGCTATGAGACATTCGCTAAAAAACGAACAGCGAATCAACACTTAACATCAATTATACGAAACGAATGAAAGCACGTCAGTTGTCAGTGAAATGTTATGAGTTTCGCTGCTCACGACTGCGAATCATCAAAAAGGCAATGAAAAAGCAGCGAATGGTAAGCTGCATTCGTGTAACTTCATTCTGTTGATGATAGAAGGTTGCCATGCATTGCCAATTACGTAAATGAGTGTTGAGTGCAGTTTTTGTGTGGATATTTTCGTTTATTCATTATAAATAAGTAAAAAATATTATTAATGAGTAAAAAAAGTAATTTTGGATTAAAATAAAAAATAAAGCTTATGAATTAAGTTTTTTGCATAAAATAAAATAGAAAATAAAATAAAAAATAGAAGGCTTGAAAAAATCACATTTTTTAATAAAATAAAACAAGAAAAGTGTTTCGCTATTCGATGTATGGTCATACATATCTGTGTCCACAAGGAATAACAGCTAAAGTCGATCTATGATCCCAAGGCAAAACCAGATAAGTTATGTGTATATTCATCTAACTTTGACTCTTTTGCTTTGTCATCAAATATCGAGTTTAGCTGTTATTCCTTGTGGCCACAGATATGTAGGTCTACATATTCCGTTATTCCACAGGATTTTTACCTAACAATATATTTGCCCCCCAAAATTACAGTCCACTCAAAACAAATAAAACTATACCTATGCAGTGTACAGACTTTGATTTATTCATGCAAACAAATCCAAAGTTATTTGTATTACTATTATATTATTATAACACTACATGTACAGCATGGTAATGTCGGTATTGTCAATTATTGTGTTTTGTTCTTTTTTATTTTATCTTTATTGATTGGGGATGTATGGCAACCTTTCGCATCAACAGTATGAAGTTTCACGAATGCTACTAACCATTCGCTGCTTTTTCATTGCCTTTTTGATGATTCGCAGTCGTGAGCAGCGAAACTCATAACAATTCATTTTGAGCAATCGTCAACAGTGCGGCACAGTAAACGAAGCTCTTGTTGTCAACGAATGCATATGAAAGGCAATGAATTACGAAAGAAAAATAAACACGAGCTATTCATTGCGTATCTCTGATACAAATTACACTCTTCGAAAATTGTCTTAGGTAAGGTTAGGTATCTTGAAGTCCTTGACAGACCGACATGTCAATTGCATCCATATTTGAAAGTTTTGACTTTATCGTTAAATAATATGTTGATTTTTTGATCAAAAATTGTCGGATGTCCTTGACAGATCGTCGCGAAATAAATAGACGGGTTCAACTTACACTTATCGAAAACTCATCATTACCTTTGGTTTATTTTAAATCGTTTTACCTTATCTTTAAATGATATTTTGGTCTGTCTGTTCGCAAATTGCTGCTAGCCCAATCTAAATTAGAAGTGGAGAGAGTGGAAGATGCAAATTGACCTTTTCGAAAATCACCTCAACTCTTGGCTAATTTCAAAGTTTTAACCTTATCATTTATAAGTGGATCTGTCTGGTCGAACGATTCGTTGAAAAAAAATCGAAAATAATTTAGAATGTATCAAACAAAAGATTTAGCCATTGAATTGTAATTTTTCGGAAAACATAAAACCTCAATTCTTTCGAAAATTAATTAGTATTTAAACATGAATCACATACTAACCAAGAACAAAATGTAACTACTTAATTAACTAAAAATATCGAAAGTATTGTGTTACAAATAACGCAAGCAGAGAACGACTTCAAAAACAAAAAACGATCATATGATCACAAAACAATAAAATTGGTAGTGACGGAGGATCAGCGCTGAATGTGGCGCGTAAGATCATCTTCAATCAACATGGCATTAAAGACTATTAGCCTACAAAAACAACAACAGAAATAACAACAACTAAAAACAACAATATCTACAAATGCTTAAGGCCACCTTTTTAGGAACTTCAAGAACTATGTGAAAACAAATTGTGCGATAAAGATACAAAACAATAAAACAAAACAAATAGAAAAATTACACACAACGTTTGAGTAGACAAACGTTAAGGGGCCTCTAAGCTAAACAAGATTTTAACACAGAAACCCAGAAAAAATAGAACTTAAACTTGATGAAGTAGCAACAGAATGAAAATAAATAAAGTTGTAGAATAACAAGGTAAGAAATTAGCATAAACGGACGACGGCGACGACGACGACGAAGACAGCGCAAGAAGAACAAATAGTTCCAATTTAAAAGTGGAATTTAAAGTTTATTTAAGGAAATAAATAAGAGAAACACAAGTAAAGGGTGATTTTTTTTATAGTGATCAATTGAAATAAAGCACATAAATTATTTGTGATGTCCGCATCACATATTTTGCCGGAGCAAAATTCTGAGGAGCACGAAAAATTACGTTCAATGCTAAAATTGGCGATTTTGAGATGTTGCTGAATTATGACCTGCCAATCCTGCGACACAGTCAATTTTATTTAAAAAATCTCACTAAAGGCTGCGCTAACGTCGATTTAAAAACAAATATCAGTGTATTAACCCTATTCATGAAAAAAGGTCAATAATGACCTGACCTCATTTTAACCCCATTTATGGAAAACAAAAAGTTAATGCATCATTCGATTGTAATAGTGAGGTTGAAAATATATTTCGGAAGAAGGGGGTACCCCTAAGTGGCTGTTTTGACCGTATTAATGAAAAAATTGTTGCGCCAATCGATAGTGAGAAGTCGAAAAAAGACTTTGAGAGCAGGGGAAAATCAGCCTTTTGACCCCATTTATGAAAAATACTGTATTGCACCAACCGATGGAAAAGGTTGATAAAATATTTTAAAATTAACCGCTGGGGTTCCCGACACCTTTTGAGAATATTTTGACCCCATTTATGGAACAATAATTACACCATTCGATGGGAAAAGGTCAAAAATTAATTATTAAAACAATTGGTCCTTGAATAGTAAGCTTATTGATACGGAGAGGTCGAAAACGGATTTTGAAAGCAGAGGGAATCTCCTAAGAAACAGTTTTGACCCCATTTATGAAAACAATTGTATTGCACAAATCGATTAGAAAAGATCGAAAAGGGATTTAAATGGAGGTGCTATCACTACAATGAGCTGTAGCACATTTAGCACAAACTTATGTAATTTAATTTACTCCAAAAAAATCACGCTTTATTTCAAGCACATTTTTGCGGAATTTAAGTTATTTGGAAAAAAAAAATAGAAGAATTTTTGTAGTTGTGCGAAAACCATGGTACTCCATTGAGTTTGAGAAATTCAAAAGTTCTAGTTTTTCGTTTTCTGAAATAGGCGCGGTGCCAAAAAATTTTTTTTTAGTTTTTGTAATGTCTTGAAAAATTAAAATGTTCTTTAGTTTCAAATAAGCACTGATTATTTCAGTAAATTGATTTTGTTGTTGATTTTAAAAAAAATCTTATTTTTATTACTTAATCAATTGGAAATTTTTTTTAGTTTAGTATTTTTTATAATTTCTTCATATCAAAATGCGATATTAATACCAATTGTGGTTAAAGCGGGTGTCCCACAGGGAAGCCACTTTGGTTCTTTACACTTTAACCCGTTTATTCCACAAATAGTTATTTGAGTTTTGTTATTGGCTAGAGAATCGAAATATTTCTAAGAAGCAACTAGAGGATAATGTTAAATATAACTAATTTAAGAAAATATTTATGTTTCTTTAGTTTTAAGACTAATTTGTTATCTGTAAGAGCTTAGGTCCGGTGGTTAAAATAAGTAAATATACAACTTAAAAGAAATCAAATATGAAACTGTTTAAAAATCCTCCAAATTAGTAATTCATCGCAAATTTATATTTGTTTGTAATTATGTACTAGGGGCCTCAGCCCCCTGCTCGCCAACTCCCCGCCTCCGCACTCTTTGCTACACTCGTAGGGGTCTGACGAGTGCTACTCAGAATTTTTGTTTTCTTATAACAACTTAATTCTACCTTTAGTAGAAATATTAATTATTGAAAATCGAAAACTCTCTGGAAAATTGTTTATTTATAATAAATAGCAACAACAACGGCACTTAGACTATGAGCCATAACGTAACTGTCATCACATTACTCAGTTAAAAAATCGTCATTTTAATATACAGAGTGGTTATAGCGAAACTTTATTGTTTTTGAATGCTGTTGCTAGTTACTCAACGTTTCATAAGAACTTAAAATAATGCGTGATTAAATATTGGGGGCAGTAGGGTTTTTTTTAAAACTTTTTATAACTTTTTTTTTTTTTTTGCGGAAATGTTATGTAAAATACCTTTTTTTGAGGTTATCGTTTTATTTTTTTTTCACATCGCGAAAATCTTAAGCGCTAAAAATTTCTTGTAATTGTATTTTTTTAATTTTTTGCCATTTTTTGTTGTTTTTTTTTTGGTTTTTGATTTTTTTTAATTAGTGCGCAAATTTTAAACACATAAATTGTTTTTAAATTAGCGTCAAAAACTTGAGACACATGAATTATGTTCTAATTTTTATTGTTAAATGTTTGTGTCTTGTTTTGAAATTTTAATAATTTTTTTTTGAGTTTTTTTTTTTTGAGTTTCCATTTATTTTTATTTTGTTTTTAATTATAATATTATTTCTTTTTAATTTTTGCGGAATTGCTGGCGACACTGGAATTTTCTTAAATAAATTTTATTTATTTATTTTAACTCCTTATAACTAGATTTTTTTTGTACCTGTCTATTTTAAATGTTTGTATATTTTTTTTTTGTTGTTCAGTCATTCTCTAAATAACTGGACATTTTTTTTTTTTACTTTTTTGAACATTTTATGAAATTAAATATGGGCATTTCTCTTATGTTGAACGGGACGGAAGTTTTTTTTTTTTTAAAGTGGAATAAAAGCCAATGTAAAACACTTTTATTTTTTACTGTTACTTTAAGGAATAACCCTTTGGTAGCACTATATTGAGTGGTAAAGCTGATGCCAGACGTAATACTGGTTCCAAGATAGAAACAATAAAAAAAGCCATTTGAACGGGACAAAAAACGGAAGTGTTTTTCATGTCCATCTATAGAATAGCACAATTCAGCGAAACCTGGCAACATTTTTTAATGCGACTAATTTTAAAATGTTATGGAATATTATAACTTTTTAATAGATTTCGTTTGATTGAAATATCTTATTTACTTTTTTTCTTACAATGCATAATACTCCATTCGAACGGGACATTCGAACGGGACATATTTTTCCGTTTTGGCTAACTTGGGCAATTTTTAAAACGACTTTAATATTTATATACATAAATAATATTATTTAAGATATATACAGCAATTAATAAAACAAATTTAATGTTTATATTTATCAAATTAATTAGTGAAATCCATTTTAACAAAGAAAAGAGGAAGGAGTAGATATTTTTCTTAAAAGAATATAAGACTTGTCTTTTTGCTGTTAAAACGTATTTCCTGTAAGAGGCGTGGCACTGCCAACTAAAAAAATATATTTTTACTCAAGTTTCAGTCTACATACATACCGAATTACATCAAAATCGGTGTAGTGGCACATTCGTGATACAGTTTTTTCCCATTTGGAAGGCCCACTTAAAAGACTTAGAGTCTCTACTAACCTTTTTTATGGAACATTCTATCTCCTAACCAAATTTCATTAAATTGGTCCATTAGCTTTTAGTCTTCAAATGACCCTAAGAATGTATCTGCTTTGAAATCGAAATTGCCGACATAACTTTGGAAAATATAATACAATTCATACAATTAGACTGTTGCGCACCTTCAATAAAAATTTATATATTCCAAAGATATATTCATAGAATTGAGTGGTGAATAAAATATTAAAAATATAATAAAAAAAAAAAGATGTTATGTCAAAGATATTTCGAGAAACATTTTTATAAGTATAAAAATTAATTTTATAAACAAAAAAACTATTTTATAATTTAAAAAAATATTTTATAAAGTAAAAAAATATTTTATAAATTAAAAAAATATTTTATAAATTAAAAAACTATTTTATAAATTAAAAAAACAATGTTTAAACAAATTTTTTTAAAGTAAATTAGTTATTATTTTTTTATAAGATTAGTTTTTTGAAATAGCTCGATATCTGATAGCAGTAGGTACGTAAAATGATGCTCAATTGCGGTAAACCCATCCCATTATTGCGTCAGTACAATTTTACCTTGAAAATTAAGATCAAAGTCTGGTACCGAATGTTTTATGATTTTTTTTCATCAGGTATGAGTTTGACAAGAAAAAAAAATCAAAAAAGGTACACTGTGTGCTATATTTATCAAAACAAATAGATTTAAAAAACAAAATTAGTTCAATGAGATTCTTGCAGTTTTTTTCTAAGCTGTGCAAAATAATAAACAAACCAAAAATTTTTGCAAACAGTAATTAAAAATTTTCTAACACCATAAATTCTCACAAAAAAAAAAAAAAAAAATAGAAATAAAAAAAACTTAGGTAAACATTCAAAAAAGAATAAAAAATACCAAAACATTTAAATTTTAAGTACCAAGAATTTTTGTTTACATAAAAAGAAACCACCAACAAACCGAAACAAGACAACAAATGTTTTTTTTTTTAAACAAAAAATAATTATGTTTACATTTTATGTTTGAACAAAAACATAAACCAGTGAAGCATTAAAATTACAACGACATTAGCAGTTAATGTTTCTTTGGAAGCAGTGACCACCAAATAATGTTGTTTTTTGGCCCTTTGGCCTTTGTTGATTTTTTTTTTGGCCCTTCGCGCTCATATTATTTTTGTTTGTTTTTGGTATTTTTTTTGAATTTTTTTTTTATTTTTATAACATATTTTTGAACCTTTTTTAAAAAATTGGATGATCTCCACAAGTTGTTGTGCAATGCATCTTTCCATGATTAAATTGCAAACCTTACTGATTAAAACTGATAGTGACGCATATGATATACTAAGTATGGGTACACTGTCGACTTGAAAACATGTCACTCCCATTTAAAAATCCTTTATTATTTTTTTTTTTAATTAAAAGAAGTTGTTAAAACACTATGCACTTTGTCAACGTTTTTGGTTTTGATTTGGATCTGGCTGCGGCTTAGAATAATTTTTTTTTAATTTAAGTTCTTATTAAATAAAAAATAATAAATTCTGTTTTAAAAAATTATAATTTTTGTTATAGTAAACCAATGCATGTGAAACAAACAACCACAACCGTTTTTCGAAGTAATCATTCTCAAATTTAATTAAATTAATTTAATAAAAATCACAAATTTTTTTGGGTGACTCAAAATTTTTTTTTAAACTTTTATTATTTTTGGTTATTTTTTATTTAATAATTTTCATTTAAGTTAATTTTTTTCTGTTTTTAAACTTTTATTATTTTTTATTTAATCATTTTCATTTAAGTTAATTTTTTCTGTTCTTAAGTCCCTCTAATTTTAATTAGATAATTAATTACTCTTTTTGCTTATTGTTTAGCTAATTATTCATTTATTTCTTGAAGCTTTACTTGTTTTTAAAGTTCATATCCTCCATTTTTTATAATTTTTTTTTTATCAATTATCACTTATTTTATATAAATTTATAATGCTATACTTCTCTTTTTTCTATTGCTACTTATCTAATATTCTTTTTCTACTCCTTAGCTTTTATCTTTTGCCACCATTTCATATTCCCAATTTACTTTCTAAGTTTGAAGCAGTTTCCTGTAGTTGCCTGTGTGTCGAACCTTTTTGATTCTTCTTATTGTGCTAATGAAAACTATAAGGCCCTGATTAATATTTTATGTAATCAGTACAATGGATTTAATGTATTGCACTTTAATGCCAGGAGCTTAAATGGGCTGAAGTTTGATTATGCTAGGTACATTTTTGAAAACTCTCCTGCCGATGTAGTATGTGTGACTGAAACATGGTTTAAAAGTGATGTTGATGATTCTAGATATAACTTTGATGGGTTTAATTTATTTCGTAGTGACCGTAGTGGCAGGAGAAGGGGTGGCGGTGTGGCAATCTATTGTAAATCTAATCTTAATGTTAAATTTGTTAGTAAGGGAAATGATACATGTGAGTTCCTTAATATTGAAATTTTTGACAATTCCACTAAAATACTAATATCGTGTGTATACAACCCCCATAGAAGCCACAGTCTAGAGCCATTTTTTACTGATCTTTCCAGTAGACTTGTTGATTATGACTTTAACATAGTAAGTGGGGACTTTAATGTAAACTTGTTGAAAAATGACAGAATTTCTGATGATTTTCGTCTTCACTACTCTTCATGTGGATTAACTCTTGTTAACTCAAATTTCCCCACGCGTTTTGCAAATGATTCGGATCCTAGCCTTCTTGATGTGTTTTTTGTTTCTGATAGCTCTTTAACTCTAAAATTTGATCAAATAACTTTTTTATCTGATCATGATCTTATTTTTTGTAGTTTTAATCTTAATTTTCATCGTGCTTCCTCTCCTGTAAGTTTTTCCTTCTATGATTACAGATCCATTGATCATTTTGCCCTTAATAATGAAATTTCTGAGATGAACTGGAATGACTGTTGGTTTTATAGCTCAGTAGATGACAAACTTAGACAGTTTTTGAACAAACTGGAATACGCCTTTAATAAATTTGTTCCTGTGCGCACAATAAATGTTGCGAGCAGTGTTTGCCCTTGGCTTAGTAATCGTGTTTTAGATGCAATCAAAATTAGAAATAAACTTCATTCCAAATGGAAATTCAATCGCTCTACTGAAAACTGGGAAAAATATAGAAGGGCACGTAATAGGGCAACTTTTATTGTAAAACAGGCCAAAAAGATTTTCTTTTCTTCGAAATTAAACACTAACTTATCATCCAAGCAATTATGGCAAAATATAAGAAAATATAGAATATTTTCTAAAGGTAAAAAAGAATGTAATTTAGATCCTGAAGAACTTAATCATTTTTTCTTAGATTGCAGCGGCCCAAGTGTCTCAAGTCTCTGTGATGATATAGAATTACTTCCTATGCAAAGTAACTTGCCTGACGTAGCCTTTCAGTTCTCAGCAGTTCGTGAAATAGATATTGTTAAATCCGTGTTGAAGTTGAGTTCTAATGCTGTAGGGATTGATGGGATACCGATAAAATTTCTTAAATTAATTCTGCCATATATTATAGCACCCCTTACCCATATTATTAATCACTGTTTTACTTCCTCTAATTTCCCAGCTTTGTGGAAAATAGCGACTGTAGTTCCTATAGCTAAAAATAATTCTGCCACAGAATCGAAAGACTTTCGACCCATCAGTATTTTGCCCGCCTTGGGCAAAGTTTGCGAAAGAATTATGTCTGACCAAATCACAGCATATTTAAGCTCAAATAACTTATTTCCTCTTCAGTCTGGGTTTCGCATTGGCCACAGTTGTTCTACAGCTGTCTTGAAGGTTATTGATGATATCAGAGTCTCTTATGACGAAAATTGTTTGACCCTACTTTGTCTTTTAGATTTTTCCAAAGCCTTTGACTCTGTCAATCACCTTTTGCTTTGTAAAAAATTAAAACATTACTTTGGATTCAGTGATAGTGCGTTATTGTTGATATCGGATTATTTAGGTGATCGTCTACAGAGAGTTAAAGTTGGAGATACCTTTTCATCTTTTAAAACAGTATGTGCTGGAGTTCCACAAGGTTCTATTTTAGGTCCCTTGTTATTTTCAATTTTTATTAATGACATTTTTTTAGTTTGCAAGCATGCTTCTGTCCACGGTTACGCTGACGATATTCAACTTTATCTCTCTAGGCCTATTGGTCTTGTAGAGGACCTAAGCTATAGACTTAATGTTGACTTAAGTGCGTTGAATTTATGGGCAAAAAACAAATTACTTCATATTAACCCATTAAAGTCTAAAGTATTACCAATTGCAAGAAGTGAGCTAAGCTGTTTAGGGATTCCTCCCCTATTTCTTGATTCTGTACATTTAGAGTTTGTTAATAAGGTACGTAATCTTGGATTTATTTTAAATTCTAAACTTTCTTGTAGTGATCATATTAATCATTTAATAGGAAAGATATACATGACTTTGAGGTATTTAAGAGCATCTATTGCTTTTACACCTTTAGAGACTAGGCGTAGGCTTGTTTTACAACTGATTGTTCCCTATATTTCCTATTTTGAATTAGTTTATAGTAAGCTAGACTCACCATCACTACATAAACTACTTGTTGCTTTCAATAATTCTGCTAGATACGTTTATGGAGTTGGACGTTATGAGCATATATCTGAAATAAGTAAAGGCATACTTGGTTGTAGTTTGGTAGAGTATCTTAACATGCGTAATTTACTATTTTTACATAAACTTATTTATTCCCGCTGTCCTAGTTATCTATATGATAAACTTCAATTTTGTCAGTCCTCCAGGTCACTAAAATTGATTGTCCCTAGGTACTTTTACCTAAACTCTTCCAGATTTTTTTTTATTAGCACAATAAGACTTTGGAATTCTTTACCAATACACTTACGGCGAGTTACATCAGGAAATAGCTTCAAACAAGCACTTTTCAACTACTTCTAAAGTTATAATTCATAGTTCATGAATTCTTCTTTCCTTCTTTTGTTTCTTATTTCTATTTTCGTATCTTTGTACTTATGCATATGTTTTATTTTATCTTTAAGTTTTATATTGTTCATGCATGATTTCCAATATTGATGTACTATTAAAGATTAAGTCTTATTGTACAATGAATTAAGCTCAATAAATTGTAAATTGTAACAAATTGTAAATTAAAAACGCTTAAATGTTTGGCTTGTATTGAAATTTTATTCAATATATATAACCTAAGTACTGAAAAGAGTTGCCAGAGCTACATCTCTGTCATATGCCGCCATAAGTGATAGTTGTATCTGCTTTACTTAATTTTACTAAACTTTGAGTAAGTTCACCTTTTATGGTATCTAATGCAAACGATACAAAAATTAGTGTTCAATAATAACGTGAACTGACAAATTGTGACATCATTTTTATGCCCAAATATAAAACATTACCTGCGCCCACTGTGCGTTTCATTGAAAAATAGCAAATCAACAGCCGACAGCAGAAATTAAATTTATTTTTTTTTTGTTTATAACTAAAAGATTTCAATTTTTCTTTTTATATTTGTTTATATTTAAATGTTAAAGATATTCAAAATAAACAGAAAAAATAAGCCAAATGCTTGAGGGTGATTTCAAAAAGTTTCGAGCAACTACTTGCAAACGACTTTTTTCGATTTGCTGTAAATTCAGCATGCTTGTGCCAAAGATCTTAGTTTTGAAGATACTTCCATACCACAACAGGCACTTACGGGACTTTCTTTTAATAAAATTCACAAAAAATCGAAAAGAAAATTTAGAGTAACAATTTTGATGCAGGTTAAAGCATTAACAGTAAAAGTGCGCGTAAGCCTTAAATTTTTATTAAAAGGTTATTTCTTCCAACACTCTACGTTTGAGACTACAAGTACCCACATTGAATTTGGCAACATCTACTTATCGAGATCTCTGTGTAGCGTTTTTAAGCTTATGCTTAATGGGTGCCACGCCTCCTTTTCGACAGTTGCCAACTTTTTATCTGATGCCAGAATGAATCATTTGTCTGAAATTTGGTTTCATTACTTTAAATAATTATTTTTTTATAGTGTTTTAGTGATTTACCCCCCTTTCATGGTTGGCTACTATCTCGCCATTTTAGTCGCCGAGATAGTAGCCAACCATAAAAGGGCTGTTAATTCTATGGAGAGTGCCACTCGTATAAATTTGCTAAGTTCTTGTCCAGAGCTTATCCGAATCATGCCTATGGTTTGTGTGAAATTTGAAGTTTTACTTGTATGGGGGTGCCAAACCCCATTTTTTAAAAATTCGCTAACATTTTGTCCAGAACTACCCCAAGCTATTCTTAGTATTTGTGCAAAATTTAGCATTTTAAATATAGAGTTTTAAATGTTTTTTTTTTCGCAAATTTTCAATTTCAAGAGCCTTGTGTGAAGATAGAGCCTGTATACCGAATTTCATTTTCTTTTAGCTTTGCCGTAATCGTGATTTCCATATACAGACACACGGACGGACATGGCTAAGTCAACTTAGATCGTGACTCTGATCAGGAATATACATATACACTTTTCTGATACGCGCATATCCTGAAAGCAAGGTCTTTTTGTTTTTCTTGTTCATAAAAAAGAGTAAAAAATATAATTTTTATATGAAGTAGCGTTAAATTGGCCACTGCTCTGCAATGAGCTGCTTTAAAGTAGGCCCTGAAAATTTTAACAGAATTAAATAAAAAATTTAAATAATGAAGTAGTACCCGTAGTTAACTAATTTCACAAGCATTTTTTCTTAGGCTACTCTAGATATTTTCACTTACTTACCAAGTTTCAGTGCTTACCGAACTTAATATTCTAATTTTTTTAAATAAAATGCTCTGAAAAATTTCTAAAACGTGTTTGTTAATTTATCTTACGTATTAAAACTACTAACAGTGAACTCTCAACAACGTGAACTAATACAAACCAAGTGTGCTCAACGTTTAAGAGACTTTTCACGTTTGCGATTATCGAAAAAACTACCGAAACTTCATGATCTTACCACAGAAGTTAACTTTTTTAAAATAAAAACATTAATGTGCAAACTAATAATAAGTGTAGAAAATTGAGAGTTAATACAAAATTTAGTGGAAAAAAGTGTTCACGCTATCGAGCGTTCACTGTACTTAACATGATTTCCATATGTTCTTCTGTTGTTGTTTGTACTGTGATAGAGTGCTAATAAGCCATGTTATTGTTATATAATCATGCTTCTTTGTAGCTTTATTTTTCTTAAACATTTATATTTAAATTTTGCCTATGGGTCTTTCATTTCATTTCATTTCTTTTATTCTTATTTACTTTGTCTCTTTCGAATATTTTATTTAAGTTTTAAAATTTTCTTCTCTTTTGTTGCACAAAAATGTTTTCTATTATTTACTTAATTTTTTTCTTTTTGTTTATTTATTGTCGTTTTGTTAAATTGTTAATAACTTTCGCTAGTATTATGCTTCCTATCAAATTGAAATAAAGAATATGCTAATCGATGGAATTGTTGTTGGAATTGGACAGTTAAAAATAAAAGTGGTAACTGCATCCTTTTTTGGTTATGATTACAATTTTTCTACGGCATTAAATTAATTTTTTTAATTAAAAATAAAAAAATAAAAAAAAAAATTAAATATTTCTTTTTAGTTAATATACTATTGGGTTTTTCTAAATTTCAACAGTTCCAAATAAGTTATGAAAAAATTTAACGCAATCATCAGCTCGTAATTATGTCATTTTTTTTTGTTTAAAAAGCTGAAAAAAGAACGAGAATACTTTACATAAAACTTGATTAATTAAAATGATAAGAAGTGACATTGAATTAAAAATAAAAATCATAATCGCTTAAATGTTAAAAATAAATGCGGCCGTGTAAACAGGAAGTTTCGAAAGAATTGCAAATGAAAAACACAATTTTGCTACAAAAAAAAATTTATCAAAATATAAGTCTTTCAAAAGGCATATCAATTTAAAAAAAAATGTATTTAAATTTTGCTTGCAAAATTTCCTCAAAAAATTGCATTTTGTGGACAGTTTCGAAAAATATTTATTTATAAGTAGATACCCACTTTAGGTTAATATTACTTTGTGATGCATTGAAAGTCGAAACCTTGTTGATTATTTAATTATTTGTTTCAGCAGACTCTTGTTATCTGGTTGATTCAATAAAATATTTAGTAAACTGATTTTGGTTTTATTTTATTTAACTTTAATATGAATGCTATACAATTCTCAACATATTTAAATAAAATATTACTTAAATATCTACTGCTTGTTGCGCAAGTTCGGTGTACATGATAGTGTATATACCAACGATATCCTACGGTATAGAAAATAAGGACACATTAATTTTTCAGTAAATTTTTGTTAATCAATTTTTTTTCTAAAATATTTTTAATAAATTTTATGCTTGCAACAAGTAATATTTCTTGCGACCAACATACGATTTGTTAGTCTGTACCAAGTGAATGTTTTCGACAAATAAATATTTGTTTCATTCAAAATATGGTTTCATATTTTATGTTTATTAGTTACTGCGTTTTGTTTCAGTCTCTATTATTGTTGAATCTATTCTATGTGCCTGCTGGCGAAGCAAATGGATTTATTGATATGGCATTACCACTTGAAGAATTATTTATTTGCATCGTTTTTGAATACCCGGAGTTCAACGCTATACGCATGTATCATGTGCTCATTCAAATTTGTCAAGAAAACTGGTGAAAACTCCAAAATAAAAAATGTCGCTATGCCGTAACAATCCCACCCAAGATCCTCCTCACCAGAGTCAGGAGAAGCTGCAGCCACATATCGTGTTTTGATTAAATAAATTCCCTTTGCATTAACCTGTATCAGATTACTGAGTGGCAGCCTTCCTTACAGTTAGTCTTCAACGAATACAGTACCGCTTTTGATAGCATCGACCGCAATTGCATCTGAGATGCGTTAAACAGATGGGGTG
This sequence comes from Tricholauxania praeusta, assembly GCA_949775025.1. Lineage (NCBI taxonomy): Eukaryota > Metazoa > Arthropoda > Insecta > Diptera > Lauxaniidae > Tricholauxania > Tricholauxania praeusta. Next base: position 131,413,140 of record OX459028.1, read on the forward strand.
TAGCACTCCCGGACATTAACCTCATCAAGGATTAATATGAAGGCTTCAAATGTAAAGTTTTACGTAGCAGGAAACTTTGTGATTGCTTTGAGTCCGTGTCAGGTGTGCGGCATGGTTGTCTGCTGTCATTTATTTTGTTTTTGGTGGTACTGGACAATGTTCTCGGCAGTGCTGTAGACCCTACTAATTGTGTCGTTCCACCTACAGTGAGCATCCTGCTGATCGCTTATGATCATGTCATATGTTTTCTTGCTACCACGTAGTCCGACTCGCTGCTGTCAGATCTTCTTCGAAAGAAGTAGTCCTGAAAATCAAAACTGTAGAAACAAAAAATATGTTAATTCGCCTAACCAGTGCCAGCAGCAGTTTCGTGATAGGCGAATGCAGCATGGAAGAAGTGAATAACTTTGCTTACTTGGGCAAAGTAAAAAAGTCCATGATAGAATAAACAAAGCGAAAGGTACCTTCGATCAGCCTTGTAACATCTGACAATCTTCGCTGCTGTCAGTGATAATGACATGCAAACGTGGTCGTCCTTAATCATTGTTCGCTAGAACAAGAAATACGTGAATCGAGGAAATATTGTAGAGAATTAAAGAGTTTTTTTTTTGATATCCTAGGCTCCGTGTGGAGAGGAATATATATAGAGAAAATATGATTTGGTAATTATTATCGATGATATGATTGAGCCAACAATTTCAAATATGCGGCACGTTAAATTCTATGGAATATTTATTTCGCTTATAACTGATTGTATACGTAAATGACAGCCAAATTTTAGTTTCAGAAATGGTTCAACCAGTGAATACCCCTAATATCTTAAATTTATAAACAAACGAACCAAAGCTTAATGACACGCAACTAAGGAAATGTGTATTGAAACCAAATCACAGCTCTTAAAACGAAAACCTTATGAGTCACAGCGGAAGAGAGAGTAAGGCAAGACTAAAAAAATAAAAATAACAAAATAAACATCATTAAAAACAAAAAAACTAATCATTAAAAATTGGCAATTATAAAAAATTATGAAAAAAACTTTAAAAATTAGTCATGATTTTTGCAGTTTTTGTTTTGTCTGCGTTTAAAGCTCACCTTGCAAAACAACTGCTCTTTAACGGTTTTCTATTTTTAGACAACTATCAAAATGTTGAAATAAAAAAATAAAAACAAAAATTTTAAATTACAAAAAAAAAAAAACAAAAACAAAATAAAAAATCGTTGTAAGCCAAAACGCCGGCGACGATGTTTTAATGTTGCGTGCAGATCATTGAACTTGCAACAAAACTCTTAAAGTGTCAAGCTTTTAAATTGATTTTCAGTTTTTATCGGAAAAACTTTTTTATTTTGTGTAATTTAAACTTTTTTCTCTTGTCTTTTCTAATGTTTTTTTTTTTTTTTGCTTTCAACAACAAGTCGAACGGCGGCGATGTCCATTACATTACACTGAAAGAAACTAATTTTTTATACATACTATACAGTGTATAAAGTATATGGAATTTAGTTTTCTTCGATTACCGCGTTGTGGTGCACTCTGTCCTTCATTCCAGAAGGACAAAAGGAAAATAAGGAATATTAATTAGGCATCATGAGGCGCTGGCCTCATAGACAAAAATGCCATTTTCAGCACTCAAGGGTTAAGTATTTCAAAATATTGACGTGAACATTTTTTGTTCTATTTTCTGCGTTCAAGGACATAAGGTCATATCATTGGGTCAAACCCATGTTTTCTGGAGACCTGTGTTATTAAATATGTGAAAGAACAAAACATTCGTTCATAGGCACATCCATTTTTTGACCAGCGATCAGAATTGGTAGGTCCAAAAGATGTTTGTTTGCCAAGTTAACTTAATTTAGATTTTTTTGTGTAGCTACATACATAATATCCTTAACACTATTTTGTGGCATATTTGAAGAGACCTCGCACTAAATGGAAATTGTTTCATTTTATTTTTATGATATCAGACATCAATAATTTTCTCATTTAAATTGTGCTAAGTGGGCCACTGTTTAGTTGACCAGCTTAGACTATATGACATGGCCAAAGATAACACCTTTAAGAACTAGTTTTAAATCCTTAATTTTGAATTATAAAATTACTGATTAATATTTATTTCTTTCGTTTCAGGTAATTGTCTTTAAGTGTTGACGCCATAAAGCTTATGCTGTTAAAGTAAACATATTTGCGCATGTTCATAGCCATTTTTAAAACCCGGATCTAAAGTTGGCAACAGCTTTTGGACACGACCAAAAGTTACTAACTTTACATAGGCTTAGAATGACTATGATTATGCACCACATTCAGCTTTTTAAAGTTAATGGAAATAAAAAAAAAATTGTAAGTTGTAAACTTCTTTTTGTTTATTCTCAAAAAACACTGCCCTTAAATAAATGACATAAAAATAAATTCCTAAAAAGATCAGAATTATCAAGCACATAATTTTTAAATTAAAATATGTATTTAATATATTTTGAAACTGCACGAAATTTGCTACACAACTTGAATTCTGTAAAATCCAAAGACGAGCGCCTAAAACTATGCAACTATTTAAAAATTCTTTCATTGATGAGTAGGATATACTATTTTATATTTTTTGATAAACACTGCGCAAAACTTTACGGATATTTTCCGCTTGCAATTGCATGATATCGAATTTTTCGATAATGTTTGACTTTTAGTGGTATTTTCGATTCGATTCAACATTTTCCTACTCTTATCGACTTTTCAATACAATTAACTACTTTTCGACGTCTTTAAAACTTTACACTTTAATCGATTTCGAGACTGTTCGATTTTTTGATTCTATTCGACAATTATTATTTTTTCTATATTACTCGAACTTTTTCATAGACTCTGATTTATACCAACTTTTTCGATATTATTCGATATTTTTTGATGAATACTTGTCGAATTTTTCGTTACTATTTTTTGATGCTGATCAATTTTTTCGATACTATTCGACACTTTTCGAGTTTTTCTGCTATGCAGTATTTTTCGACTTTCAATTTGATTTGATATTTTTCTACTCGACCATCGATACCATTTTTGATATTATTCGACTTTTTCGATATTGCTCAACTTTTTCCGTAGTCCTCGATTTTTATGGGCTTTTTCTATACTATTCGATATTTTTTGATGCTACTCAGCTTTTTCGATATTATACGCCACTTTTCACCTCATATCGACTTTTTCTTTATTATGCAATATATTTCGACTTATGCGATGTACTTCCATATTAAATGTAATAATCTCAGGTAGAAAATTTTCAAACTATTTTAAGTTAAAAAAATATATTATCCAATGAATTAGAGTTCCCCTTTTTTTTACTGTGTACCAGTTTTTAGGCTCGGCTTTTAACTGTAGGCTTGAGAAAAGCTTTTTCTTTCTTATCTTTTTTAAAAGAAAAAAAAAACCTTAAATCAAAAATTGAAAAATTAACCAACGCTCTTCAATCGAACGTTGAACGCAGCGAATGTCCAACCTGCGTGCTGTTGTCCAGATGTTTGCCTATCTGTCGGTCGGCTCAGCGTTTTGTAGCTTCATTTATTTTTAATTTTTCGCTTGTCTTCTTCATTTAAAGTCACTTTGGCGTCATAGTCATCGTCTATTTGTCTGTCTCGCTGCCTTTTCGACTTCCTTCGTCTTTCTCCAATTTATTTATTTTGTATGCTCTTATAGCTAAAAAAAAATTAATGTTTCCTTTGATAACCATAGCGCGTCAACGCTTTTGAGCCACACTTTCTTGCCTAACGTATTTGCCGCATCTTCGGTTTTTGTTTCTTTTTCGACTGGCGCTTTAAAGCCAAACCTGAAGCATAAATTTTAAAGCCTAATACCACTTGTTGTAGTAGTGATAATATCAGTCACTTTGTTGCTTTTCCGGGAATTTGTCACTTTCTCGTGTGTGCACTAAGTTTTAGGTCTTTTTTTTTGAAGATCCTAATCTATAGTGTGAAGCTTCCTTATTTATCTTGCTTGATTTTTTTGTTGTTGTTTGTAAGCCGTATTTTTTGTAACAAAATAATTTTATAGTTTTTACAAATTAAGTCTTTTTAAGTTGAGACACTAGGGCCCTTGACATTAAATATGAACGGAATTAGTTGCAGGGTTGTGATTTGTCTTCAAAAATTCATTAATTGTGAATTTAGTATTTGAAGTTATGTATTTTGATCCCATTGTTTAATGGATTTCTGACTGGAGATCACAGGGTGAACAGAATAAAAGGTGCATATTTAACACCAAAAATATCAATCCAAAACTCTCAACGGTATGCAGTAGCACTAGGCACTTTGCTACTGTAGGTCAAATAGCGATTTTTTTGAAGGATAATGTTAAGTTACGTGCAATTAAGGTCAAAGAGAGCCTGACTCGTTTGATTTTTTGTCCTTATCCTTTTCATAAGAATTGTAATTATGCTGTTGAGGAATATTTTTTCAATCACAGTAAAATGAAATCTCTTGCCGTTTAAAAGTTACGATCTAAAAACCAAAAGCGTATTTTGTTTAGTGTCGACTTCTAGTGCATGGGTTAAGGTTTTGTCATCACTTTACTTTCATTAAAACGTATAACCTTCAAGCAAAAATTCTTATGGCTATTAGTACTACTGCATATCGTTGAGAGATTTGGATTCAGAAAAATCAACCTTCATTTATACGAGGGCGACCTGAGAAGTAATCGTTCTAGGCAAGATATGGCACCACCGTTAACAAAGCAAAGTTGTTTTTCGTGAGTACTAAGCTTCAAATGCAGACTTGAGTATTTTTAGATTACATTTTTTTCAATTACAATTACAAGTAATCATTCACTAAAACTAAAAGTAAATGTAATTAAAGTTTTTTCAATTACATTAATTTCAATTACATCTAATTTAAGATTATAATTACATGAAATTCTAATTACTTTATTACTTTTGTAATTGGACTAGTAATCCATGAAAATGTAATCCCTTAGAGAATTGTTATCCATTACTTTTCCTAAGTAATTTGAAACGAAAATGTAATTGATTACTCATTTTTCTGCAATTACATTTTAATTTGAAACAACATTTTTTTGAAGCGATAAAATTTTATAAAATTCACAAAAATATATTTCTATTATTGCATATGATTTATATGGGAATGTAAAACAAGAACTTTTGCGTGACTGACTCATTGAGTCAATGACGTCGACCTCAGATTCCTCAAGCTATCGTAAAGAAGATTTGGTTTGTGGGCTCATCTTATAACGTAGAGGTGCATACAAATAATAATATGTATTTATATGAATGTAATTCATATTTATATCTTGTAATTGATTACTTGAAATATTGGAAATTACAAGTAAAAGTAATCCATTACAAATTTCGTTCAATTACATATTTTGGATTACAGTAATTTCCATTGAAAATATCTCAATTACAATTGCAAGTAATTGAAAATACGTACACTTTCAATTGCATTATCATGTAATTGTAATTGAAACATTTAAATTACAAAATTACAAGTAATTACAATTGCATATGTAATTAATTACCAAATGTAATCGATTACGCCCAAGTCTATTCAAATGACAACTATCAAATTATCAAATAGCTTGCGTGACTTATTAGTTTTTTTTCTTGATGTAAAGCTTAAAGGTAAATAGCTAAGATGGCCAGCAATAAAATATTGAGCAGCTGGGCTTAAATGGGCATTTTTGATGATGAGCAGGACGTCGAAGCAGAGAAGCCAAGGTAGATCTGTCGTTCAACAAGGTAATGGCAGTTTTTTGAGTAGCGAGTCGTTACCTTGAAAAGGACACAGTAATGACTGGCAAATATTATTAGAGCTATTACACTGTTTCGACGCTGATTTGAAATAAAAACGATCGAATTTAGCGAAAAAAAAGTGCTCTTCCATCAGAAAATGAAAATGGCAAAATTATATCAATTGCGCTATAAATTGGTTCCTCAACCACCATGATCCTCAGATATGGCTCCCAGCTTGGTGCAAAGATGTTTGAGATCGAATGAGTAGGCACAGGTCTATTTTGAGAAACTCAAAAAATCGTATAATGCGGAAGTAAAAAAATTGGAATTTAGTCCAACGACTCTAAATGTATTAAGCTAAGAGTTTATGTAAGGAAAAAATAAACTGTGTTTTCTTGCCTAGGCCGATTAATTTTCAGCACGTCCCATGTACATCATGAACAATGACTTTTTTCACATTTTATTTTTTTTTTTTTTCATTTCTATTCAAGATATGCTTTGACACGTTATGATGTCTAGTTAACCAAATTATTTAGCGTAGAACTTCCTCCAGCCTTAAGGCATATTAAATTAAATAACCATTTTATGCTTTTCGTAGCTAAAAAGAAAAAAAAAATTGTTTACATTCGTAGTATTTTTCTTTTTGTTCACAGAGAGAATGCCTTATAAATTCTACACCATAGGGCGTCTGCTGAACTCATTTCACTTTTGTTTAGCAAAAACTGCACAACGCCAACGAAGGCGAAAACTACGCGCCTCAAGATAGTCTGCCTATCTGTCTGTCTGTCAGTCAGTCTGACTTTCCTTGTTTGTCATTTGGAATTGCAAGATATGAATGACAAACAAAGTGAGTAAAAGATAAGAAAAAGAATATGGCTACTACATAATTTTTTAAATTGTATTCTGGACTCTCCCAGTTTGTTGTGTAAGCTACATATTTTGATTAAAAGTATGAGCTGTTTTCTTTCAAAATGTTACTTTTCTTGCTGTAACAATTCATCAGCGGCGACGATGGTGACAGCGCCTGGTTTTACGCAGATAAGAAGAGAAATTAAAATAAAAAGCACAGCGGTTTTTTTTTACCCTTTTATGCTTTTATTTTTTTATTTTTCTAATTGCGCTTTTTCATAATCGCAGCTGTTTTCACTTATGATACAATCAACTGGTGGTTGAATTAAAGTGTCAACGCATAAACTGAACCCACACCCATTTATTAATTAGCAGCAACGCTTCAAACTGTCATCAACTACTTAAGTAAAATTTATATAACTTCATTTATAAAATTTATATTTTTTGTAAGATTTAAGTATTCGAATGACTTAATTGATTCTATATGCTTTGAAATATAATTTATTGATGTAAACTTACATTTTAAATGCTTAAGTAATAATAATAGAGTTTAGCTACCACAGCTATTAGTTTCCTTAGCTATTTCGCTTAAAGCTTTGTAATATTTGTTTTAGAAATGATTTTTATGTTAGGCTTAAACTAACCTCAAATATGTCGAAAAACAGTGTTTTTGCACTTTTAGGTTAGAATATCTCAAAAACCTTACGTGATAGAGCAATTCTGAGTGAATATTCGTAATCAGCGCACCAAAATACTCTAGAATCAGCTATCAAATTCCCGAGAGGAAGTTATGACCCTCATTTTGCAGGCCTGTATAATGTGACATAGCTTCAATAGTTACATATTTTGTTCCTCGAGTGATTGTGGTTGTGACTGTGTTGTGGCCATATATTGATTTTGTTTTGGCATATTGGCATTGATTCCATAATAATTTAGTCCCCTTAGCGATTGCGACTATGATAGGGATCTCATAGTGATTATTGTGCATATTGACATGGCCTCCATAGTTATTTTGTTCATTAAAGTGATTGTGATTGCGACTGTGATTGTGATTGCAACTGTGATTGTGACCCCATATTAATTTTGTTTTCATAGTGACTTTGTTTTAATTCTAATTCTGTGACCCTATTGGGATATTGCTGCCATAGTGATTGTAAGTATGACTGTGATCTTAGATTGAGATTTCTTCCATAGCGATTTGACCTCCCAAGTGATTGCGATTGCGCCTGTCTTAGGTATCCAATAGTTAAATTGCTTCCTTAGTTATTGTGATTTTATTCCCCAGTGATTATCATTGTGAGCTTATAGTGATATCTCACTTTTATAGTGATATCTCACTTTTATAGTGATACCTCACTTTTATAGTGATATCTCAGTGTTTTTTATTTTTTATGTGATAACAAAGTTTTTCTTGAGAAACCGACCAGATTTTGATAATTCAAATATAGTTTTTTTTTTGTGATATCAATAAGATTGATACAGACTCATTAGAAATTTAGCTGAAACTGATTACTTTATTTAAATAAAAGTTGATATTACGAATGTGAACAACTTCAGCAGTTTTTAAAAATTCCACCTTCACATTCGACCTGTTGTTTTCAGCTTACCGCTGTCATATTTTCTGCATTTTATAAAACGAAATTATAACAAACTTTGGAACCCAACTACCCACACAATACAATTCAATCCATGTGCATTGACATTTGCACCAACATTGTCCGAATGAATAACAAAATTTTGAACTTCGTACAACCAAATTCGGGTTGGCTTTATTATTTGTTTCCCTTCACCGATGCTCATTTTTTGGACTGTGGCGCTTTGTGCCGGTCTTTTGTTCTATGCGAATTGAAATTAAAAGTTTTAACGCGTTGCGCACCAAATTTGTGCCATTTAAGGTTAATCGAAATGAACAATGACAAACGCGCAAAGTCGCGTCATCTATGCAAGTTGGCGGTGATGAATTTTAATTTTCTTTTTGTTTTTTCACTTAGTTTTTATTGGTATGCAAAATAGAGACGGTAACATTTCTCCATATGATGTGAGTGGAAGTTTAAATTAAAAAAAAAAAATCACTTTTTATGCAGGCGAAATTTCACCTCAATATGGGTTTTAGTGAAGGTGAAATTATGCGAGTGTGACAGAATTTTAATTGAAAAAAAAAAAAAAAAATAATAATTTATTTTGTTTCTTTTAAAGTAAAACGATTGTGCTTAATTCGAATGTTTATTGTTTTGTTTAAATTAAAAAAAAAAAAATGTTAAATGCATTGTATGTTCCAAAAAACTGTTTTCTATAGCTGGGCCAAAGAATATTCCTGTCATTAATAATATATACGGTAGTCATTCGCTCCAATTTCTAGTGGATTGAGAAATATTTTTATGTATAACTTTATTGCATTGGCGGTGGGCGTAGCATAGTGTCATTAATTTGCCATAAGCTCCTTAAATTAGCGCCTGGAAAGGGTCTTTGTGAGTTAAAATGAAACGTGTGCCGATTTTTAAAGTGAGAATTTCAGAGGAGGGCTTAAGTTCCCCATTACAAATTCTATAGCTGAATGAGTAATTTAATTTAATAGCTTTCCTTAGCTTCTTGTTCATTTTCTCCTTATTTTCACAGACGATTTAGTAGCGGAGCCCAACTTCAAAAACTGCGGTTATCTCAGAAGTTCGAATACAAAAGTTTGACTTTGAATTATTGCAAAGCTGCGACTTTCCTTCTTAATTTTTTTGAAAAAAAAAGCCCTTATCAGTTTTAAGTAAATTGTGCGAGTGAAGTTGATTTTCTATCGAACTTTCTACATGGGCATTGCTTGAAGATAGATGTACCTTTAAAATTGCTTCTATGCATTGAATTGCTAATATATTTGCCGATATTCATTGAATATAAGCTTGATATACATTATGGTAAGACAAATGCGATTTAATGGTAATTATGGACATTTTTTCATATTGAATTCACATTTTATGAAGTGGTATCCTAATAAGCCCCCAAAACCTAAAAATTTTAGTTATTAAAGTAAATTGTTTTAGCGGAATATGTTCCGTGTCAATACAATTTTTGTACAGCTGCTTTCTCAATGGCATCGACTACCCTCGTCACAGCCACTTTGATGGCTTCGATAAAGTCGTACATCGTTCCTTTCATAGCGCATTTAATTTTGAAAAACAGGTAATAGTCGCAGGGTGGCAGATCTGGTAAGTACGCCGGTGTCACGATGTTCCGGTGTTATTCATTAGATTCTCTTCCAAAATCGTTAAATAATACTGAAATAGCACTCACCATTGACCGTCTGATCATACGGATCAAACGAATTCCCGATGAACAATTCCTGTAGGATCGTAAAAACAAATGAATAATGTCTTAGTTCGTGACTTCTCGAAACGCAATATCTTCGCTTTCGGTGATCTTGGCATTTTCCAAGTAACACTTTGGCGCTTGGTTTCGGGATCGTATTTGAAACACCACATCTCATAGTCTGCTGCAATCGAATCTTTTTTGCTGTCGGTTCTTTTTTGCTGTTTTTATTAAGTCTATTGAGTATTCCACTCATGCCACTTTTGGTTCGTCTGCCAGCTTGTGCGGCACAAATCGAGCACACACCTTTCTTTTGTTCAATGTAACCATGAGAATGTCGTGAATCGTATTGACACGTTGAACTCCTCCGTCAAAATTATGCACTTCACATTCTGGTCCTAAGTAACCTAATTGTCGATTTTATGAGACTTTGACAGAAGGTAGCTGAGGTACCCCATTAATATCAGTCGTTAATTAACAGATGGCGAAATCAAAGTAATAAGGCATCGATTTTGTTTCGGTAATTTAAAAAAACTTTCACACTGGCATTATCGCGTTTTTGCTGACATTAGCTGACTACTTTTTGTTTGACAAGGAAACTTAAAAAATTGTATTTTATTTGCAAAGAAGCAAAGGTGGAATATATGCGAAACATCAATAACATTTGTTGCTTTGTTTAAATAGCTCTTGATGAATTCTTATTTATTTTTAACATGAAAAATTATACATCACTGACAATTCATTCACCATAGCGCCGGTTTTTGTGAAAAAATTAGTCTTGGTAGTAGTAATGGAAAACGAGGTCTGAGATGATCCTTCTGTTTGACGTTTGATTTGTAAAGAAAAAGAGAAAACTTTAGCTGGTCTTTAGCTCAAAAACGAGATAATGAGAAACAAGTGGTTTCTGATGCCAGTGTGAAAGCCTTATTTTAACTATCGCATGAGCTTCGTGCATTTGAAGAACACTTTACTTTACTCAAGGAATTTCTTCTTAAAAGTAGTAATTTTTTAAGGTGTACGAGTGCTTTAAAGTTAAAATAACAGTCGATAATGTTTTGTTGTAGTCAACTTAAATATTAATAAGTTTCCAAACTGAATGCAGAAAATAAGTGAAAAAAACAGGTGTTACTTGTCGTGTCTTTAATTAAGCACCTCAAAACCTTTTCTTCACCCACACTACTGCCATAGAAAGCTACTTACTCACCGCTTCACGCTATAAAACGTGAATGCGGCCAACTTCTCGCAAGCTATCTAAGAAGTCACTACAAAATTACGTGTAGCTCGTGCTGGTTTAGTAAACTGCAGAATTTATATCAAGGACGTATGACAGTTGCTTTTGTAAAACCTAAATAGAATTAACGAAACAGCGATAAAGATAGAATGAGATAAACCAAAGAAATAAGTGCAACAGAACATGTGCCAATTTCTAGCGTTAATTAAATACAGACAAAGTTTGAAAAGTGGGGTAGCATTTGAGCTGTCAGGTGGAATGCATTAACCTTAGTAACTCGGAAAGATCAAAGCATTTGTCACTGTGCTAAAAATAAATGCGAACATTTTCGCAAACCAAAGCTTAAACTTTTGCAAACTAAAGTTTTAAGCTTTTAACCCACAAGCTGTTAATTAAAATTTAAAGTTTTAATCTTTTAAAAGTTTATTGGGATCATTCATTATATGCGTTTCGTAACCATAAATGGCCCTAAGTTCATATCGATTTTAGGTTGCCATAAAAATTTTTTTTCAAACACTTTATTTATTTTGATTTTATGGGATTGTCTGCTAATATTTCATCTATTACTGTTTCATTTTTTATTTCTAATTATACTTTGAGTAGATTTCCCAACGTTTCCGCTTTAAACAAATTTTTTGTGTTTTTTTTTTTTTTCAACACCTACAGTTTTTAATTATAAGCTGCGAAAATGTCAACGTTTTACTAAAGAGCTGCGTACCAAAAATGGCAGCCGAGTTAGTATTGTCTATTAACACATTGTTGCATATTTGATGTTCAATTGAAAGTTGGCCCCATGGTTGATTTTTTGGTTATTCTTATGACATTGTAGATCTGAATAAATAAAGAGTCAAAGTTTCATTCAAATTGGTTCATTTGTTCAAGATAGGGTTGTAACGGAGTTCATCTATGAGGAGGCAAATGTGGGGCTTTAACGAAAGCGGAGGTGAAAAAAAAAATAATTTGAAAATATTTAAAATGCAAGATTTTATAAAAATTTTTAGCATTAAATAAACTTAGGGGACAACCTAGATTTTCAGCCTGACGAAGTAGCTATTTTTCAGAATTTATTATGCCAACCCCAGTAGAAGATATGATTATAATTCTTTTCAGGATCAAGAAATACACTCTTGAAATACACGAACAAGGTTTTTTTAATTCATTTAAAATTATATACATATCATCGCTCTCGGGTAGAAAGGCCCTAACTCATTTTCATGTATGAAAAATAGCGCCATCTGCGTGGCCATACATAATTTATGCAAAAATGACAAAATGGTGGCTGTTTGAGCAAAAGCGTTCGAAAAATAAGAATTTTATAGGTAATTTGTTTGTTTAAAATAAATAGAAAAAATCAATAGATAAAATTTCATAAGGGTCGGCTCAGTAATTTTGAAGAAAAGACTGGCACCGTATGAACAAAGTGAATTCGAGAGAACTCGTTTAAATTTTTTTTATTGAACCGAAGAGCAGGAGAATGCGCTCAAATAGAGTTGTAAAAATATACGCGTAGGTACGATATAGGCGTAGGTACGATATCAAGTGGAAGTTCCGCACTTGCGGATGCGAAGCTCCGTTACAACCCTAGTTCAAGAGAAGCAAGCTTTTGTTCATAAAGTTACAGAAAACTTAATTTGCAATAAATTTGTTTAAAAAAAAGTTGACCATTTTTTGGGTCACAAAATGGTTTTCTAACATTTCGATAATTATCAAGATGGTATTTTTTTTTTTTGCAAATCACATGTATTCTGACTCAATATTGATTCTTTATACCGTGCTATACCTTTGCTGCACCACTAAGCTTCGCTTTGCTTGTTTGTGGGCCTGTGGAGATAAATATAATCCCTTGTTGAACAAGGGGATTAAAAAATCTTCATTATTTCGAAAAAATGTAGAATTTATTTACTGTTACTTTCATCTTATACATTGTGAACCAGTTTAGGATACATATATTTAAGAAGTTCATTTTCTGGCTCATCATGAGTACAAATAAAGGAATTGTTTCATATATTTGGGTAGGTAGCAAAGTAATCACTTTTGGAATTAATATACTAAAACTTGCGAAGTTTGTAACATTATCTTTTTTTTTTTACTTAAAGCTTCAAGCTAAATAGCTAAGAAGGCCAATAGCTGTAATAGCTTGCCTTGTGAATTTGCACTTAACATTATGACGTACCAAAATAAAGATAAACACCACATATTATAATTGTATTTTTTTTTTGTTTTTAAATACATATAATATTTTTGATTGCTCTATATGAAATATACATTTGTTATATTTAAATAAATCGATTTCTCAGTGTAGTAAGTTGCAAAGTGTAGGCCCAGATTTTGCAATTTAATGTCAAATATATCTCATTTTGCTAGGGTTTCCGAGATCTTCACCACTAGAAAATACATCTTTTAAGTAAAAACATTCACTTTTATTGTTTAAGAAAATCATATGGTGATTTGAACGATGTTTATAAATCAAAAATCTGGAGTTAAACTGAGTAAAAACTACATTCAATGTTTAATGAAAAAATCAAAGTTGAGTTTAAAAGTGCGTTGAGCTCCTACTCAAAAATTGGCCCTAAATATAACAAAACTTTTGTTAATATTATTTAAAATTTTTATTAGTGCATTAATGCTACTGCAACATACCATAGGTTAATAACTTGCAACTTACTTACTAAGACGATCATCATCGCTTAAAATACAGCAGTTTGTGCGCAATTGAGTCGAGTCAGAGAAAAAAGAAAAAAGTTATCTTAAATCAAGTGGTGACTGCCTGGAAACAGAAAACCACTTTCGATTTTATGACTAATAGATGAAGTTTCTTATCGACGTTGTGCCGCAGCTAAAAAAATAAATGGCGCAAGAACTATTGGCACAACCATAATGGGAAATTGTGCATTTAGTACCAGTACGGAAAAAAAAATTAATTTTGATTTGAAATTAGTCATTGTTCTCTAGAGCGATAAGTTTTTGCTAAGAACTGTTTTTTTTTTTAATGACACAGGCACAGAAATTTAAAACTCAGAGCTGAGTCGGAAAGAACAACGAAAATTTAATTTTTGTACACCCTGTTCGGAAAAAATGAGATAAATTAAATAGCATGTCCATGTTTGTCCAGCCATTTTTTTTTCGTTTGTCCAACCTTTTTTCGTTTGTGCAACCTCTTTTTCGTTAAAAGAATTTCTGAGAACCCGTGAGTGTCGAAAATCATAAACTATGCACATTAAGGTGGCCCCCGAGTGTATGGGAAAATTTTTTTTCAGTGCGATTTTTGATCGATCCCCCTTAAAGTGTGCCAATAGATGAAAAACGATAAAATGTGAAGTTTCAGATCAATCCGAGAGGATTTGGAGGTCGCTCAAGCCGACCAAAATTTCGAAAAATATGATTTTTTTTGCATTTTGTTCATTTACTCACTTCTGAATGTGTCAAACTATAAAAATAAATACTAATGAATATTATATAATTAATTACCTTTCTAACAAGCTAAAAATCATAAAAATCGGTTGAAAAATAAAGAAGTTATGGCCATTTTTTATCATTATTATTAGGGAACAGTGCCCGTGACGAGCTAGGTCCCGGTACAAAGTCCACTTTGCAAAGAATTTGGAATGCTTCTATCGTTGCGTATGCACATGCTCAAATGGAAGTTTCACGATCGATGCCAATAAGTGTGGAGGATATATTTATAATAGCTGGACGGTCAGACCTTTTTAAACGCGGATGTGCTGAAGCGTTGGCAAGTGGCGTAGCTAATGAATTGATGTGATTTTGCAGTTTTTGGAGGTATTTTCCTCTTTTCATCCTTAACCATAGGTATATGGAGATCTCTATGGATATGCTCATTTCTAATGAACCAAGGTGCTCCTGTTATTGTCCTTAGTATTTTTGCTTGAAGTCTTTGTAGAATTTCTATATTTGATGAACTAGCGAATCCATATATGTAGCTGTATGCCATAGGTCCAGATAGGCTTGATGACACTATTGTATAGTAGAACTTTATACTCCAATTCTAGAGGAGAGTGTCTGTTAATTAACCAGTGTAAGCTAGCATCTTTGAGTTTGATTTCCGTCTTTTTGGCTTCGATATGTTAATGCCAAGTTAAGCGTTTATCTAAGTGAATGCCAAGATAATTTACATCATTTGCTTCTGGAACTCGAATACCATTTAATGTTAAGGTTGAAGTTGGATTTCAATTTAATGTAAATATGACATGTCGGCATTTTTGTTCATTCAACTTGATACGCCATTTTGATAGCCAGTTTTTAATAAGAACTAGATGATTTTGAAGCTGGTTGGTGACAACCACAGCATTTTTGTGACGACTTAAAATTGCCGTATCGTCAGCAAAATTGGAGGTGACTAGCTGGTCATTTGTCGGAATATCAGAGGTGAATAAAATATATAAAAACGGACCAAGAACACTACCCTGAGGAACCCCAGCGCCAATCCAAAATTTAGATGTATTAAAACTTTGATACTTAACCCTATAGCACCTGTTTGCCAAGTATACCTCTAGGACTGCATGAACATTTTGAGGTAGGAGCTGTCTGATTTTGTAAATTAGACCTTCATGCCATACTTTATCAAAAGTTTGTTTAACATCGAGAAATATGGCGGAACAGTTCCAATGGTTCCATGTTTTTCCCTAAGGCCAAACTGGTGTGAAGGAATAAGTTAATAATCTTGAAGGTATGACCTAACACTTTTTCAAACAGTTTTGAGAGGCAGGAAAGCAAGCTAATAGGTCTGTATGAAGATGGTAAAGTGAAATCTTTGCCGGGCTTCGAGATCATTTTAGTTATTGCTTTTTTCCAATCATCAGGATAATGGCCAAAATTAATTATAGCGTTTAAGAGCCTGGCAATGAAGACTATAGCTGTTTGGGGTAAATTTTTCAGCATTATGGGGGTAGTGGAGTCATGGCCAGGAGCTTTTCTGCAAATAAGTTTGACATTTATGACAGTGGCTACCTCATTTAGAGTAATATGCATATTTATATTTTGGGTGTTACTTATTTACGAAGGAAGATCAATAATGATTTTTTAGATGAAGACCCTTCTAAGTGGAACGTCAATGAAGATTATAAAAAAGGAAATAATATAATTCATAATATAAATGTGGTAAATGATGCAGCAGAACGTGGAGTAAAATTAATTGAAGAATACAAAAAAAATTTTAACCAAGAAAGGACAAGAAAAGCAATATTTATTGCAAATGGTTACTGACTATCGGAAAAACTTCAAATCACATACTAAATCAGCCTTGACTTAAATATTAGTTTTGTATTATTTTTCCTGTAGAATTTTTTTATTGTTAAAAAAAAATTTCAAAATAAAAAAATATTGATAGCTATTATCTTTATATGTATAGAAATCAAAATGTTTGGTTTTCAAAAAATTTAAATGGCCATAACGCCTTTATTTGTCAACCGATTTTTATGATTTTTAGCTGGTTAGAAAGGTAATCGATTACATAATATGTATAAATATTTACTTCTCTGTTCAAGATTGGTTTAATAAACCTCACGGGTGGATAAAAGGAAAAAAATAGAAAAAAAAAACATTTTTCGATATTTTAACCGGCTTGAGCGACCTCTAAATCGCTTCGGATTAATCTAAAACTTCACATTTTATCGTTTTTCATCTATTCGCACATTTTTAGGGGGATCGATTTAAAAAAACGACACTTTTGAAAATAAGGGCCACCTTAATGCACATATATTTATCTAAAGGTGGAAAGAAAAGACATGTACAAATACAATCGAATGTACTAGAATCATCAATTTCTCCCCACTTTTGATTGCCGTGATGAAAGTTTGTTGCTGAATATCTTTTGTCAAAAGTTGGACATGCAATCTAATGCATTAGGACTTTCGATATTCACTTTTGAAGGCCGAAATCACACTTCCTGGACATAAATGTTTGCATATGTTTTGAACCAAAGGTGGACAAACAAAAAAAACGAGAACAGAGATGAACATAGGGTGGACAATTGAATGCACAAGAACTTTTTATCTTACCCACTATTGCAACCCATCTTCTAAACCAAAGGTAGACAAATGAAAAAAGAAATAGATGGCTTAGTATTTGTAGTGTTCCCCATTTATGGAGGCTTTCTCAAAAAAATGTTTTTTTAATATCTTTTGAACAAGAAGAACAAACATGGACAGTCATTGAATAATTTTACGCACGCATTTTTGGGGTCAACTTCACGTACGCAATATTTGGTACACAAACTACACCTTCAAGAAAATGAACGAAATCGGTCCACGGCGACCTTACCGCCGACATAAATGACATACGTAAAACGCTATGTTGAGAGAGTATTTCTCACAAATACTAATATGTATAAGCATGAAGAAAAATCAGTGAATTTTGAAAAGAGGGCGTGGCACCTCCCATACAAGCAAAAACTTCAAAATGCTATACTGAAAAAATTAACTATTTAAGGTAATGAAATCAAATTTGACACGAATGATTCGGAAAAGATCTGTGCAAAAAGTTGGCGAATTTCAAGAAGAAGGTGTGGCACCTCCCATGCAAGCATAAGCTTCAAAACGCTACGAAGAGTGATATCTAAGTAAATGCTGCCAAATTTAATGTGAATATCTTTGACAAGCCAGCCAGCACATATTGTGGTGGAACGAGTTCGCCTTTGATAAAAAGTTAGAGATCACGCGCACTTTTACTGTTCGATGCGTTGTAAGGTATATAACTTTTTGGCAAGTGTTTCTTTTTTTTTCGAATGATAAAATGATTCTAAAACTAAAAAGTGAAAATTATCCATAGAAATCACCCAACATTTTTTGAATTTGTTCACGTTAAAATCTTTTTCTGAAGCAGAAGTTTCCCGCCGGTTAATGCAGCAACAATTTGAAATCAACAAAATGCGTTTTTATGATGTGACTTTTTTGAATGCAACGCCACCTACCGTGTGCACTAATGTGTAAAAGTGAAAAAGCCGTCTGGTAAAAACACCACATTAAAATGGCAAAACTACGCCATAACTGTTAGTGACATTCGCCGTTGCATTTTAATGACTTTGAAGTTGAATTTTTATTTACACTCCGTACAGTGGATGGATGGATACAGGTTGTCATCGTGCAACAAAATATACAACAAATGCCGGTTGTTGTTGCTGTATTTTGATAATTATTTTTCCATTCAAATGAGGCACAAAAAAAGATGTTTTCACTTTTTGAACAAAGTTTTTTTTTTTGATATTGTCGGCATGTTTAAGCCCAATGTTGACAAAGTTTTTCACTTTTAGTTTTTTTTTTTCTTTTTTCAACTATGATTTTGTGTTCACCTTTGTTTTTTTTTGTATTTTCTTCAACTTATTGTTTATTTAAATGTTTTTAATTTCACTTTTTTTTTCGCCTTTCCTGACTTTGTTTGGAAATTTGCATAATTTTTTGTATTGTCTTAATTATATTATCATTTGTTAGTGGTTTGTGGTAGTTGTTTAAAATAAAAAATTTATAATTTTATTCATAATTTCACAGCCAGAGGGCGCGCGCGGTTCTTTGTTACGTTTCGACGCGTTTTTATTGAAGCTAAGGTCAGGGAATTTACTTTTTTTTTTGTAACCACAAAGTTTTATTTATTTTTAATGACAATAAATTTTTTCCATGTGGTTTTTGTAGCAAAGTTTTATGGGTGTCTGATTTTCATTTTATTTTGTATCAATCAAGGTGTTGTTGATAGAGAAAAAAAAAAAAAAATTATCAAAATTACGGTCAAAATTAAAAAAAAAAAAATTATTTTAAATGAAAAATAATTAACTTAAATGCTGATATTTATAACATCGTTTCGCTTGAAAAGTCGAACAATTACTTTGCTAAGCAAAAACTAATCTGATTGCGAAAAATTTAATTTGATAGCAAAAGAACAAATCGAGTAGATAATTGAGCAGCAAAATAAACTAATTGAGCAGTGAAATAACTAATTGAGTAGCGAAAAAACTAACTGAGCAGTGAAACAAACTAATCCAATCGGCATAAAAACTAATTCAGCAGCGAAAAGGCTGATCGAACAGCAACATAAAACAAATTGAGGAGCAAAAGAACTGATCAAAAAGTTAAAAAATCTCATCGAATAGTAAAGAAATTAAAACATTTAATCAAAGCTGCTAATATAACATACTTCAGCAACGAATAAACTTATCCAGCAGCGAAAAAATTAATCGACCAGCGAAAGAACTAATCCAGCGAGTAGCTTGAAACTAATTAATCGAAAAGTAATTAAACATCGAAATACTAATCAAGCGGCGAAAAAACGAATTGAACAACGAAAAAATTGATCGAGTAGTGAAATAAGCTATCAAACAGTAAAATAAAACGAGTTAAGGCCTAATTGAGAGCATAAAATCTGTTGGAGCAGTGAAATAACTAAATGAACGGTGATAAGATTAATCGACAAGCAAAAAATCTTTTTGAGCAGCAGAAAAAACTAATCGAGCAGCGAAAAAGTAATCGATTAGCAAAAAATGTGAGAGTCGGATTTGAGCCTCGCATCATTTTATTCCATAAGATTGACAGCTCTAAAAATTGCATGCATTAAATATAAACTCGCAATATCTATGGTCCGATCTGCGTGGACGACGCATACCGCATAGATGGAATCGCGAACTTTATGAGCTATACACCGACATGAACTTATAGTCCAAGAGCCGGCTGTAAAAAAGTCGAGTTTATAAAATTACAGGATGAGATGTATGCCAAATGATAGAGCTTAATGAGCCTAAATAGAATATCTAGGGTTGCCTTGCCAAAGCGTGTCCCGATGGCCGAAAATGCCCGAATTTTAGCCAATTTTGTTTCTATCCTGTAATCTTATACACTCGACTTTTCTACAGCCGGCTCTCCGCCTATTAGTAAAGCGCATAAAAATACAGCCGCTGCGCTGGCCAATGAACAACGCTCCGGCTAAGACGGTACTCTATTCGAAATGTATTGGTAGAACTCACAGAAAATGATGACCTAACCTTCGTTGGAAGAACAACGAGAATCTGAACGCACTGAACTGGCAGCTGCGTGCGCGGACTGATGATTTTTTTAACCGGATTTGATTGAATTGTATCTTATCTTAAAGGCGTATAATTCCAGCAGGACGGCCCAAACTGTCACACAGCGCGCAAAAAAACAGAGTTATTGTGAGAAAAAACGGCATTGGCCACCAAGATCGTGTGATTTAACACTATGTGACATTTTTCTTTAAGGTTTTTCAAATGCTACTTACAAGTGACAAACAATTTCTGAGCTTAAGACGGTAATCCAACCTACCCGTGGAGCGCATATCTGGTAGTTGGTAGCATATTTATTATGGAACTTAGACTTGATTTATTTTTAAATGCTACTTTATTAGGAGGGAGTTTTTTCCCTGTTTCAAAAGAAAGTTTGCGAAAAACGGGGATGTTTTTAAATTGTAAAAACTACATTAAGTTTTATGATACTTCTTCTGCTATCTATATTTAATTTTAGTACAAATCAATGATAACTTTCAACATACAAATTTCAATTATATTGCATATTTTTTATTTATTTTCAAGTACATAGGTGCTTGGTGCTTTCGCTTTAATGATAAATGACGTCAATATGATAGTGTAGATTGGAATTGCTAATATATTTTTATCAATTGTATTTTTATTATTTCTAATCAGCTGATTTTTTGTTTGTTGCGCAATTTGTGCTAAAAACTCAATGCCATTTCTTTTAAGTGGAACTTTAAAAAAAATTTATATGGTCTACTTTTTTTTACATAAAATTATGCCATAAAAGAAATAAAGAACTTGCAAAATTTTTATTAAAAATATAGTGATTTGACTAAAATACAACAGTGTTTTCAATTGATCTAATGCCATGTCTACTACTGCGCATGTAGCTGGTAGATTCTGTATCTTTACTAATTTTTAAAAATGCTTATGCCATTTTATCATTGAGTAATTATTTCTTTTGTTGTGTTTTTAACATATGTAATTAGTTGATATTTTTTTGTTTTGTTTTTATATTGACTTTTGCAATATTTTGTTTATTTCGAACTGTAGTGGCATTACGTTGGCATATTTTTTTCATTGTATTCACCAAAAGTTTGGTAGTGCTACTCTGTGTCAAATTGCGTATCTGATGTCTACAAGTTTCGATTTCCATTCTAATCAAACGGAAAAAAATTAAATAATTCTTGAATACTTGCATTGTATGAATATTGCTGTTTTGTATGGTATATAAACTACATAACTATACTGTAGATAAGGTTAGATTAGACGGGATGTTGTTTTGTAAATATAGACCAGAGTTGTTATATCCTAAGGAAAGTGGTGGATGCACTACTTCCACACCCATTTACATTCAGTGACATTTAGTAAAATTAAGAAGATTATATATCCTAGTGTTGAATAAGTCAGCTAGATCATTGAGAAAGTCTAAACTTTATCTGTTAAAAATGACATTGATGGCATTGCGTCCATTTTGCTAAATAAATGTGCTCGTGCTTTGTCTAAGCCTTTGTGCGATATTTTTAATAATTCTTTATTAACAGGTACCTTTTTAGATTGTTGGAAAATTGCATCCATAGCACCAGTTTTTAAAAGTGGGATAAAAAATAAAGTATCTTATTATAGGCCTATTTCAAAATTGTCTAATGTTTCGAAACTTTTCGAAAGTGTTATAATGAAGAAATTATTCTTCTTGGTTAAGCATCATATTTGTATTGAACAACATGGTTTTGTCGCAGGTAGGTCTACTGTGACAAATTTAGCACTCTTTTCGAGATACTGTATCTCATCCTTTGAACAGGGTTATCAAGTTGATGTAATTTATACAGATTTTACTAAAGCTTTTGATAAGGTTCCCCATAAGGCATTAGCTGCAAAACTTGGTAAAATGGGTTGTCATTCATCTTTTTTGAAATGGATTCAATCCTATCTACAAGCTAGAATTTGTTTTGTAGAAATTAACAATGTTAAATCCTACTATTTTGTGGCATCGTCCGGTGTACCACAAGGTAGCATTCTTGGCCCACTGTTTTTTATACTATACATAAATGATATAAGTAAATGTCTTCTTGCAACTAAATTTTTACTTTATGCTGATGATTTAAAGTTATTTCGTAAAGTTTCCAGCTTAAGTGATATGGCTTTATTACAAAATGATTTAAATAATGTGTGTACTTGGAGCATAATTAATTGCCTACCATTAAATATTATGAAATGTTTTTCTATGAAATTTTCTAAGGCTAGAAATGTCCTTAGTACGACATATTGTCTTGGTGGTACTCCGTTACGGTTGGTTGATTCCATTCGTGATCTTGGAATGGTGTTCGATTCTAAGTTCAGTTTTTCTGAACATATAAATTATATTGTCCCTAAAGCTTATTCTCTTCTTGCCTTTGTGCGAAGGAATAGTTGTGAATTTTCAGATCCGCATTCTCTTAAGATCCTTTATAATTCTTTTGTAAGGTCTAGGTTAGAATATGCCTCTTTCATCTGGAGTCCTTTCTTTTCGACTCACTCGTTTGGATTGGAAAAAATTCAAAAATCATTTACTCGGTTCGCGCTGCGTTCCTTAAATTTTAATATATCCCAGCCCTCATATAATGCACGTTGCTTGCTCTTGGGTTTAAAATCTTTAGAAACAAGACGCAAGATTCATTCTGCTATATTTATTCACGATCTTATTTCTGGTTCTATTGACTGTGCTCCTTTATTACAATTTGTTGATTTTAGTATTCCTACAAGGATTTTGCGGCATAATGATTTATTTTATATTAAGCTCCATAAAACTTACTATGCTCTTAATGAGCCTATTACTAGAGCCTTGTCATTATGTAATACTTTATTGGTTGATAATAACATTGATTTTTCTCTATCTAAAGATTATTTTAAGAATTTGTTAAATAGTTTGTTTTTATTATAGATTAATTTTATTTATTATTTAATCAATCATATATTTCTGTTGTTTAGTATTAATGTTAGTCTGTAAGGAATTTGTATCCAAAGGCTTTGATCAAATAAACATAAACATAAACATAAACATAAACATAAACATAAACATAAACATAAACATAAACATAAACATAAACATAAACATAAACATAAACATAAACATAAACATAAACATAAACATAAACATAAACATAAACATTTTATATTGTTTTTAAAAAAAAATCAAAACATGAACTTAAAAAAAATTTAAAATTATTATTTGAGATATACATACATATTATATACTTATATTCGAAATTTGTTAGCTATTCGCTAAATTACAAATAAAGAGCGCTTTGCTCTCGCTGCGTTTTCTGCTTTAAATGAAGCACTTGGATTTCGCTATGTTTGCTGCTTCAAACCTGCCATTCCTTTATTATGCGTTCAGAACGTCTGGCTTTGTTTATCTGACACAACTGATAGTCTTCGTCAAGTACAGGGATGCCACTGCATCGGCTTGCTGTACAGAACAGAAAAATAAAGAAAGGGTTCACCGGTCACCATCCAATTTCAACGAAATTTTTTTGTGTTAAAGTAGATGTTTCCTTTTTGATTTTTTCCATGGCCCTGCCATTTGATGTCCGATCGTCAAGTATAGTATATCGTTGTAGAGGTATCAACGAGCTCTAAGTTCGTAGACTCACGAAATCAATAGAAAGGCAAGTCGGTGATTGCAGCCGCAAAACGATATCTAAACTAGTAAGTCGATTGTGAACTACGATAGCCAATTCAACAACGGGTAGCGACCCCTGAAACTTAACAAAATGTAAGGCCAGTCTCATTTTTCAGTAATTGAATCAATAAAATATTTCAATTTCGTTTTTAAGGGCCACCCTATAATATTCATTACATTTTCTCCATTTCTGTAATGCTGTGTACAATTCATTTGTTTGTATTTTGCATTAATTTCCGCCATTTATAGTCAATAATAAATTGTGTCTCGTTTTTCATGTAATTTTAACAATTTCTTATTTGTTTTTATTTCTCTCTATTTTTTCTATTGATTTCTACTATTTTTCAATATTATTTTTTCGTTATCGCTGCAGCGGTTTTGCCTTGTTGTTTTTCCGCTGTTTAGCTACGGTCGTATCCAAGTTGTATTTTGACTTGATGGACACACCTTTGTTTAGTTGTTACTATTTTTATTTTAGTTTTGTTTCATTTTGAAATTTTTTTTCTATTTCATTACCCAGAGTATTGCAATTTTTCCACTTATTTTTATGCGATAATAAAATTGTTAACATTATTTTTAGTAAATTTCTTTATTTTTGTTTTCCATTAACAATTTCCTGCTCATTTTTCTAACAAATTATTTTCTTCTTTTCATTTCAGGTAACGACTTAATTTTGTTGTATATTGAAAATTTATTAAAGTCCAATTCTTGGTTCAACGCATTGTGAGATAAGTATGATGATCGGATCGGATGATTAATTTTTATTTATGTGTCGAATGTTTTTCAATGAAAATAAGTTAATCATCCGACTATCAGACATATAAAAATAAACTGGACAACTAGCAAGAGATAGACGGAGTGGATAGAGTAATCCAATAGTCTGATGGTTTTATTTATTCTTCCGACAATTGGAAGTTTTCAGCCGACGAATGAAAAAATCACAAGAATACAAGCACTAGAGGCGTGTGGTGTATGAATAATGTATTACAAATTTAGATTGTTCATGGCTTTTTGCGCTGTTCATACTATGTTGAAAAGTCGTTAAATATAGATAAGAGTCGAATAGTTTCAAATTAACGATAAAACTCAAAAAGTATAACAAAATCGATCAAATCGAAAAGTATCGACTAGCACTCAAAAACTATCGAAAAGTCATTGAAATCGCAAAAATTTTCGAAAAATTAATTAAAGTAGCAAATTAGAAAAAGTACCGAAAAAGTCTATAAAATAGGAAATGCATCGGATAGTGTCTAAAATTCCAAATAAATTTGACAGTATCATAATATCGACAAAGTTGACGAAAGTCGAATAGTAACTTATGGGTAATGTCGATGGATATTTAAAGCTACTAGAGTTCGCCCAGTCGTTGAAATTCAACCATTAAACTGACAAAACCAAAACAAAAAAAGAATACTAATCTTTCACGAGTGTGGTATCGTCCACTTCAAAAAAAAAAAAAAAATTTCCAATCTATTTCTGCACCAAATTTCATCATTAAAAAATGTATACTCAATCTATCTACATACCAAATTTAATCAAACTCGCTTAGCGACATAGCCGTGACAGGATCTTTCCCATTACGAGTGCTGCATCGCCCCCTTTAAGAACTTAAAGCTCTTAATAATCTTTTTTAGATCTCACCAAACCAAATTTCATCAATATCAGTCCAAT
The DNA here is from genome assembly GCA_949775025.1 of Tricholauxania praeusta. Taxonomy (NCBI): domain Eukaryota; kingdom Metazoa; phylum Arthropoda; class Insecta; order Diptera; family Lauxaniidae; genus Tricholauxania; species Tricholauxania praeusta. The sequence goes on from OX459028.1 coordinate 131,438,558, forward strand.
AGCTTAGTCGTGAAAACGTATTTTCCTGTTAGGATGTGGCACCCTTTCCTATTCGGTAAAAAATTACATTCTGCAGATTACGTTGTGTTATGGCAGTTAAAAATGATTGCCCATTTTATTTTTAAATAAATCAAAGAAAACACAATTTTTTTTCTGTTCGTCAAGAAAATCATTTGATTGGGTTCAAGTAGATTTGATTACATCATTTCTTGAATATGATGTCTCGTAAATGGTCGCCCTTGGCCTGTACGGCGTATTGTGCCAGTTTTGTTGCATTTTCCATGGTTTTCTTCAACATTTCGACCGGAATGGCGGCTATTTCTTGACGGATGTTGGTTTTCAGCTCTTCTAGGGTCTTTGGCTTGTTAACGTAAGCCTTTGATTTCAAATGACCCCACAAAAAGAAGTCTGGAGGCGTTAAATCTGGTGATCTTGGCGGCCAATCGAAATCACCATTTTTTGACATCAAACGGCCAGGGAACAATTGCTTCAAAAAATCGATTGTAGTGCGGCTTGTGTGTGGTGGCGCGCCGTCTTGTTGAAACCAGCAGTGCCCCATACGCTTTCGACGAATAATTGGCATGAAAATATTGGTTATCATATCGCGATAATGCACCTGATTAACAGTAACCATGTGGCCGTTATCATCTTCGAAAAAGAACGGCCCAATGACCATTTTAGCACAAACGCCGCACCAAACAGTGACTTTTGCATCTCTTGTGGATTTTCAGTGGCATAAATACGGCAATTTTGTTTGTTTACCGTTCCGTTCAACTGGAAATGAGCTTCATCGGTCATGAGTCATCGGTCACGTTGAGTTTTCACTATTGACTTGTTTTGTTGAATGTAAATTTCGACAATTTCAGAGCGTTCGTGTTGCGTGTACTGTTCCATGGTAAAAATCTGCTTGGAATGACGCTTCAAAACGCGGTATGTCATTAGTCGATTTGACATCGCTGTCAAAAGTTATAGTGTTGCCTGATGGACGCTTCGAATATGGGCAACCCTGTACTAATATCGGAAAAGCGTAAAAGTATTGGATAGCATGAAATAATTTCAATAATATCTAAGAATATCTATTGTTATTGAAAATTCTGATGTATCGAAAAAGTCGGAAGTTCTCGCGGCGAAAAATGTCAAGTATTATTGAATAAGTCGATAAAAGTGTAGAAAGATTTGATTAACATCGTAAAAGTCTAAAACTATCGAAAAGTATCAAAAACTATGCAAAATTTCGATGCATTCGGAAAAGTATCGAAAACTTCAAGCTGGTACAACTGAATTGAATAGTACCGAAAAATGTTGAAATCGTTTCAGGTTCAAAAAATTTTTAACAGTCGAATAGTGTCCTTCACTTATCACCTATAGAGGCAAAATAATTGCTCTAAAATACGATTGCTTAGCACAAAAGGCATCTAGGAAGAGTTATGCACACCTGATTTTACCTGCCCCGTCCATATACCAAGATTTTGCTTTAGATAGTGTATTACGATTTAAGCCTGTATGGGAGTTGCAACGAATACTTGATAAAATCCGACCATTGCACTATAGGTCAAACAGCACACTTGTCTGGCCAAAACTCAATTTATACAAGTGTTGCTATTTAAGTTTTGTTGTTGTCGTGTAACGGAGAATACTTCAAAACAAACAAAATTGCATTTTGTTTTTGGAAAAAATATTTTACCGTTTTTTTATCAATGTGTTGCTTTTTTTTTTAAATAAAAATGGAAAAAATTGATGATGGTATGTATAATGTAATTTAGCTTAAAACATTTAAATATGTTTTGGTTTTCTGTGATAAAAATCTAAAATTGAAATGAGACCCTTGATTTGTCAAATTTTTTTAATTTCAAAATTTGTGTAAGCTTTTAAAATTTGGTTGGGATTTGTTAGCCTTATGGCACCCTAAATTAGTTAGATGTTGCTATTGTGTATGTTATTTAGAAATTCGGATGTCCGATTTTGCACGTTTTTTTTAATGAATTTTTTTTTGTCAGGTGACTTATTCTTTTGCAATTCTGATTTATTCTAAGTCTGGTTGCAAAAGAAAAAGAAGAGGCTGTTTTCAATTACTTAATGGAAAAATACTGAGGATGCTACTAATCCAAGATTAAACATTTAACTTATTTATCTTTAGAAAGTGATGCTCAAGTAAACGTTATGTATTTCTTAACCTAATACTAGAATCTCAAAATAAAAACACATATTTTATTTCATTAATTATGGAATTCTAAAAACTGTAGTACATGCCATTTTTGACCCGGTAGCACAAGGGTTAAGATTTTTCTCAGAGTTCTTCTTTTAGCCTATATTCAACATAAAAAATACATTTCCATTTAATCACCATGATAATATAGCCGTTATTAGTTTTGGCCAGTGAAATGTGCTATTTGACCTATAGTGCATAGCTCTAATATCTCTAAACTACCCATACATCAAACTTGTAGCCATTGAGATTTTTTATCAGGTTGATATAAATTATATCATACTAAAATTTTAACCAATTTGATCGGGACCAATTTGTCCTACGTTTGTTCTATCAATTGGTAAAATCATATCCACATTCAATAAACAGATAGTGTTATATTTTAAATTTTTATTGGCTTTTTCAATATTTTTTAAACCTTTTCAACATTTTTTCGAGTTTTCACCACTTTTTCGACTTCTTCATTGTCGTTTGATTTTTTCAACCTTTTTTTTTTGACTTTTTCTCAACATTTTTTAACTTTTCGACCTTTTCAACATTTTATCGACTTAGTTCAACGTTTTTAAACTTTTCATCATTTTTAATTTGACATTTTTTTTGGCTGCGTTAACGTTTTTCAACTTCTTCAACGTTTTTCGGCTTTTTCAACTTTCGACTTTCTGTACATTTTTCAAATTTTTTGAAAAGTTTTCGATTTTTCAACATAACGAATCATCATTCAGTTCACACATCACGCCGCGAGTCTTTTAGACGGAAATACGCGTCTATCAGCATAGTCTTCAATGCAAAGTCATGTTAACTCTGTTAAGTTCGCAGCTCAGCACAACATGACCTATTTTTTTTTTTTTTTTGGCATAACGCAATAGAACTTTTTTTTTTCTAAATTTCGGTTAAGAGTTTTTTTTTTGTATTTATTTTTATATCAAGCTCTTTTGTTGCTGTTACTGTGAAGTATCACTTAGACGCCCATTTAAACCACGAAATCAAAAACAAAACATAAAAATATGAAAATCAACAACAACAAAAAAACTATAAATTCAAGTCTTGAAACGCTTCATTTTGACGTCAGCTTGATGTCGGCATGTCTGTCTCTTGAGATTTGAGCATGAAGAATCTTTTCAGTAAAGCAACAGACTCTTTATGCGGTTCTACTGCTGCTTCATTCATTAGCCGCTTGCTCTTTTGCTACTTGAGTACCCCCTAAGTTAATCCTGTGCGTCATAAGCACACGTTGCTACGTATGAAGTATTGCAATTGTTTAATTTTTTTTTGTTTTGTTTTTAATTTTTTTTTAATATTTCATCATCATAATTAGCTGTATAAAACATTGCACAGTGGGGTATTTTACATTGCATTGAAATCGTTAAAGAAGAATTATGTTTTGTTTATATTGCATAGATGAGTTGATATATGTATTGTGTTTGGGTGATTATAAACAATAATTACGAAGATATCTGCTCAATTCAAAATTACAGTCGACTTATGCCATACGGTTTGAAATTGCATTTTTAATTGACTTCTTTAATTTCCTTGAATTTTTTGAAGAAGAAAAAGTAAGTCATGGCGAAATTCATTCATTGATTGCTTTGATACGCATTTCCTTTGAAAATACTTGAGCTTTTAAACACTGTTCGAAATTGCTAATGTATAAGGTTTCTTAATTGATCATAATTAAAAGTTTCGATAAACGTCGAAAGTACCGATAAATGTAGAAAAAACAAAAAATTTGAAACGTATCGGATAGCCGATGTAAGTCAAGAAGAGTCAAATATTATCGAAAAGTATAATAATAGTTGAATGCTATTGAAATTCTTTGAAAAGTCGATTTAAATATTAAGGTAATGATTACATGGTATCGATAAATGTCGAAAGTGTCGATAAATGTTAGAAAGTATCGAAAAAGGTATAAAATTAGAATATTGATATTGGAAAAATCGTTTAAGTTTTAAAAATATATAACAATTTTAAAAATGTGAAATGAAGCAAAATATCTTTATGTCAAAAATCTTAATTAATGCATTTTTCTTAAAATCGATGGATTAGCTCCAGATATTGGCAAAATATTAATTGCTTTACTTGGACAAGACTAATTTTTAGCCGAATTTTTAAACCTTAAACAAATCTCACTATCATATTAAGATTGGAATAGTATTTTTAGAGTCATGATTTACCAAATTTCATATAATTGTTTTGTCGAAAGCGTTCTCTATGGGCACGATCCTCAATAATTGAGTATCGCCTTAGTTATACAAAAAGAATGACGACACCTCAAAAGGAGCAATTATATCTATCACTGTAAAGAATAATATTATGTGTTCTTAATGCTTTATATAATCAGGAAACAAACATCAAATTTTAGGAAAATCGCATGCGGCTGCCAGGCTTAACAAATTTCTCTAATGATATTTAAATTTTGTAATATCGATAATTACATTTTTGCACTTCGATATTGAAATTTCAATTATTGATATCTTGAAATCGAAATGTTTATATCAATACGTTAAAACAATAATAACGCATAGCTGTATTTTAATATCGATATATCAAAACATAAACATGATGTACATTCTGTGTGGTTTTTACCAGAAATCGGTATTAATGATAAATGTATACGTTTGCGAAAACAAAATATTTTTTCAGTCTAATACTTGATTTGGTGTATGTTTGCTACAAAGAAATATTTGTTTCAATCATAGTATGATTTGGTAAATATTACCAAATGCATAATTGATTCAATAATATTATTCAATTCAGCGCAGCGTATGATATTTTAATTTATATCAAATATTTATTTCGCCTGTATTAAATATATATAATTTATATACAAGTAAATCGTTTTCTCTGTGTGTTGAAAACCACCATCGCGATCGTGATTTAGAGAGCTCAGCTGTAAAAAAAATACTACCTAAAATTTGTACAAAAATTCAGAGAATGGTATGTATGGGAATAACAGGTGCAGTATCCACCACACCTACTGCTGCAATTGAAACTATGCTGTATCTAAAGCCTCTTCATATTTATCGCCTCGGCTGCTAAAAATGCTTTAAGGCTGAAAAAATCAGGCTTTTGGAGATCAAAACCGTACGGCCACAGCAGCATCTTGATTAAATACATAGGTTGTGTAGACTATGTTGTTCCAAATTTAGACTTTTCTACCAATTTTCAGGTGATAGTACCCACGAAACTGAGGTCTTCGCGATCCAAGCAATCGCTGAGACGTCGTTCTGTGTTGTCGGCAATGAAAATGCTGACAAACAGGCAAAAGAAGGCTCAAATATGAGCAGTAGAACTGTTGATATTTCTATAAAACGGCCAATAAGCACAGTTAAAATTTACATAAATTTGCAGTGTCTTCGCGAGGTTAATTCTAGATGGTCCCAATTGTTGACGTGTATGACATCAAGATCAATTTGGCAATTTTATGATGCCAAACGAACGTATATTGCGATTTCACTAGACAGGGCTCATCTGAGATTCTTAATTGGTGTAGTAATTGGACACTATTTTACTGGCAAACACTCCGCCAAGCTCGGTCTGCCCAACCTCAGAGATCTTTGCGGGTCCTGTTAAGATCCTGATGTTGAGGAGAATGTCCTTCGTTAGCGCAACGGCGCTTTAAGGTTTTTGGCAGTTACTCCTTCGGCTCTTTAGATGAAATAGCATCAAAAGATCTCAAATCCATATTGAAATTTATAAAAATATCGAAATGGTTCAATTAAGTTGAATGACTATATATAAATCGGGTATACAATGGGCCTATTCGTGGCGTAAATTATGATGATATGTCATCTCCCGGAAATAACATAACCTATCTGTAATTAACATGTGATTCCTTGCACTCCGATCTTCAGGTTTTTCATTGAAATTTATTATTAAGAAGACGGCCTGATGCCCAATTGCGTGGCTTGTCATCTGGTCGTTGTTTGAGGGTTCTCTTAGACAATTACAACCATAGCAGCGAACATCAAAAGGCTGCTAACTGTCCCGTGTTGAGCAAGTCTCTTCGTGGCGAGCGGCTAAACGCCGTAGTTTTTGCAAAGTTTGTACTGCACGACAAGAGAATCGATGATAAAATTCACGTTAATTTAAACCACCGACCGATTATTTATCAAAAACGTTGACACTATTTACAAAAATTTATTTTCTGAGTGACTTGCGCTGTTTTGTATTAAAATACTTAATGCAGATAAAAATCAATGGTCCTGGCATTGGGTCCATGCATCCTCTGTTTGGCATCCAATGCTTACTCATGCCTGGCATATGTCTGGGATGATAAGTTAATCCCACCCATATTTGAATAAATCATGTCTGACCCATATTTATAATTCGGAGCCATGAGGAATACTTTAAGCATTGTACGCCCACCTTGGCACACCAAACATAGGCTTACTCTGGTTAACCCCAGCTTGTTCCAATGGCGAAAACTTGGGCTAGCCAACAATGATACAAGTCTGATCCCATTGTTAATTTAGGTATGGTATCAGGAAATTGTCAAATTATCGAAATTAAGCATTTCTTGCCGATATTGATGTATCAGCTAAACTTACAAAATTAAATAAAATGATTAATGTTAATTTACTTATTTCTTTTTTTTTTTTGTGTTTAAGCAGTTTTATTAACTGTTGCTATTATCAATTGTTTTGTTATTGCAATTGTTGTTGTTGTTGTTGTTGTTGTGATTTTACAGTCACAATTGAGGGCGTTTTTTGTTGTTATTATTATATACACGGTTGCTTGAAGCCGTTGCAAGGCCTGTTTTAATTTTTGCTGTATATTATTTAGTTTTCTTTTTTTTTTAATTTTTTCTTTATTTTGTCACAACCACCCGTATTTATTTACCTCATCATTTTAATGCATTTTTATTGTTTTTCGCATTTTATTTGCAGTTTTATCATTTATTTACTTTTGTTTTTTTTTCGTATTTTCACTAATATTTACTTTGTACCTGGTTGTTTTTATCGTCGTCGTCGTTGTTGTTTTTGTTGATTTTTGACGTAGGCTCTTCTGACACGTTTCACATATGATGATGTACCGTTTTTTTAGTATTTTTTTTTCTCTCTTTTGGCTTATTGTCGATTATTGTTGTTGTAAGCTCGACAGTCATTTGTCAAACTTCAAAAAGTATGGATGGTGGCTGGCAGACATGAAAACAAAAAGAGAAATTTATTTTGCAGCACTTAATTTATATGCAACTTTTTTATGGTTTTTAAACGCCTTTTAATCTGACTTAAAATATTATTGTTCGAAAAAAAAAACAAAATAAAAAAAAACAAAAATGCAACATTGAACGCCCCTTAATTTGTTTACCCCCACAGTTTAACATTTTGATGGAAGTCATAAAAAAAAACAACATAAATGACGCCCATATTTTTGGCAACTCCATTAATGGAATTACAAAACTGTGAAGCAATGGATATTTTTGCCGAACCTACTTTTGGAATATATGCGACCCTTAAATTGTAGATAAATAAATAAGCTAAATGGCGATTAACGAATTTTAACAAGACGCTTAATTCCTGTGATTTTTTATGATTTATAGGCATTGCAAATAATAAACGTCATTTTAATTTTCGCAAATCTTCAATCTTCGGATAATATTTTCCATCGTTTTCATCAAAGTTTCTGACGTAAAGACAGATTTATATGACTGCAATTTATTCTCGTAAAACTTTCCCTTTGGATAACTTCATAAGAAGTTGCGAAAACCAGCCGGACAATTAATATCTCCAGTCTTGAGACTATTTGGCCACAGAACATTACTCTAAAAAAAGTACTGTTATCGTGTGACTAACCCAGCTGATTATGAAAAAAGTTTTCGACCATTGCCTTATACTTGTGACCGTTTGTGTCTTCAAAGCAACAGGGTCCTATAACCTTTTCAAATAAGTAACTAGACAAAACCGTAACTGGATGTGAATGCATCTCTCACCTATGAATTATTCAAGGGTCTTAGGCACCACGTCCAACGATTCTTGTACTGGGCTTATGTTGCATCAGGAACATCCGTACTCAACGAATCTCTCTTGACGAAAACGGGCAACATAACGCACGAAGTCATCTCTATAGTAGGTTGGGCACTTGTTGCATTAAAATGACTTGTTGTGTTCTTGAGGAACTTTACCGTATGTAGCGAAATTTCGTTGAAGGATTTTCCAGTGCACATCAGCATCATCATTTAAAATCGATATACTTATTCAATTTAAAAACAAAAAAAAATTATTGAAAAATATACATGTTAGCTATAAATTTTTAAAACACCCTAAAACTTATTACATCACATTTCGTAAACTATGCAAGATATTGTGATGAATCTTGTTATATCATTTAATATGCAGACCTTATGTATACAGAATTGTTTTTTTTTTTTAAATCAATATTCTATCACACCTAAGAAACTCCCTTCAAAAATTAATCAGACCGAGCATATCTTGGTTTCGTAACAAACTCATCAGTAGAGATGTCAAAAAATAAGGTTTTTGTGACCTAATAATGCCTCAAATCATAAATAATCTTAAAAAAACAAAAAGGCCCTTCGAGAGAATCAAAAGCGGTCGAATCTTTTTCAAGAGTCTCTTTAACTTTTCAGACCACATTGAGCTAAATCTAAATTTTCATCTGATCTAATGAATATATTGAAAAACGTTTCGACTTATTTGATGTATTTTGACACCATGCGATAGTTTTCAGCTTTAAAAATGTTTTTCGATATTATTCGATTAGATATTTCTGTCTCTTATAGACTTTTTAGGTACTTTTGATTTATAGATAGATACTTTAGGTGAGATATCTAAGCTGTACAAAACTGAGATTATGAAAAACTGTTAACACAAGAATTTCGAGCTATTTTCGAGCTGTCCGACAGTATTTTCGAGCGGTTCCAAAAGTTTTCCATTTTCCGGAAAATTGCGAAAAACTTTTTGTACAGCTAAGGGAATATATCTAAACATGAAGCTACCAAAACGAAGTACCTAAGCAAAAATATTTCATCATGTGAACTTCGAGCTATTTTCGAGCTAATTTCTTGCGGAAAAAAATTTTCAGAAAACCTTTGAGTTTTCCGGAAAATTCAATTTTATGCTAAGATAATATATCTAAGCTGGAAGTAATTTTAATGAAACACTTATGTAAAAATATATTGCCATGGGAATTTCGAGCTATTTTCGAGCTATTTTCTTGCGGAAAAAAAATTTCGGAAAACCTTTGAATTTTCCGGAAAATTGAATTTTATGCTTAGATAATATATCTAAGCATGAAGCTATCAAAACGAAGTGCCTCAACAAAAATATTTCATCATGTGAATTTCGAGCTATTTTCGAGCTAATTTCTTACGGAAAAAAATTTTCAGAAAACCTTTGAGTTTTCCGGAAAATTCAATTTTATGCTAAGATAATATATCTAAGCTGGAAGTAATTTTAATGAAACACTTATGTAAAAATATATTGCCATGGGAATTTCGAGCTATTTTCGAGCTATTTTCTTGCGGAAAAAAAATTTCGGAAAACCTTTGAATTTTCCGGAAAATTGAATTTTATGCTTAGATAATATATCTAAGCAGGAAGCATTCTTAACGAAACGCTTGTGAAAATATATTTTACCATCGGCATTTCCAACTATTTTCGAGATATTTTCTTACGGAAAAAAAGTTTCGGAAAATCTTTGATTTTTCCGGAAAACTCAATTTTATGCTAAGATAAGATATCTAAGCGGGAAGCATTCTTAACGAAACGCTTCTGAAAATATATTTCACCATCGGCATTTCGAACTATTTTCGAGCTATTTTCTTACGAAAAAACAGTTTAGGAAATTCTTTTGAGTTTGCCGGAAAATTCAATTTTATGATAAAATAAGATATTAAAGTGTGAAGCATTCTAAACGAAATACTTTAGAACAAATATTACACACTGTGAATTTCGATCTTTTTTCGACCCATTTGTGGCTGGAAAAAAAAAACAATTTTCAGGAACACTTTTATATATCCGGAAAATTAAATTTATTCTGACGCCACACGGGCGTTTTTTTAACGCGCATTGTCCACAAATCGAGTTTAAGCATAACTTCGGCATAACAAAACCAACGCACGTTGATTGTGTGGTCCATTTCTTTAAACAACAATTCCTATACATAAATATCACAACCTTAAAAAGCAAAAATATAAGATTAGAAATCAAAAAGATTTAGAAAAGTTTAATGTATAAGACAAGAAAAAGTCTTCATGTGCAGCCCTGGTTATATTTGAGATTTTTTGCGCGCCTTTAAAACTAAAATTCCGCGATTTTTCATTTTTCTCCACGCATTGTTCTCAGAAAATAGCGTTAATAGCAAACATTCAACTAGGGTAACCAACCTTACATTCATAAGTAGAAATTCGAAAAAAACATTCTTTTGAATTTAAAATAGTTTTTAGTGTATTTTTATGCCAACGAATTTTGCAGACACAAACTTAAAGTCCCTTTATGATGATAAACTTTAAAATTATGGCCATATTCTTAAATTTAGCAGATAAAACAAAATCAAGCTCTTAGCAGCAGCATGTGTACATGTCCTTTCCTTCAGCAAATGTTTTCTACTTCATCAACAATATCAATGGTTTCTAAGACGTTTACTGCAGATCACATATATGTGTATCCAAAAACGTTTAATTTATGTTTTCGACAAATAACACTGAGCCAAGAAATAATTTTAAAATTTCTCATTATATGTAAATATCACATTATTTTAATTTTTGTGTAATTTTATTTCTGTGGCTTATGTTGTGTCTGAAATGAATATACAGTATTGGCCAAAACTTAAGCACCACCTTAGTAAATTTTTTTTCAAATCATGATTTTTTTTATGAAAACTGCGTTTTTGAAACATATTACGTATTAATTTTATTTATTTATACCTTTATTATTGACAAGCAAAAATTTAAAAAAATCTGCGTCTCATAAATAAAAAGTTAACATAGAAGGAACATTTTAAACCCAAAAACTTAACGAACAAAACTGAAGCACCCCCATTTTTATGGTAAATAAAAACTTTTAAGATTAGTACTTAGGGAGCGTTCACACTCAAAAAAAAAAAGTGTTTGCCACAAATGATGTAGATGGAACTACTTCAAGTGTTTGCGTGAAATAATAAAATGTTTGTTACAAACATTTTTGATTTTACTTACAAAATAATAAATTTTTTTTTGTCACATTAACTTACAAATTGATAGTTGAAAACTATTACACAAAACTACTACTCATTAAAACTTAACATAACATAGTACTACAGCCTGGCAACATCGTCATCGTTCTTTGCTTCTAACACTAAATATTTGATATCGTACTTATATGTACAATGTAAGTAACAAAAAAGTTATATCGAATCATAGCACTGCAAAATATGAACAAGAAAAGTTTATAAGTGATAAATCGTTTGTTGAAATGAATAAGTGTTTGTGACAAAAGATAAGTGTTTGTCGAAACACTTCCATAAATTGAATTGTTTGACTGAAATATTTTGACTATTTGTCGTAAATAATTATATCATTTAGAAGCAACATTTTATGAAATGTTTTGTAAGAAGTAATTGAATCACTTGCCACAACTTAACTTTTACTTGTGTCAAATACATTGGTTTTTCTTATATTGTCTACAAATACTTATAGTTTAAGACAAAAGTTAAGTGTTTGCTTGAAATAATAAGTGCTTATATTAAGCATTCGTTAATTTGCTACAAAAGCTTTCTAAACAATCCTTTTTTTGAGTGCAAGTATTATGTAACGCAATTCTTGAAGATCTTTGAAAGTAATGCGCTGTTATTTACTTATATAATAAATATAATATTTATTGCTGTAGCTAATCTAGAAACAGTTTCATTATGCACACCTAATTTCAAAACACCCGTTGTTCGACACCTCCTCCCGCCCCTGTACCGCATCGTATCGTTTTACAAATTGCGTTACGTAATACTTGAACGATCCCTTAGTTGCGAACCCTTTATTCTTGACGACTCGCGCACCTCTTTAAGACATAGAAGATATTAAATTATTAATGATATCCTTCCCCAAGGTGCTTAAGTTTAGGCCAATACTGTATATGTACATAGGACACAAGCTATTTTTCGTTTTCGCAAAGAAAAATTTCTGCAAAATGTACCATCACGAATTTTTGCAAAGCTGGCATCCCTATTTTTGTCAGCGAGATGAAGAGCGCGGAAAATAGAATGAGGGGTAAATAATATATGCCAATAATTTTATGATCACGCGTCTGTTTTACAGGTAACTTTGTTATTTTCAGTGTGTTTGTGGATCCTGATTTCGTACTCATTTTTCCTTTGTTGTTTTTTAGTATACTATTGCAATTAACCCTACGGTACACAAGGTGAAGTTATGCTTTCTAAAGTGATTAAAAAATCATTGGAGTATTATACAAGAATAATGGAACTTATTTGTTACGATCAAATTTTTTTAATAAGAGTAAATACCTAATCTTGAGAAGTAAAGGAGTTGAACAGTGCTATTATTTTTTCGCTTGAAATTACAAATAACTCAATACAATAGCAAACCTAGAAAGTGCCTTGTGTACTTATCAAGTAACTATATTTTAAAATATTAGAAGAAAAAAAACGTCATTTGTTCGAAATATTTTCTTTCAATTCATAAATGACACCGCGGTGCTATTCTTTTTACCGCAACTGTATATACAGATGTATTATGTGTATTGAATTTATGAATCACTTTAGAAAGCATAACTTCACCTTGTGTACCGTAGGGTTAAGTGCAATAGTATACTAAAAAACAACAAAGGAAAAATGAGTACGAAATCAGGATCCACAAACACACTGAAAATAACAAAGTTACCTGTAAAACAGACGCGTGATCATAAAATTATTGGCATATATTATTTACCCCTCATTCTATTTTCCGCGCTCTTCATCACGCTGACAAAAATAGGGATGCCAGCTTTGCAAAAATTAATGATGGTACATTTTGCAGAAATTTTTCTTTGCGAAAACGAAAAATAGCTTGTGTCCTATGTATATATACAGTATTTGCCAAAACTTAAGCACCTTGGGGAAGGATATCATTAATAATTTAATATCTTCTATGTCTTAAAGAGGTGCGCGAGTCGTCAAGAACAAAGGGTTCGCAACTAAGTACATACTAATCTTAAAAGTTTTTATTTACCATAAAAATGGGGGTGCTTCAGTTATGTTCGTTAAGTTTTTGGGTTTAAAATGTTCCTTCTATGTTAACTTTTTATTTATGTGACGCAGATTTTTTTAAATTTTTGCTTGTCAATAATAAAGGTATAAATAAATAAAATTAATACGTAATATGTTTCAAAAACGCAGTTTTCATAAAAAAAATCATGATTTGAAAAAAAATTTACTAAGGTGGTGCTTAAGTTTTGGCCAATACTGTATATTCATTTCAGACACAACATAAGCCACAGAAATAAAATTACACAAAAATTAAAATAATGTGATATTTACATATAATGAGAAATTTTAAAATTATTTCTTGGCTCTGTGTTATTTGTGGAAAACATAAATTAAACGTTTTTGGATACACATATATGTGATCTGCAGTGAACGTCTTAGAAACCATTGATATTGTTGATGAAGTAGAAAACATTTGCTGAAGGAAAGGACATGTACACATGCTGCTGCTAAGAGCTTGATTTTGTTTTATCTGCTAAATTTAAGAATATGGCCATAATTTTAAAGTTTATCATCATAAAGGGACTTTAAGTTTGTGTCTGCAAAATTCGTTGGCATAAAAATACACTAAAAACTATTTTAAATTCAAAAGAATGTTTTTTTCGAATTTCTACTTATGAATGTAAGGTTGGTTACCCTAGTTGAATGTTTGCTATTAACGCTATTTTCTGAGAACAATGCGTGGAGAAAAATGAAAAATCGCGGAATTTTAGTTTTAAAGGCGCGCAAAAAATCTCAAATATAACCAGGGCTGCACATGAAGACTTTTTCTTGTCTTATACATTAAACTTTTCTAAATCTTTTTGATTTCTAATCTTATATTTTTGCTTTTTAAGGTTGTGATATTTATGTATAGGAATTGTTGTTTAAAGAAATGGACCACACAATCAACGTGCGTTGGTTTTGTTATGCCGAAGTTATGCTTAAACTCGATTTGTGGACAACGCGCGTTAAAAAAACGCCCGTGTGGCGTCAGAATAAATTTAATTTTCCGGATATATAAAAGTGTTCCTGAAAATTGTTTTTTTTTCCAGCCACAAATGGGTCGAAAAAACATCGAAATTCACAGTGTGTAATATTTGTTCTAAAGTATTTCGTTTAGAATGCTTCACACTTTAAAATCTTATTTTATCATAAAATTGAATTTTCCGGCAAACTCAAAAGAATTTCCTAAACTGTTTTTTCGTAAGAAAATAGCTCGAAAATAGTTCGAAATGCCGATGGTGAAATATATTTTCAGAAGCGTTTCGTTAAGAATGCTTCCCGCTTAGATATCTTATCTTAGCATAAAATTGAGTTTTCCGGAAAATTCAAAGATTTTCCGAAACTTTTTTTCCGTAAGAAAATAGCTCGAAAATAGTTGGAAATGCCGATGGTAAAATATATTTTCACAAGCGTTTCGTTAAGAATGCTTCCTGCTTAGATATATTATCTAAGCATAAAATTCAATTTTCCGGAAAATTCAAAGGTTTTCCGAAATTTTTTTTCCGCAAGAAAATAGCTCGAAAATAGCTCGAAATTCCCATGGCAATATATTTTTACATAAGTGTTTCATTAAAATTACTTCCAGCTTAGATATATTATCTTAGCATAAAATTGAATTTTCCGGAAAACTCAAAGGTTTTCTGAAAATTTTTTTCCGTAAGAAATTAGCTCGAAAATAGCTCGAAATTCACATGATGAAATATTTTTGTTGAGGCACTTCGTTTTGGTAGCTTCATGCTTAGATATATTATCTAAGCATAAAATTCAATTTTCCGGAAAATTCAAAGGTTTTCCGAAATTTTTTTTCCGCAAGAAAATAGCTCGAAAATAGCTCGAAATTCCCATGGCAATATATTTTTACATAAGTGTTTCATTAAAATTACTTCCAGCTTAGATATATTATCTTAGCATAAAATTGAATTTTCCGGAAAACTCAAAGGTTTTCTGAAAATTTTTTTCCGCAAGAAATTAGCTCGAAAATAGCTCGAAGTTCACATGATGAAATATTTTTGCTTAGGTACTTCGTTTTGGTAGCTTCATGTTTAGATATATTCCCTTAGCTGTACAAAAAGTTTTTCGCAATTTTCCGGAAAATGGAAAACTTTTGGAACCGCTCGAAAATACTGTCGGACAGCTCGAAAATAGCTCGAAATTCCTGTGTTAACAGTTTTTCATAATCTCAGTTTTGTACAGCTTAGATATCTCACCTAGATACTTTTTGGATATTATCAAATTTGATATGGTCAAATTTTTTTTTGACGATTTTCAATTCTATTTGGTACTTTCCGACTTTTTCAATATTATACGATACCACGCAATACACTCGATACCTACCGACTTTCATAACGTTTTTCGACATTTTCCGACTTTTTCAATGTCTCTTATGCTATTTGATACTCTCCGATTTTTTGGATGGTTCCGATACTTTTCTATACTATCTGAATTCCGTTGACTTTTTGGATACTTTTTTTTCGGCACTTTTCAGCTTATATAGAATTGTTCGAAGTTTTTTCGATCCAACGATGCCTCTGACTTCTGTGATATTTTTTGAAACCATGTTATACTTCTCGACATTTTAGATGTTCAATATCATATGTATGCATGCACGTCTTCTCTCGATTTTTTCGATACTATTGGGTACACTTTTCGAACTTTTCGATGGTGCTATACAACTTCTTCAATGCTTTCGAACTTTTTCGATGTGTTTCAATATGATTCGATATTCTCGACTCATGAATTTTGGAATCTTTTGATACTTTACCATCGAAGCACATCACGCCGCGAATGCTTGATCTTATCCACTATGGCCAAGGAAAAATCAAAGGGACACAAAAACAAATTTAAGTCAAAATAAAATTTGCACACTCAGTATTTCCTTAAAAGTAAATATCGATAAACTAGTGTAATGAAAGAGGGCAATATCCTTAACCCCATCGCTGTCGCATGCTCTTATGCGCATCCGTTCAAAAAATTACGTGAAAAGTACAGTATTTGCCCCCAGCAATAAATTCTATACTCTTGCCCCTTTGTTTTCCACCAGTTCAAATGTGACACCTTTTTACTTTTTTTCGACTTCTTTTTAAAAAATTGCAATTTTTTTAATGCAACTGTGACATTAATTGAGCTAAGCTCCGCTTAAGCCCCTTACATTTAAGTGTCTTACTTTTGTTTCTTAAGTAAATAGGTTTCATTGAACTTTCTGACACAAAATATCTTTGTTGTCATTTTTTGACATTTCTCACATTTCCTTTTTTTTGTTTCTTGAATTTCAGTATTTCGGGTATTCGTTTACGTCGCTGCTATTTACTCTACTCAAGTAGCGCATTTTTCATCTTTATTTAACGACTTGCTAATCGTTTTATTTGTAACTTTAGATATCGCGTATAGCCCTATGCACGTTATTGGTGTTTACTTAGACCATTTACGCTATACAACACGTGTTAATTGACACCAATTTCGTTGCGTTTCCATTGTTGTAGTCATCGTCGTCATGCGGTGCCTCTGCAACGGTTTATTTTTTTTTGTTTTAATCCGATTTTTACAAGAAAACTGCATGCAGTTCTTAATTTTCAATGATTTAATTACACAAATTTTCCGCTCTATATAATTTTATTTAATTGGTTTTGTGTTGTGTTGTCACAGTGCGATAAGAAAACGATTTTTTTTTTCGGTTCACTTAAAACGTGACTTTATTATTATCGACATCGAACTTCTTTATTTTATAGAATTAGTCCTATGAAACAAACTCTGAGTTCGGTTTGCTTACCATGCAAACGGATAGTACATACATAGGCCAAAAACTGTAGTAAGCACCTTAACCTTTTATTTCTTCGTCATCTTCGCAGCCCCTTTAATAATTCCGGTGGAGTAAACAGAGCAAATGTGCGGATTACACAATGTCCCGTTTAAATAGTATCTAAAATTTGGTTCATCCTTTTCCTTAACCGTAAAAGACCTATGTTCTTTTTCTGCTTAAAAGTCGGTCGCAAAGATTTGCAAAACCTACATGTATTTTCCATTCTTTAAAATTAGAAATTATTTCGTCTTTTAGAAGAAACTCAACAATCACAAACAATAGCAAGCAAAGTGCTACACTACAATAGCTTGAGCTCATATCGTATGAGGTATTCGATGCTGCGCAATAACATTCGTTGCATAACCATAGCATTCGTTGCATAAAAATAGAAACGAATGAATGAGCTTTGAGTGAATAGTGCTTGTCTTTCGAGTATGTTCAAAGAAAGCAAAGGCAATGAAATTAAAAGGCAATGCACTGCAGCACTCCTTTCATATGTTGTCGAATAAAAGCACGCAATGGCAATTAATAAACGAATGGTAAATAATAACGAGCCACTCATTGCACATCTCTGCTTCACATTGAACTTGGTTGTTCTTAACAGGAACGAAGATTGCCAGAAATTACGAAGCTAAGCGTAGGAGCCTTTCGCTTTATTGATTCTAGCATAGGTGTTCTTATTGCTATCGCCAGCAGCTATTATGTCGCTGTGTGAGGAACTAAAGTTATCCACTTGTCCTTTGCTGGATTCGCCTAATGTGAAACTACTGCTGGAACTGGTTGACTAAATGAACAAATTTTTTTAAAGTTAATTTATTCAGACCTACTTCTTCCATAGGAAGAATTTTTCTTGTCTGTCGGGCTACTTTGTAGGTTGGAGGCTTATGTCATCCACTGAAAGTCCATTGAATGTCATGATTTGTATAGTATAAAGCTCTGCTGAGAACCTCAGAAACATGATTGGTGACAGCAGACAGCTTTGGCGCTCACCTGAGACGGATTTAAAAAGATCAGAAAGTTTCTCGTTGATGAGATCATTGATCTTGGTTGCTGCAACTCGTCTGTCCAATGATGCTATGAATAGTTGATGCTATCAAAAGTGGTAATGTAGTCGATGAAGGTTCACAAAGACAAATAACAGTTTAAACAATCATATCACTTGGTTAACCATTTTGACAGAGTCCTTTAAGATGTGCTCATGCTCAATTAAAGTAAATTATATGTAGTAAATCTACTTAATTATTTTAAAGAACATATTGCTAAAGTGCATATTTAAAGAAATTTTTCTCCAAATTGAGAAAACTTTTTCTTTAAATTTAGGAATTTTTCATACGCCGGAATAAATTGTTGTTTTCCCAGTGTGAAGCAATTTTTAATATTTTCAAAATATGAACTTTTTAAACGAAACACTTTAACAAAGTCTGACGAAATTAACGCAATTGCAGCTATGAGTAATTCAACCGATACGAATCTTATGCTCAATATATTTTTGGACAATTTTATTACCTTTCTAATGAGCAAATTTGTTTTTTCTATTCTATTTTTATGTGCTTTTCAATGTATTTTACACGTAATAGGAATATGGAAACCTGTTAAAAGTTGTAAAAATAAATTTCAAGGTCATTTGTATAACAACAAAAGCAAGCAAAAATAACAACAACAAAAAAAGAACAATAGCCGCACAGGCAACAAACAACAAAAACAAAGAAATTTAACGCTGACTGGTTACTGTTGCTCACTCTCTCGTTAAGATCTTTTCATTTATTTTAAAACAAAACAACAAAAAAAAATATAGAAAATTAAATTTAATACTAGAATTTCAAATGAAAATTAAAACCGCGTTATTGTTTTTGTTATGGTTACACTAATTAAATTATTAATTTTTTTTTACTTAAAAAAAAAAGATAAATACACTTGTATACAAAATTTGTTAAATAGCCCACGTTTGCAATCACTTGGGATATTTTCTCAATTATAAATGATTTGTTGTCATCATCAATCCTCTGAAAAGTGAAAACCTATTAAAGAATTCCGGAACAGGTATAGGAAAAATATGCCATATTGCAGCACTATAAAATTTCAACCAGTCCTGCCAAGTCATTAACGGACCTGGACGGTTCTGGGGAGGGCCGGAGCTGGCTTGCCTCATTTGTGCCCTTATTTGGGAAGCTCTATAAAAACCTAGAAAACCCTGATCAGCTTAGCCAAATCAAGAACAATGTAGGCTAGTCAGATCAGGTTGAATTTATTTTTGCCTTAAAGATGTAGATCCTGTAAAAAACCTATAATCGACTGTGGCTCGTACGATATAGCATGTATGTGAAACACTCTTGCGCGTCCATACGATACATTCAGAGCTACAAATTCAAGCGAGTTCACCGTCCATTCATTCGTACTTTATCGCACAATCTTAGTTTGCACAAGTCAAACCTTTGGGAACCCAAAGTGGAAAAAACATGCTACACTTTTCTGTTTGCGAGATATTACGTCTACCCATCCACATGTATGGTATTCCAGATAAAAACCGATTTGTGCAGATACAAACCGGTTGTGCAGTTTTTTCAAGATTTCTTAAAAATTTTCCATTAAAAATTGTAAAAAATTTTTCTAAAGCGGAGGGAAAATTACTAACTCGAATAAATCAAAACGAAGCTCTACAGGAACAATTCATATCACAGAAATTTCGAGCTATATTCTGAAAAAATTTCTCGAAAATGTTTACCCCAAAAATTTTGCTGCAATATTTTTTAATATTCGACCTGCTATGAAAATATATAATTTTTTTGTTTCATGCGACTTTTTAATTCAAGTAACTTTTTAGTTTTAAGCGAATTGTCTTATGTGATTTTATTAGTCTTATGCTCATTTTTAGCCACTTATGTCTTTATAATCTCGTGGGACTTTTTAGTCTAATGTGAATTATTTTGTCTTATTTTTAATCGAATGCAACTTTTTCGTCTTATGCCAACTTTGTTTTTTATCTGATGCGACTTTTTAGCCGCAGACGACTTTTTAGGCTTATATTACTTTGAAGTCCTATCCGATTTTTGTCTTAGTCTTTTACGACTTCTTAGTTTTATGGAACTTTTTAATAGTATACGACTTTTTAATCGTATGCAGCTTTTTAGTCTTATGTAACTTTTTCGTATTACGCAACTTTTAGTAATAAAAATTAGTCTTTTGTGACTACTTAGTGCTATGCAACATTTCAGTCTTACGCGACTTCTTAAGCAACCTTTTAGACCTATGTATGCATGTATGTACATATGTGACTTTTTAGTGACTAAATAAAAATATTTTTGATGAGCAAAAAAAACAAAAAAAGTCCCCGTTTTCTACGGAAAACACCAGCAAAATTAAAGCAATATTTGAAATACACTTTATTTTACAATGCAAACTTCGAAAGTAGTGAATTTCACCCAAAAGTAGTTAATTTCAAGTGAAAAGTAGTAAAGTGGTATTGCCTTGCAAAAGTAGTATATTTACTACTAAAGCATGTCATCTGGTAACCCTAGACAATGCAATCAAATTGCAACACATTAGTCTTAATTGCATTTTAATCCCTTGATTTCGAAATATTTAGAAAATGTTTTTATGCTGATTTACGATATTTTTTCTTGGAGATAGGTTATTTTGAAAATAACACCGAATTTGTAATGCATTACCTTTTGTGAGTTGTGTATGTGGAAAGAAATACTTTACTTCTTCGTACCTTAATTTGAAGTTAATAAATAGGTGGTTTTATGAAGCTATTTAATCTGTGAGAATGACTGTATCTAAAAATATGTAATACGTCGCTCTGGTTCAATCAGCGAACTAACTATATCAAAATTTCTGAAATAACCACACAAGACCACGATTGAATTTTGTAATTAAGTTGCAATTTGTTGCAGTTCAGTAATTAATTCATTATTAAAATCTTAACAAAGTCAATTTGCACAATGTTTGTTTTCGAATTATGATTTGGTAACTATTACCAAGTGTACATGCTTGAAAGAATATTATAAAAAGCTTTATTTATACGTGATCTCTTGCCATTGGGAAAAATATTTATTTTTGTAATCGAACATTTTCAAATGAATAACTTATTTGACACAATATGCCATGTAAATAATTTATATAGCCTGAGCTGGTTATTATTACCAAATATAAACTAGAGCTTTGATGATAAATATTTCTTTTATCCAATCAAACCTTTTGTTAATTTAAAAAATGTTATGGTGGGTAAACCACCAACTATATACATCTTTTTCATGAAACCATATTCAATCTTGATGGTTTCTTGAAATTGGGGTTTTTTTTTTAGAAAAAGTGATATGACTAACCATTTCTTTTGTAAGTCAGTGTTATTTTTGTTGTTTATGTTAAAATTGTATAACAGTTATTATTTACTCGAGATAAAAGTAAAAAAAAAAAATTTATCATTATTTTGTTAATTAATATTTTCCGTGACTAATTTTGATTTATTAATTATACTACATATGGAAAATGTGGCTGATTAATAGAATTATACTGCATGCAGATTTTCATGATCGTTTGTATACATATTTGTGATTTTTTAGTAAGTAAATTATCCAGAGAGGATATTTTTTAAAAAAGAAAAAGAAAAGATGTTTATTTGAAAATTCAAATTGTCATAATCTGATTAAAGGCACATGTGACAACCCTTCAACTTTTCGTCCTAATTGTGGTTTTCTCACTTTGAATCCTTGTGAAAAGTTGTAATTACATTCCATTGATAAACTTTCTAAATATGAAACATAAAAACGTAAACAGCAGCAGCAGTAGAGGTCTACTACTACTTTTTGCAATTATGAAAATAATCATGAAATGAAAATTTATTTCAGTGATATTTTGTGTCCCAATTTGCACATGCAATATATTAAAATCTTTTTAGAAAGTGCGTCTTAATCACAAATGTCAAAAACGAAAAAAGTTCCAATAAATTTTCTTCTAAATCCATTTAACAAAATCTTATCTATCAATTAATTAGTTGTGACTATTTGTTTTTCTTACAGCTATTTGACGGTTCAAACGCTGGCTGGTATATCATTTACAATTTCTGTTTCGTTTCTATATTTTTTGTTTTTGTTTTGTCTTCAAACTTTTTTTATTTATATTTTGCTGGTCTCATAACTTTTTCCTTAATTTTTATTATAAAGATTTATATATTTTTAATCTTCTACAAAACAAGAAACCTCGAATTAGGTCATCATCTAACATTTAGCATCTATCAACAAAAAATAAAGTAAAAAAGTTCTGCGCTTCACGGACTGCTTTTCTCTTTTCATCACATGATCCAAGCTGGTAACATTTAAATTTTTTAATTATTTTTTTTTTATTTCATTTTTTTTTTTTATTTTTGTTGCCTAATTCGTTTGCACCTCGTTTTGGGGTATGTCGCGCTGTTCAAAGCTACTGTTTTTGTTTTTTTTTTTCTTAGCTTGACGTCATTGACTCATCCGACAACTGTTTAACTCGCTTTCAGTTTTGTGCTTCAAGCTCTTGTTACCATTTTTGTCATATGATTTATTTTTTTGCCGATTTTGTCATTTTTGATATATTACTACCCTAGTTTTAAGATAATTTTTGTATTAATTCTTAAAAGCAATCTATTTTCCTTTTATTCCTTTATTATTCATATTAGTAATACTGCGGCTTATTCTTAAAAAAATCATCTAGTAAGCAAGTAAGATCAGTACAAAAAAAAGATAATCCATCCAAATTTACTTTGAAAAATTATTCTCGAAACAATATGCTAAAAATAAATTGAACAAGAAATATATAATAAAAAAATCTTTTATATTGCTCTATTCAAACAAATTCAAAACAAATGTGTCTCGAAAGCAAAGTATAAAATATGCATAGATTATTATCTCTAAA
The DNA here is from genome assembly GCA_949775025.1 of Tricholauxania praeusta. Lineage (NCBI taxonomy): Eukaryota > Metazoa > Arthropoda > Insecta > Diptera > Lauxaniidae > Tricholauxania > Tricholauxania praeusta. The sequence continues at coordinate 131,461,618 of OX459028.1, forward strand.
TATATGTATGTATTGAACTAAATGGTCCAAATCTGGCATATTCACATATAGCATCTGCCACACCCACTTCCCAAACCCCGCTTTCATCTGCCCAGGGCTTTGTCTCTGTTCAAGTTTTTCCTTGCATGGGATGTGCCACGCGCACTTTTTGTTTAGTGCTTGCTTGTATCCTCAAGCGCACCCATACGATGTTTGGTAATATTGGCTTTAAAACCTCTTTTAAATAGTGGTTTTTAAATTTTTCACAGATGCCACAAAACTTTACTTAATCGAAATAAAATAAAGCCTTTTTTACTCGAAGCTTAATAGGTACATACATAGATGCATATAATTAAAAATTTGTTGGAGTTCGGTCCAGAAATGCCTTAACCCACCATTAATATAAAAACAAACAAACTCACAGTCTTTCTTTACATATTTGTTTAGATATTTTAGAAAACGCTCACATTTTGTCGTCACTTAAGAAGTGTACTTCATTTTTCAATTATAAAGTGAACTAAAATTTGTTAGCCTGACAAGAAACTTCGTCATTTTAAGTTGCCATAAAAGTCTACTTTAATGTCAATATTAACCGGTTTGTCAGTAGCTTTAAATGGTTATCGAGATTATTTACATTTTAATTAACTACATATTATTTGAAACTAAAAATAAATCATGTGATTAATTTATTGCAGTACTAAGATGTCAATTTGTTGATGTTTGATGGCAAGACTTGACGTCATTAGAAGTTGTGTAGTAATTTGTGCGAAAATCTTTATTTAATTAACTTCAACTTGTAAAACGTGGCTCAATTCAATGTCTGAAACGCTAGGGATTTGTAATTTTAAAATATAAAAAAATATTTGGCTATCTTGCAGGCCATGTCAGGCGTTTATGACTGACGATTTTGAGTTAAAAACAAAATTGTTACTTAGGCATTTAAAAATATACAATTTTGAAAACTGTCAATCTGAGTTAAGCAAAAACTAAATTTTATTAATTTTCATGTCAGTCAAATACAAGTGACACTATAAAATGTTATAAAACCTTTTTACACTTTGAGAAATAATTTTAAATTTTACTATCTACTATGTTAAACTCAACTCTTTAAAAGTTTTCTAATTAAAATTTTGACTTTTCTAATTTACAGTGTTATCAACCCGCATGAAACAATTGGCCGACAGTTTGAGTGAGTTTAATTTTGAATGCATCGGCACAGCGCAAACCGATGATGAGATGGTCATCTGTGATAGCCTTAAACATTTTGGCAACATAATTGGCACCATTGAGGAGGAGCGTGAAAAAATGGTAAGGAAAAATCGCTTAAAGTATTTAATAAAAATTAAGATTTTTTCTACATTTTTTTTTAGTTAACATTGGCGCATAAGCAAATTATCGAGCCACTGGAGGATTTTCGAAAAAAACAAATCGGTGGCGTCAAGGAGAATAAAAAAAAGTTTGACAAAAAGACTGAAAAATTTTGTCAGTCACAGGAGCGTTTTCTAAATATGTCAACAAAAAAGCCAGAAAATACGATACAAGAGGTAAGTTTTAACGAGTTTTTATTGTAATCGTATACAACATTTGAGTACCTACAATTAGCATGCATAGCTGTTCCAAGTAAAATATGACATTGATTGAGAATATGTGGAAATCCGCAGAACCTTTCGATTTTAAGAATACAAAAATGATTATTTTGAAACACCTCTTTGCATAAACAATTTTTTCATGAATTTACAAAAAAATATCCATTGTATATGGAAAATGTACTGGCAAAAGAGCTTTTATAATCAAGAGCTACTACTAGTACTACTAGTTTTGATATAGATTAATGTAGGATAATTTTTTTTCATACAACCCAAAGCACTGTTACTAAGTGAACGGGAACTTAATTTCAAAGCCGGCAGCCAAATAGGAATTCAAAAATCTCTGAAATAGCCAGGAACTTTTTGACGATATTTTTGTGAAATGAACTTAATTTCTTTATCTAAAGAGCAAACAAACCAAAGGCCCATAAAAAATTTAAACCATTTAACAAAATAATTTTAAAATTGTTTTACTCTAAGGTCTATCCATTTTCAGATCTTTTACCGTCTTATGTAATGTTATCTATTATATAATTTATTTTGAATGCTTTATTTGCTAGAGCGCAAGGATTATTTGTCCATAGACTTAAGTAAATGAAATAAAAATATTTATGTAATACTCACCTAAACATAATACGACTATGTATACATACTGAGTGCATATTTCTACTTCTGCTAATGAATGAGATTTTCTCTCTTTTTAATCTCGAATTGGGAGAAATTTTTCACTAAATGATTTCACATCCCGTATTGTTATAAATTTTCGTCTTTTTAAAGAAATTTTCTCATTTTTGATGGCTAGTTATTTATCTCCATTGTCTTAAAAAAGAAACAAATAATGTTTTGAGATATGAACTCCTTTCACATCTCCAAAATTGATACAGTTTTATTCATCTGTGATAATTTTTCTCATTTAAGTCAAAATGGTACGCAGCTATTTAAAGAAAGACCGATATATATTCTTGATAAGCATGACCACCTAAGTCGATTTAGCCATATCTGTCTTTCTGTGGATATCGCGATTACGATAAAAACAAACGAGATAATGAAATAAAATTTATTGCACGGGTTAAACCTTCAAACATAGCTCGACACGCCTACCACCCATACAAATAAAGCATTTAAAACGCTATGTGATAGAGTTATTAGTTGTAGTGTAACAAAATTTCTCGCAAAATCTAAAAATAATTCGGACAAGCATTTAACAAAAAGTTGTTAGATTTCGACAAGAGGGCTCTAATGCAATAAATTGTAATAATGTTGAAAAATGGGATATCAGATTTTTCTCATTCACAGGGCTCTAGTTCTACTTTGAAACATCCTTTTGCGTCGTACTAACGAAATTGAACTAACAATTCGCATTTCAACACTCCGAAATAACAAAAGCTTGTTGACATTCTTTAAAACTTCTTTGTTTATTCTGTAAATAAATTAAAAATTTAATATTTTATAACGAAATTTTGCAATGGTTACAACGTAGTAACTTTATAAAAAATTCTCTACAGCTTGCTTGCATAATATCCAAGAGAGCAAAAACTTAAGATAATCAAGAAGTTTACATTTGGTTGCAAAAACCTAATATTAAAACAACAACACAAAACAAATGAAAATTACCACCCCATTCCCGGGTGAAAATCCCAGCCCAGTTTCAATTCACGTCAGTATCTACAACAGCTCAAAGCTTTTACCAGACATGTCTAAAATATTTACCATTTGTTGGTTTCCAAATCGGGTTGAAGTATCATGGAGGATGCTGTTGGGGGCGAAAAAGCTTACATAACAATAACAGAAACACCCGGGAGGGACAAGGTTTCAGTGTAGGTGGTGTAGTTGTTGTTATATTGCATAGGAGGAAATGTCGTTCGTTGTATTTGTACAAAAATTTTCGCTTCGTTTTTGTATTGTATTTGCTGTCAAGTTCGAATGAACGAAGTACCACCAAAACGAACGAAACGGTACGAATGGAACCGATTCAACGAACTCGAACTTATGAGTGGGACGGTCGCTCTGAATGTACATATTAGGAGGGGCTCGTTGTGTGCTCGTTTTGGGTGCTCTACAAAGTTCAGCATTACGAAATGTAATTGTATTTTGCATTGAGGCAGGTCATGGAACTTTCAACGTCGACGTCGTTGTCGTTGTCGTCGTCGTAGTCTTCTTGTTTGCTACACACTGGCTGCCATGGACGTGATTTTAGTTTAGTAGACATTGTGTTATAAAAGAGAGAAAAACTAAAACTACCAACAAAAACAAATGAAAAAAAAAATGGCAAACAAAATAAATAAATTGAAGGATGCTGGCAGCAGAAAACTTAATCCTTTGGCATTATGGTTATATAAAAAGGATGTAGACGAACATATGTACATAAAGTAGGATATATTAAATTTGAAAAGTTCAACTTGCTGCTTGGCAAATAAATCGCAAAGTTTTTTATTGAGTTTTCAATTTAGGTTAAAAAAGGACATGTAATAATCAAATAAGCAGCCTTTTACCTTCTGCTGAACAATATCTATGCAGCTCATTTTAGTCACAAAATCAGTTCATGCCCAGTAAAACCCATTTGTGTGTGGGTGTAGATTAACTCAGATTTCCATATACCGACTTTTTACGGTCCTAGTAACATTTGAATTTAGCTTCATGTAGTTGAAGTTCATCGCACATTCTGCACTTTTGCTTAGACTGTAGCAGACCGAACATGTAAGTATCCTTACCTTTGATAAGCTGGACTTCCTACTAATTTGATTTCTCAAATTATAAAGCCGAAAGTTTAAAGTGATATCATTGTTGTTGAAGATTTAATGATCCTGTGGCAAATTTTCGATCATACAACTACTGAGGTCGGTCGGAATTCTATTAATTCAATAACAATTCTAGGTCATTTCTTGGTATTTTTCTCTGAGTGTAGTTTGCGCTCTGTATGGAAAGTTTATGGAAAAACAAATTGGGATTTTTATCGCAATATCAATGAAAATTGCGTTGCGTTGTTAGGAACACAAATGCTACGGCTATTATGGCACGGAAAATTAATTTATGTGGCGCAGAGTCCTTCTTATCTGCGAAAAAAGTATTCATTAATCCAAAGGACCACTATTGTAAACTTTCGTTCGTGGTGAAAAAAGCTCTGTTGCTCTAGATATTTCTGAGACATCGCATATGACATTGCGTCCTACTAATTCTATATAGCGTCGGTTATTTAATCGCGCGTTAGGTTATGAGCGTGTTGTCATGGACTGTGTCACATCAATTCTTTAATTCTTCAGTGATCTGCACTTTGCTCGATTCTATTTCTTAATTTTTTTTTTGTGTCGATTCTGTGAATGAGGTAATCATTTGTCATGCTATTTGTTTCCAAAATCGACCGAGCTCCTTAGAGGAGTTAAAATAATATGAATTTCACACTCTCAAATATTATAAAATTAATCTACGTCAATTTTATTACTAGCGCGACTTAATCTTGTCTATTAGCTGATCACCTCCACCTCCATTATGCCTAAAGAAGTGATCAAGCGCCTATATTTTTTAAAGTGCTACAAGACTGTGATCGATTCCTAGCTATCTATAGATGAGGCGCCCGGTTTCAAAACCGGCCAAGTCCATTTTTCATACTTTTGGGAAAACAACGAAAAACGTTTATCTTCATCTATGTTCATTGAAAAATTAAAAAGTATTTCCCACATAACAGCTTATAAAATTTCTGACTCAAAACACTTCAGATCACACTTTTCGAGTTTTATTTGCGAATGTTTTTGAGAAAACAATTTTGGACTTGGCCGGTTTTGATACCAAGTTCATGGACTTTTATATTAAAAAGCACAGACTAAGTTGTACAAATTTTATTTTGGGTGCATACTTAGGGTGGCCCTCATACAAAAATATTTTCAAGATGACAGGTCAGTCGATTCACACCGAATTTGCAGCACGTAGCTCTTACGTTGAAAGGCTATGCTTCTTAACATAAGAGATACGTGATGTAAATTCGGTGTGAATCGATTAACCTGTCTTTGTGAAAATGATATTTAAAAACATATTTGTATGAGGGCCACCCTAAGTATGCACCCTAAATAAAATTTTTACCATTCAATCTGCGCCTCTTAACATAAAAACCATACGGAGTAAATTTCATGAGAATCGATTTGCATGTCTCTGAGAAATCGCTAGTTTTAAAATATTTGTGTGTGAGGGCCACCCTTAATATGCATCCTAATTTAAAGTTTTATGGCCTATGACACCCGCTTGATCGATACTAACATACTGTAAAAATTTCATCAAAATCGGCTGGATAGTTTCCGCGTGCATAAGCGACAGATAGACAGACAGACAGACAAAAAATTAATTTTATATATGTAATAGATGTGCGTAATGTAAGTAGGTACTTATGTAAATTTCAGCTCATTTGAACAAAATCTGTAAACAAATTTAAGATAGTTCATGGACTTGGCCGGTTTTGAAACCAAGTTCATGGACTTGGCTGGTTTTGAAACCAAGTGCATGAACTTGGCCGGTTTTGAAACCAAGTTCATGGACTTGGCCGGTTTTGAAATCCATGCATCAAAATATCTTTAAAAAATGTGATAATTCTGTCAAAAAATTTTTTTTTAATCTAAAACCATTGTAGATAGATAAAGTATGGTCTAGATTTCTATATATGAGAAAATCTCAAAAAAAATTTTTTTTGGACTTGGCCGGTTTTACAACCAGGCGCCTCAGATATTTTTATGGGAAAGCAAAAACAAAATTGCTACTTTAACGAGTAAAATTACAGTTGCTATGTATACTTCGCAAGTTGCTTAAGTATCCAGCAGTTTTGTATTTTGTTCATTGTATATTTTGAAATAAAAGAAAGAAAGCTATTTCACAGAAAAAAAAATTCTTTAAATTGAGGAAATGGTAGGGAAAAGCAACAATTTGAAATACAAAAAGTCAAAAGGACAACAACGAGGACTCGTATAAACAGTGAGTTTCTTTTTGATTCGCACATAAATAGCGACTTGGCGAATAAAACAAGTTGTACAACTGAGTCAGTGCTCCAATAACTACTTTGGAGTTACCAAATCAATCTCCTTGTAAGTGTTTTTCACGACCGCCGTGACATTGGTAGATTCCAAAGAAAAGTAAACATTGCTCCTTTTGTTCATCATTTTTATGTATAATTTTCTTTTGCAAATCAACACAATGCATTGAATGTGTAAAATCAATATTTAAAATTTTATTATATGTAACTAATAGCTCAATAGTCTGAAAGTTAAGGTTGCTACATATTCAGTAATATCAAAGGGCACCTATTACTGACTAAGTACTTTTTATTTTTACAGTCCTTTGTTAATTTTCTATTTTTATTATTAAATGTATGTTACTTGAAACATCCATTAAAAAGTTATATAAAATTGTTGCCACATCCGCCTACTACTTCATTTTCATAGATGCAACCATTTTTAGCTGCTGCTGTCGCTTAAGAACAAAGTTTACAACAGCAGCATCCTATTCCAATGTCCGTTTCATCGCCCTTTATTAGTTTTGTTTGTTATACCATACATTCCGCTCTTGCATTGGCAAAGTACTCCTGGGTTCGTAATTTAACTTGAATATGAAAAGGCTCTATAAAAGTTCTGCTTGAACACTCCCCATGTATACCACATGTTTCATTTGGAAACTCATTAGGAAAAAGTGACAAAATTATAGCTAGCTAAATTTTTAATAAAATGGTGACTAACCGCCATGTTTTCATATTGACTTTTAACAACATTTTCTTAAATAGTTCTTAGTTCAGATATTTTAAGTTTTTGCTTGTATGACTGATGCGACTCTCTCTTGTCAAAATCTGCCCGCTTTTTGTCCGAACCATTTCTAGTATATGTGGATGTGGGAAATATTAAAGAACAATTTCAGTAAAGTGTTTTGAACATTTTGCTTGTGTACGATAAGCCACACCCTCAAGATGCTCAAATTATTGTTTTGAATCACATGAGCTAGAAGCCTCACCCCATCGCTTGGTTTTCCTGTATTCGTTAAATATACAGAAATACATATAGACTGACATGGCTATATAAACTAAGAGGAAAACGCTGATCGAAAATACTTATAAACTTCTATATCTTCCACGACAAAGTGATTATACCTTGTGTATAAGACATAAAAACAGGCTTATCTTGAAAAACTTGCGTTTTTTGGAGATTTTGAATGTTTTTCTGAAAATTTGTAAGCTTTACACAACACTTTTAGCATACATCTCTTGTGCTTATCGTAGATATAAAATTAATTTATTTTTAGTCATCAAATAAAATACATGTGTAATATAATATTTTGTTTTTGCTCTTCATGCGATCTTGAACTGGTAACTAGACATTTGGAAACCTTATGCCTCATTTGGTACATGAGTCAGATTGGATAAGAATGAGATGAAATATAGTATAAATGTATTCATACTTGTTTCATGGACTTCCTAAGAGAAATGATTCAGAATTGATCAAATTTCAATTAAACAATTTACATTCAATGAAATATGATATCATCTTATGCTCTGATTTTTAAATGCTTTGCAAATCTTCTTCTGAAAACTTTTCCAATAATAAAAGAAGGTGTGAACATCTATTTAGTTTATTCGTACATTTTATTCTGGAAACTTGTGCGTTGTAGCAGCGCTATAATGCTAAAGTTTTATTAGGAACAGAAATTTAATTTTCTTAAATGCCAACCTTACAAAAACTTGCCAAAATTAAATTTTCTACATAATTGTAGTTTAGGAATCGTTTGATGCGTAATAATGAAATATTTGTTTAATATGGGCCCTGATTGTTGGACTTTCTCAACATACTACATTACTGCTAATATAGCAGTAGCAGCAGTATTCAGAAATAATATTCCAGGAATGAATATTCTTCAATAATAATTTGTCATATTCAATGATTTTTCCTACTGGCATACTTCCAAAGTACCAACTTTGACAGCGATCTGTGTACATGGACTTAAAAAGGAAGCATGCCATTTTTCAAACATTGACAAGGAAATGAATGCATTTTTAAAATGGTTAACTTTTTATTCGTTCTTCCGGTTTCATGTGCCAACGTTGCACCGACAGTTTGAAATGTGATTTTCATTGCATCCGTCTTCTTTATAAAAGTGGACAGATGAGAAAAAGTTCTTAATAGCCATATGGATTTTAAATTTGCTTGAAACATTTACTGAATAGATAGATGACCGCCCTATGTCAGGTTATGAAAAGTTTACAAATTTTGAATTTCATTTGATTTGGCACTAGTTCAATCGTAATAAGTTATAATGGTAGAAAAGTTTGTTATTAGTTTTTGCTTTTGCACCGATTTCATACAACTATTTAGAAAGTTTTGAATGTTGTCAAAAAAGTTTTCAATGAAATATCTCATATGCATTTTGCAGCTTATTGGTTATTCTGCATAAGCAACAGGAAAAAGTTTTGATCCGTTTCATAGATCAATAGAGGATAGTTTGAAGTTAATTTTTTTTTCGTGATGTAAAATTTTAAAAACTACCGGTAAGTAAGTTTTGTCCCTCTTTTAGCATTAACCGTCTGACTGGGTAACTATGGGCAAAAAATAAAAGTCTGGTCAAAAATCCAATATGTACTTCTATCTGAATTGAGGAAATGAACTGTTGGTACAGGTTTGTGCAAGAAAATGATTATATTTTGTGTAACCTCACAAATATGTAAATATTTACAGTGACATTTGTGAAGATCTTTGTTGGCTGGTCTAAAGATAAGAAATTCTATATTGGCTGGAAAGTAAGCCCTAACGCTAGCTTTACAAAAAGTCACGCCTCTCTTGACATTTTCAATATATATGTATGTAACATACATATTTAGGTATTTCGACATTTTCAATATATTTCGACTTGTTCAAAATTATTTTCCTCTAGGGTTTTTCAACATTTGTCTTCCTTTTTCAACATTTCTCAATATACATGGTTCGACTTTTTCAACATTTTTGGACTTATTCAAAATTTTTCGATAGCATTTCAAACGACAAAGATGTCTAACAAGCAACAAAAAGTCCGCGAACTGACTTTGTCCACATACCTGCGAAATCTATAGCAAAAATAGTTGGTGCATCAGAAAAATCTGTCATTACGGAAATTTCTAATTACAAGAAGGAATTACCTCTTTCACAAAAAAAAGGTTCAGGCTTAAAAGCAAAATTTTCTAACCGAAAAAAAAGACTAACGTCTCAACACTTCATTCACATCAAAATCTACTGACAAAAGATAAAGGAGAAAAATAAGTTATAGACATACAAAGTTCAAAAAGCGACAGACCGTTCTGATGAGAAGCAGTTAGTGGCTCAGATGCGAGCCCGAAAGTTGAATGGCTAAATTTTATTTCTGCGTTATAGGCAACGAAACTTACGTTAAAGTAGACTTTAAGTAGCTGCCTGGGCACAATATTATACGTCACCGAAGAAGGGGCATGTATATAGTAAATTGAAAAAGAAAAAATTTCGAAATTTTCGTTTGGTTTGGCAGGCCATATGGACCTGTGGCCTCAGAAACAGCTCCTTTGTTACGCAAGGCACAATCAATTCTAAAGTTTATGTAGATGAGAGCCTCGAGAAACGTGTTCTGCACTTAAGGGGACAGTGAAGCTCTGCCCTGATTAAGAAACCTCTCATTAGTCTAAAGCTACAAATGAATGGTATCAAAGAAAAAAAGATCAATTTTGTTCCAAAAAATAGCAAATCCACCTGCGCCTGCGCAGAAAGATATTAGGCTCTAATAAAAAGATATCTTCGAAAGAGTGGTAAGACTGCAAAAAAAAATTTGCAAGACTTCAGACTTAAGTGGAAAAAATCGTACCGTACTGTCGTTGAAACAACTGTACAAAACTTAATGAAGGGCCTTAAGAAAAAATAAGGAATTTTTATAGAAAAAAAAAATTGCTAATTAGTTTTTAGTTATTTACACTGGCGGTCATGAAAACCGCACAACTAGCAAAACTGTTTTTATATATAAAAATTAAAACAATTCCGTATGTTTTTTATAGTTTCGATTAATGGGGCCTTCAACATTAAAGCATTGCAAGTGTATTGACAACGAAAATACGATATTCTTACGCGTTTGCTTAAAGCAGAAGGTCGTTCTTTAAAATAAGTACAGAAATGGGCCCAAAACATAAACAGCTGTCACGTGATCAAAAAACGACTAGTGGACCAAGGTGTATCGTATCGTAAAATTTCGGAAAGAAAGGGTTTCTCGCATTCAACAATTGTGAAAAAATATCTGGTCCTAAACGTGCAACCAGTAGAAGGACAAAGATGGGCTAGTAGAAAATAAGTTTGAAGTGTAGTTGATATACGGACAGAGCTAAAAACACATCATTCCATAAGAATTAATGTGGAAACTGACTGCAGGAGGCTACGAGATGCTGGTTTATATGGAAGAGGTCCTGCAAAAAAGGCATTGTTGACACAAAAAATGAAAAAAGCGGGTCTAGCTTGCGCTCAAAACTACAAAAACTGGACACTGGAGCAGTGGCGAAATGTCATTTAGTCGGATGAAAATAAATTCAACTTTCTTTGCGCCGATTATTTGCCGTAGGTGCGTTGTAGGTTCCGATGTATTATAGAACGTTAGAAAGGAAAATGCATAGTTAAAAGAGTAAAATTTCCATAGATCCAGATGATCTGGGAATGTTTTTCTTACAATGTTCGTGATCCTCTACACTATTTAGAAGGAACTATAAATGCGAAAAAATATTGTCAAGTTATAAGGGAGAACTAGAACCCGATGCTTAAAAAGCACTTATCCTGCTTTAAGGATGCAATTTTACAGGACGATTTTGCGCCTTGCCACCGTGCGAAATTGGTAAATCGTGTATGTAATTTTTTATAATTCTTACAGATTTTAAAATTATAAACAGGATATTAAAAAAACAAATCATGCATTTTCATAGTTCGAAAAAGTATTGACGGATCTCGCAATTTCGCGTCTGACCTGGCCTGGAAACTCGCCGGACCTGAATTCTATCGTGCACTTGTGGCATATAATGCAAGGCAAAGTTACTGACCAGAACCCCGAGATAAAAATGAAATCAATTTTAGCTTTAGATAAGCTTTGGTATAATGTGATACAGGACGATTACTTGAAAGACTAACACCAACAGTAGTAGGATATGTTATTTCATTTCTTTTTTATTAAAAAATCTAAAATGGTATGGGAGTAGCGTAGCCGTCCGGTTCTTTTCGAGGAAAAAAACTCTTGTCTATGTGTGTCCGTAAATTAGTTTACTGGACTTTTGTCCCATTCATAACTCAAAAACTGTCTTTAAACACTTTTAGCCGGAATGATAGTTTACGTTAAAATTCAATTTGCAAAAAAAAATTGTTTGCGGTACCTTTTTATGGTTAATGGAAAGTTATATGTAATTGTAGATGGAAAAAGAGAACTTATCTTCCATTGTCACACACTTTCAACTTTTTTTAGCATATCGTCATCAAATCTTCACCCCGGGCTCCGCATACCTATAGTACTGTCGTGGGGTAATTTTGTAGACTCTAATTAAGTGTCCATAACGAAATCTTTCAATTCTCTACCATAAAATCTAAAAAGCTTTATTATTTTCACAGTACAAAATCACATAAAAATATCAATTATAGCATTTGTGTTACTTCATTTACACCTTTACCTAACTATGAAAATGCATCGACAACAATAATACATTTTTTTACAACATGCCAGGCAAAAATGTAGCAAATAAATCGGAAAAAAAAAATTTCAATAAAAGTCAACGACTTTTAATTTGAAGCCTCTTTAGTATTTCCCGTATTTTATTCTTGACTGCGCGGCGAGTGCATACAATTTTTATATAGAAATTTATTGTATTCTGTTTGAGTTTTAACAGAACACATAAGCAGCCGATTCAAGAATGCAAATGCGTCATAAAATTTTGTAAAAAAAGCAAAATACAATAAAAAATTAAATTAAATGAAGCAGCGCAAGCCAATAAAATTTAAGGTTCAGCACTCACTTAAAAACGCATAAAATTGCAGAAATATTCTGGAGGTGTGAACGAAATTACAATACGTTTATGTGTGGTGCAGAGTTTGTAAAAAAAAAAAATTGTGATTAAATTTGTTTTGAAAATTGTTTAACCTAATTTATACTACATAATAGGTCTGCTTTTGTAACAATTGAATATTACATTGTATGCGAAAATTAATGCCTTAGGAACATCGACTGATATCAACTGAGGGTAATTTGGGGTCGCTGAGCTCAAATTTGCCATTATACTTTGGCCTACACATGGAGCATTTTGGTGAAATTTTCTGTAAAAATGTACATATTGGACAATGGACTTAATAGGTGTATCAAGGAGCGGTACTGGAGGGTTATTTGCATTTTCATAAGAAACAACTTATCCGTAAATAAGTATACTAAGTTGATATCTGTTGATATTTCTTGAATATCACTGCACACAGTGTTATATTTAATTGAACTTACAGTCATTAGCAAACATCGATATTCATGTAAATTTCCAAATCGGTAATAACGTTTTTTTAACGCTCTAGTGCGCCGTGATGTTTATTTGAATCACACTGAATTTCGTTCTCTAGGTCAAAACTTTGAACTCGATGATATGTAACGGCTCTTCACATTATTTTTACGATATTGTGTGAATATGTTTTTCAACCGCTGAGGTCCCATTATAATTGAAAATAAATATTATACGTATTTGAAGTTGCTTCACCTAAGTTTGATATTTTCAGAGAAAAGCGTGCTCATAAAGTTAAGTCAAAAGTCGTGATTTTTACATAAAAAATACTCTTTTTTATCGTACACTTGTTGATCGGACGTCAAATGGCGGAGATATAGAAAAAAAAACAAAATCGCATCGAACTTAGAGGCCGAAAAAAAAAAATTTTTTTTTCCTTGAAAATCTTTCAATATTAGCTTTCAAACTGGGGGATGTCACTCGTACTTTTTTTTGTGATACTAGGGGCCGTCCATTAATTACGTGAGGTGTTTTTTTGAAAATTCGGAACCCGCCCCCCCCCCTCCTCTTGATGAGATTTCGTAAGTTCTGACGGGACCCCCCTCCCTTCCGTGAGACTTTTCTTATAATTTTTAAATGTAATCTGTTATAATAATGTATAGTCTCTGCATTAAAAAGTTGAAGTGAGATTTTTATTGATCCCACTCCCAAAAGGTAAAATTTTTCCGGACCCCCTCCTCCCCTATTTCGACTCACGTAATTTATTGACGTCCCCCTATCTAATGTGACACTGTCTTGCTGAAACCACATATCGTCCTCATCTTGCAATTTAGGCACAAAAAACTGATAGTGATAGTGAGCACCATTAAATGTTATTGCCGCATTGTCAAGGAAGAATGGTCCGATGATGCCTTCAGCCGAAATGCCACACCAAACGGTGGCACGTTTGGATGCATTTATTCCTCAAGAAGCACTCATGAATTTCCTGAACCTCAAATGTGACAATTTTGACGATTAAACATGCCATCAAGTTGAAAATGAGCCTCATCGCTGAAAATGATTTTGTTCGAATAATCAGCATCCACTTGTTGTTTCATTATCCATTCAACGATCTCTCTTCGTTGTCCGTGGTCAGTAGGCTTCAGTTCTTGAGTCAATTGAATTTTGTAAGCATGAAGATGCAAATTTTTCGCAAAAATATGCTCTAGACTGCACGAAATATCCAATTCTTGACCAGAGTGTTTAAAGTTTTCCGGATTTTTGTACACTTCAAAAATAAACTTGTTTGATGAAATCAAGTTTTTACCAAATCTCAGGAAAAAATTTTCTAACCTGATGGCTCTTGTTGTTAAGTTTAACTAACATGGGAATCAGATTAACTACAGAATCTTTTCAAAAAAGGAATCCGAATTTTTTTATCATATTCCCTTATACTAGGTGTACAAATATGAAACCGGTAATGACATCTAGCGGTCGATAGCCGTATATGTATGAGCTTCCGAACCGCACCAAATGTCTTAATTGTTCATTCTGTCATCTGTCAACAATATTCAGTTCACAATTTGTCAAGTTTCATACAACAACGCATTTTTTCCGCTCGTAAAGATGTCGATTTTTGTGCCTGAAAACTCTCATTTGCGGGAAGCATTGATTTTTTGTTTCCATTTGAAGAAAAACTCTTCTGAATCGCATCGAATGCTTGTTCAAGCTTACGGCGAGCATGTTTTTGGTCGTACACAGTGCAATGAGTGGTTCAATAAATTTAAAAGTGGTGATTTTGATGTGATAAATGAGGAGCGCGGCCGGCCACCGAAAAAGTTTGAAGACACCGAATTTCAAACATTATTGGACGAAGATGATGATCAAACGCAACAACAGCTCGCTGAACAACTTAATGTGACACAACAAACCGTTTGCTTGCGTTTGAAGGCCATGGGAAAGATTTTAAAGGTCGGTAGATGGGTGCCACATAAACTGACCGACAGGCAGCAAGAAAACCGAAAAACCACTTGTGAATTGCTGCTCGCCAGGCAAAACAGAAAAGGTTTTCTCCATCGAATCATCACTGGCGATGAAAAGTGGATTTATTTCAACAATCCCAAACGAAAAAAATCATATTTGAGCCCCGGCCAACGATCCAAGTCAACGCCAAGACCAAATCGCTTCGGCCGAAAGACAATGCTGTGTATTTTCTGGGATCAGCGTGGTGTTATTTGGTATGAGCTACTAAAACCAGGTGAAACAGTTACTGGTGCACGTTACCATCAACAATTGATCGCTTTGAACCGTGCTATACGTCAGAAGAGGCCCGAATTTCAACTTCGCCATGACAAAATTGTATTCCAAGATGACAACGCATCGCCACATCGAGCAGCGGTCAATAAAAACTTGGTAAAATCGTACAACTGGGAGCCCCTGCCCCACCCGCCGTACTCACCGGACCTGGCGCCATCCGATTACTATTTGTTTTCATCGATGGGACACGCACTCAACGATTCGCACTTCAATTCTTACGAGGAAGTGCAAAAATGGCTCGATGAATGGATAGCCTCAAAAAACGAAGAATTTTTTTGGCGAGGAATCCATAAATTGCCTGAAAGATGGAAAAGATGTGTAGCTAGCGAGGGGAATTACTTTGAAGATTAAATTTGGAACTATTTTCGCAAAATGAACGTGTTTTTTTGAATAAAAAATTACCGGTTTCATATTTGTACACCAGTAACTGCTTATTAATTGAAACTTAATTTATTTATGTTGCATTTTAAAAACTTTAAAGAGAACTAAAACTTTGTATATGCCACGTACCTGACTTGAACCTAGGAATCCTACGTTATGGCAACTGAGCTACTCTTATTATTATTTTGCGTTAAACTAAAAATTATAAGCATTACTACTGCTCATGTAACAACGCGGAATGTTCAGGTTCAAACCCCACTAAATGTATGAAAAAAATTTTTTTTTTCAAAATTAAATTTAATACTGTAGAATAATTTATCAGGTTAATGAGTTACCTGACGCAGGTTAAACATTTTCGTCTGAGTGTAATTAATATCTTCACATTTGATGAAATTAAATTATTATATGGAAAATATTTTATTCGAAAATTGCAAACTGTAGCTGCCAAACCTTAATTATTTGTTAATATATTGCTCAACAATGAAAAAGTGTTGTCCTTTGGTGTAGCACTCCATTTTTTAAAAACCATGAACTGTCAGCTATGCTCCGAAGGCTAAGGACTCAAGAATAGAACTTTGTAATCTTGCTTGAATTTAGGGACCTCTCTTATTTACATAGTGTAGAATTCTTTGTGTGACTAAGTTCTTGAATTTAGCCTTATCCCAAAAAATCATCATAAGATAAGTCGATATTACGAAAATTCTCTTGCCAAAATAAATTCGAAGTACGCATATCAGCGACTTATAACCCAACTTAGCAAAGCTGCTTCCAACGTCAAATTTACTTACCAAAAGAAATTTTAATTAAAATAACTTCTAAGTTGAATTTATAACAAATGAATTCAGTATTTTTTCTAAAACTTTTGCATGCGCTACAAAAATCTCTATATATCACGCTGCGTTCAAAGGTATTTATCCAACACCAACGCATAAGTTTTCGCATCCTAACATCGTCAAAAAAAGGATATGTGAAATGAAGAGCATAAAAAAATATACAATGAATGAATGAAAGAAAACGAATAAGATGCAAAAGTTAACTATTTATGTACTCGGAATAAACACTCAAGAAAACCACCCTCGAAAACTGTGAAAAAGTCAAACAACAGTCAAATGTGACAAGCAACTGCTACATCCCCCCTTTTTATCATCGCATTATTCCAACACCTCTTTGGGTTGTGTACAGCAGCAGCCCACCCACTTACAGTGCCATATTGAGTTTCCAAGCTATTAAATAAAGCTGCTGCTGCTACCTACGATCAACAAATCTATGGATCTGCACAGCAAAAAAAAATCCATAACAACCCTTAAATAGGGTGCCAATTCAACGGAGCCACGGCAATGTTAAGGGAGAATGTATTAAAGTTTAGCAAATTTAAATCTAAAGCCAAAGTTTTGAAGAACTTATAAAATAAAATGGTACAATGAAAATGGTGTTAGACAAATGTTGGAACACAAAAAAAAAATATTATAAAGCTCTTTAATATGATGGAATAAAAAGATGTAGGGTCTGTCCTTATAATAAACAAGTTTCATTTTCAAATCTTCTGAAAATCCTCTTCTCTTCTCTATAGTCTTGACAACATATAAAATAAATGTATGAAAACAAGAAGCTGTGTTGAAGAAATTATGTTACAAAAGTGTAGCTTTTATTAGTATTTTCTTAAAATGCGAAATATTAAAAAAGAAATAAATTGAGCGGAAAAAAGTTGGAGTTTGTTACACAAGTGTAACAAGATACTGGAAGCAGTATAAGTCCTTTCTTATAAGAAAATATTTGTTTCACCTTGAAAGCTTATCCTTATAAAATAGTGCTCTAATGGAGAATTTACACAAGTGTAACAAAATATGTAACACCAGAGATTTTAAAAATGTGAAAATTCTTCCTTAATATAAGCTTTTTTTTTGCCTTGATAACCTATAAAATGAGCTTGGAATGTGATTACCAAAAGTGCTGTGTCAAAGAGATGTTTTACAGTATAATGGAAAGATAGTGCTATACCTATTTATCTTGATAACTTATAAAATAAAAAACATGTCGCGTTGTGTGCGTTACACATGTGTAACAAGACAAAAATGCATTTTGAAGCATTCAAATGGTAAAAATCTATTTTTAAGTAGCAGAAAGAAGTCTTTTTAAGTCTTCGTAGCATTTTCCTTAAGTTAAAGATGAAATTCTCTTGAAAAAAGTATCACAAAATCTGGGGTGGTATCCGCTAAGGTGATAATCGACAGTCGGTATTTTGATTGTCGTTTTTGAAAAAAACATCTAAATACCTATAACAAAAAGCAAGCGATAATCAAGTTGACAATCACCTTACAGAGAGCAAAAGTGCCATAGTAGATAGTCAACTATCACCTTAGCGGATGCCACTCCTGATCTGTCTTTAATTCCCTGCAAGATCATAGGAGCAACAAAAAACAAACACTTTTCTGCCGTATAAGGTCAGTGGCGAGTGATTTCAATACTCTCCAACATTCGCTCAACTCACGACTTAGTGACCAGCGTAATTTTTTTAGCATTAATGTCAGAAGATAAGTTTTCTACCTCTTTTAATAATTTTGAGAATCTGAGTTCGGTTAGTTTTACTTCCATGTAATGAATTACATAGCGATATCCTTCTGATGTTAGCTTAAGGTTCAATGGATATAAAGTTCAGTATAGCCTTGTGCCCGGCTGAGTATATAGCCAAGTACTATCGAAAAGAAACTTTGTTATTATCAAGAGATGGTATTTCCTGAGGACACGCTGCCTTGCTAACTGATTTTGAGTTAAACATGAAAGATACTGGAATTTTTTTTTGGAAAAACATCATATCATATCACATACTTATATTTTTCCTTAACATCTGAATAACAGATGATGTCTTTTTAATTGACTGATGGAGGTGGATGGTCTCCAAAAAAATGCTCTTTCCGATGAATTAGCTTGTTATCTGTAACACTTAAGAGCTTCCCATTCTCCCTCTTGATTGGCCAACTTTGCCTAAATTTTTTGTCCATCATCTAACGAAGATATCGGATTTCTGCAGCACGCTGTGCTTTGGTTCAGAGATTTCAAATATAATAATATACTAGAATTGCTTATTAGAAAATATCAATCTTTTCAAAGGCCTTTTTCAGGCATTCTCCTTTAACCATATAAAATGGTCCATATTGCTGAGAGAAAAAATGGCAACCTTTCACATCGATAGAAAAGCAGCCAACAAACAAAATGAAAAAAAAAAAAAAATACCGAATTAAAAGAGGAAAAACACAAGAAAAACGTGCAGAAAATTGTGTAACAAGGAAAATTTTTTCAGGGGCTACACGCAAGGTAAACAAAAACAATAACACCAACAACAAATACACATTCACGTGCAACGAACAAACATAAAACAAAAGAAGCTTCCCGGCGAGAAATCGATTTTTTAAACGTACGCCGGCAATTTTTTTTTGCGTGGAAGGAGTTGGAGGATGAGTGGGTGACAGCGAGCAGCCGTTGCTACCAGCGGGTGGTTTGTACAAAGCTGTGCACAGCAATACTACGAATGTTGCCAACTGCTCGGCAGCAACAAGAGCAGCAAAGCAAATAATGATGCAGCTGGGAATTAAATGGCGTTGTGCTTCAAATTTCATTTGATCAACAATTAAATCAAGTAAATTGTGTTTCAAAATATTGTTTTTTGGCTTGTGCAACTAAAAAACAACAAAAAAAAAATTCTTTCATAAATATTTGTGCGAGACCAAGGCGTGAAACATAATTGACAACCAGCTAAAGCAGAGTTGGAATAGTATCTGTTATATGTCGGGGATTACTTTGGACAAAAAGCTTTGTTAGAATAATCATGAAGAGCAGTTTGTCAGTAAGACTCCACGCACATATTTAGATTGCGGGATAATCCTGAAAATTTCATAATGCTGTGTATGTAACTGATACTAACACAACCAGAAATAGCTTAGGAATAGCTTAGAGATTCCATGTGTCTTGATATCACAGTGCCAACAAAGACATGCTCAACATCGACATGAAGGTTCTCTTAGATTTTATATAATTTCATATGAATTTGAAGCGTGATACCAAAGGTGATGAGTTTATCTGATTAATAAACAGGTACATAATGCATATAAAGTAGAGGCTTTAGAAAACGTATTTAAGGGATTACCGTATTTGCTGGCAGTTCCACCTTTTACGTGGATAGTTCGCGATTCGAGTATAATTTGTTATTAAAAGTTTTCGTAATTGGCGCTGTTAGCATCTGGCATTAAAACTGTCAGGTCAGCGCCATCCTGGAATAAATACATAGGTTAGGTTAGGTTGAAAGGGTCGTTTGCATATAGCAAGTTTCACTCGGAGGCAGTTTTTCCTACCTTTTAATCCCCTCCTTTCCCCTTAAATTACCACATGAAATGGGCGCATAACCCAAATATTTTGCTCATTTCCTCATTAGACCCATGCATTGGCAGAGTAGATGCTTAACCGTCTCATCCTCTTCTTTGTTTCCACAACTCCTGCAGAAATCTCTGAAAGCGGCACCATATCTGGCGGCCATAGCGCCAATAGCACAGTGCCCCGTCAGCACTCCTACAACAGTTCTTAACTCTCCTCTACTGAACCTTAAGAGAGTTTGTGTCCTTCCTGTATTCAGTTTAGTTCACATGTTTCGAAACGTTCTGCATCTGAGGGTAAGGTTCCACTTTCTGTTCGTTTGTTTCTTGGTTATGCCCTCTATCCGTAAGTGTAGTTACGCCAGCAATTTCCTAAGGTCTACCACTTGTGAACTATCCGGTTGTTCTGATCATATTTTGTTACATTCGTCAGCTTTCTAATTTTCGGAAAGACCCTTATGACCTTAGATTCTTTATAGCAAAGACATTGTTCTTCATACTCTTGATTATATATTGCAGGTTTTGTTGTAGGGCTTAAAATTTTCATAAGATTAACCAATTGAATATTTTTCTTGATTTATCATTAAGTTATTTATTTAATTTTTTCCTGTAGAACACTTCTTTTTAAAATTTTTTAAATCATTCTTTCCCCGTTTAATGCTGGCAAACGCAGTAAAGCTTGTTACTTCAAGTCGAACTATTGTCCCATAGCGTTTTTGCTCTAAGTTTTGTTCCCTGTGAAAATTGCTTTTAAAATTTTAATTTGCTCGCCTTTGTTGTCCTTATTTGCCACCCTCATCCTGCTGAATAATGGCACTGAAAAGTTGACGTTATGTCCCACTCGAGCTGTCAATTAGCCGACAGTGAAAATGACATTTCGCACGCTTTTTGCATCATTGAACACTTTTCCCGTGAGCGCATTTTATTTATAATCTTAATTTCTTTACTTTTTTTACTTCGTGTATAAGCAAAGCTTAACAAACTCTAATTCATTTTAATGCCCTTAATTTGCTAGCAGAATTTTTTAAGCTTTTTAATGCGCTTTTAACCTTAAAACTTCATTAAAGTTTTTAAAGCACTTCCAAAAAAGCTTTCTCGTGAAAAACAGCCTTATAGGCAAAAGCACTGAAATCGAAAGCTTCTGCACGATGGGCAATGCCTGTTATTTTGCATTAAAAGCGTTGCATTTCCTGTAACGAAAATCGGAGAAGATATTTTTTTTTTTAAATTAGTAGTAGACTATGCTTCGATTTTTTAATGTAAGTTATTATAAAAGCCAATGTAGCCATTCTAAAACCTTCTTTTTTGCCGATAACCTTTCGTAATGGTTCTTAAACACTCAAGGCATACCATTTATTGAAATTGTATGGAAATGAATAAATTTTTTCAAATTTTCAAGGGATTAGTTAAAGTTTATCTCTATTTGAGAAATTTGCCCTTTGATATCTTGAACTGCGTCGCATATTGGCATATGAGACCACCATAAGAACCAGACTTGGGTATTTTTGGATTACATTTTTTCAATTACAATTACAAGTAATCATTCACTTGTAATTGAAAATATAAATTAAAAGTAATTGTAATTGAAGTTTTTTCAATTACATTAATTTCAATTCCATGTAATTTAAGATTACAATTACATGCAATTCTAATTACTTTTGTAATTGGACTAGTAATCCGTGAAAATGTAATGCCTTAGAGAATTGTAATTAATTACTTTTGCCAAGTAATTTGAAACGAAAAGGAAATTGATTACAGATTTTTCTGCAATTACATTTATTAGAATTTGCAACATTTTTTTGAAACGCTAAAATTTTATAAAATTCACAAAAAATATTATTGTTACTCGTATTGCATATGATTTATATGGGAATGTAAAAAAAGAGATTTCTCGTGACTGACTCATTGAGTCAATGACGTCGACCTCAGATTCCTCAAGCTACCGTAAAGAAGATTTGGTAAGTGGGCTCATCTTATAACGTGGAGGTATGTAATTTCCATCGAAAATATTTCAATAACAACAAAAGTAATTGTAAATACGTAACTTTCAATTACATTAACAAGTAATTGTAAATGAAACATTTCAATTACAAAATTATAAGTAATTGTAATTGCATATGTAATTAATTACCAAATGTAATTGATTACGCCCAAGTCTGATCAGAACATACTCAATAATTTCTTCTTTAATCCCTATATAGTACTAGAGAGAGATTAATAGCTTTAAAAAAATTACAGCCATTTTTCTGTTCTACAAATTTTAAATAAAGTCTTTGTACTGCGCTCCTAAAAAATTTAGGAGTTTTTTATGAGACTTAGTTTAACAAGTCGAAAACATTCCTCTCCAAAGGAAACATTGTCTTCAATGTAAATGATATGTATCTCATTAGAAATGTAGTTCTTAGCTCTTACACTCTAACTGAGTGTATCTTATCGGTCAGAAAATGCTCAAAAGTGGTAATGACCTATTCGCTGAGATAGAAAATAATTGGAACGCTATTTTACCTTATTAATAAGCAAATTTATGAGTCAATGTCCAGAAGATGTCATGTACTCATCAGAAACAACGGTTACGGAACCAAATATTGGACTGGCTATGCATTTTTCTTGGTATTGTGCTGAGTTGCGCATGTTTTGAGCGCTTGAATTTTCACTTTCTTTGTTTACCTTAGATTTTTGTTGTTGTTAGCTAACGGAATAAAATTTTTGTTTTTGTTAAAAAATCAGCAATAAGTGAAGTTAATAAAAGTAACATAAAATTAAACTCAAAGTTATTGTTTCACTGAAATGGTTTGATATTTCTTCAAAACTAATTTCAGTTGCAAAGCATTTGAGCGGTAATGTAAATGCAACTGTCCTAGTGTTTTAATAAATCTTCATGGGGTCGTTTAAAGATAGACACTGATATCCAGTCTTCGAAAATGTACAGTACGGTACAATTCAATCGTGATTTGTGACGATTTTAATATGTGCGCACAATTCAGTATTGTACTGTGCAAACACAATACGTTTATTTTTCCTTATAAAAATAGCGTGCCGAAGCTCTAACGAGTACACATACTTTTCATAAACGAAGAGTGCACACAACCAATCTTCTTTTGTACGTCTCTGAGCACAGAACATAACTTTATTCTCATTATGTTTTGTGAAATAGAACGAAACAAAACCAATTCGTTACCATGTCAGACTTGCTTCTTCTTGCTGTGAGAAGCTTACATAAATGTGGCCACATGTTTCGATACTTTCCGAATTTTTAGACATATGCGACTAAAAAAATGTAAAAAACAGATTAATAATAAAAAAAAATTATTTAAAATTTTTTCAGAAAACTATAAAAAAAACCGTAACTCAGACTTAAATACATATTTCATGATTATTCTAAATTTTGGAATTAAAAAAAATTTGAACAAAAAAAAAACAATTAAATTTTTTTTGAACCGGTGGTATCACTGGTGCAATTCGCTGTTGAGTGAAATAAACGACACAATTGCGAATTGTACCGAGCCAAAGCACGACACTCTATTTCTATTTATTAAGTACATGCTACGGCGCAAACACAAATACAGAACAAAACAAAAGCCAACAAATGCACAGAACGATTCATATTTTGTACCTTACTGAGTACACATTTCTGTTTTGTGCTGATATTGTTCTGTGCATTGGATTGCACACTATAGAAAATAAATAAGGTTTTGTGCTTCGGCTCGGTACACAACGAATTGTACTGTTTATTTTCGAACACTGCTGATATCTATCCTTGATGGGGTTGGAGATATATCGATATTTTATTTTTTTATTTTGATGTAGAGTTTGAATCAATTTATCGGAACAAATTATTTTTACAAAAATATTTATTATAGTGTAGTATCTTTTTTTACTCCGTTTTTAAGTAGCTATTTTTGTATGTCCTACCTTTCTCTGTTTCCTTAACCTGAAATTATTGTAACTTCCTTCTTCGCTCACCCAAGATGCATCATAGCAAAAAGTTGAAATACTCAAAATTGTAGTAGAAGGAAGTGAAATGGAAAATTGTATTTAATTTGTTATTTTTGTTGCGTACTTTATTTTTGAGAGAAGCTCCAATCTATTACGCATGACCGAAAACATTTTCGCGAAGAGTATGAAAAATAATGCGTAATGTTGAGAGCTGATAACTCAAAAGGAAAAGCTGAAAAAGAAAAGTTTAAAAGAGGTTTGACATTTGTTTTGACAGTCATATTTGAAGTTCAAAGTAATTGCCATACGCAAGTAAAATATATTTTCTGCATTTTTAACTTCCCTGCAAGATGTGAAATGTTAACATTAGATATTATGTCGATTGATTCACAATTCCTTTTTTTTATTACTTCAATCAATATTTTTCGACATTTATTGACGTAATCGAAATATACAATAGATTTTTTTGGTATTTACCTTTTATGAAATTTTTCGATATACATAAATCAATTTTTTCGACATTTATCGCCTTTTCGACATTTGTAAACTTTTAATTTTTACAGTTTTCGACATTTATAAATTTTTTCTATATTAATAGATTTTTTTGCAATCCATCCACTCTTTCGGCATTTATCGAAGTTTTTGGCTAATATCGACTTCTTTTTAAAACATTTTTCGATATATAGTAATTCGATTTATTTGATTTTTCGGACATTCATCAACTTTTTCAACATATTTTGACTTCTTCGACATTAATCGATTCGACATTATTTGACATTTATCATCGGATTTTTCAACATTTATCGACTTTTTGCTATATCTATCGGCTTCTTCGACATGAATGGAATTTTTTGGCATTATATAATACTTATCGACTTTTTCGACATTTATCATCGACTTTTTCGTCATTTATTGACTTTTTTGGTATTTATTAACTTTATTGACCTATATCAATTTTTCCACCGAATTTTTTTTGCAAGATAATTTTACAATAGTAGATAGAGGATGCTGAAAAATCCTCCAATTTATATTGCTCAGTGGTTTCCAATATAATTTGGCTCTCGGCGATCTAAAATAAAACAATCAGGCATTCACAGGGACTAGTTTCACTTCCACGTGAAATGCCGTAACCTTTGCTAAGATTCACGATTTGCAATTTGTTTCGAATATTTGTTTAAAATAAAAATGTCAAATCTAATGTCAGAATAGATGTCAACAAAGAAATATCAAATATCTTATGTTTCTCAATGCGATTTTAAAGGAAATGAGGTTTGAAATGCGGGTTTACTTTCATTTCTGGCCGATATCTCGTTCTCGGCGATAATTAAGTGTTTATCGTACCATGAGCACTACAAACATTTCGCGTTTTCGTTCTCGACATACGACAAATAATTTTTTTATGTCGTTATCCGAGAACGATAACGATACTTAGCGGTTCTCGTTGAAGAACTAGTTAATTTAAGACATGAGTGGACAAAGGTACCATGTTACATTTTTCTCAATTTGCGTTTTATGTCACATTTGAAGACGTAGATGAGCACCTCAGGAAATGGGCAAACAACGCAATTTTATCTTAAAAATTGAAGAAATAAGCGCATAAAATTGTGACTCTCCTATGCAAGTAAATGTATTAAAAATTAAAACTTTACAGCTCACTTATGTAAAATTTTAATTTTGCAACATATTATCTTCATCCACTCGTTTTAAATTTTTATTATGCGTTAATGTTTTCAAACATTGTATATAAATATGTTGCTAACAATTGTTTCAACCACTTCACTCATTTTTTTTTGCAAAGCTTTGTTACTGACTTTTTTTTTTCAACCTCACTTTTGTTGTCATTGTGACATTTTTCTACCACAACAACAGCAATTGTGCTTGACAGCTAAAAATTTTCCACTTTTCCAGCATTGCCCCTTATGTGCTGCCTTAATTTCCCAGCAAACATTCAAACCTTAAATTTTTCACATATATGGCAATTCATTTATAATTTCCTAGAAGAAATTTATAATTCCAGAAGAGCTTTAAGCGATTAATAAGAGAACTGTTAACACTCTTCAGGAAGATAAATGACAACAAGTAAATAAATAATTAATTTCCAATCATCCGTGCGATTATTTGGCGACTCTTTAATCAGATTTTCAGGCGATGAGTTAGTTACTCTTCCAAAAGAGTTAAATTGGCAACTTAGGTATTTTTTAAATTTCATTAATTTCAATACATTATGATTCGATATTACGTTTTTTCTATTTGCATTTTACATATACGACATCAAATGTAGGTACTTGTATGGTTAGAGGCAAAGAACGGTATCAATGTTGTGAGTCTGATCCTCTATTCTCATATTATGTAAAGTTTAATCATGTTTAATTACAAATAATAAAGCGATGTAAAACGTCACAAAAAAACAAACTCCATAAATATAGCACACGCACGTTGACGTTATAAATTCACCTTCAACAAACTCTTCCTTAAGATTCAACATTTTGGTGACTCTCTACAGCCGGATAGTTTCCCCCGAATTAAAAATTATCGTTTGGC
The DNA here is from genome assembly GCA_949775025.1 of Tricholauxania praeusta. NCBI lineage: Eukaryota > Metazoa > Arthropoda > Insecta > Diptera > Lauxaniidae > Tricholauxania > Tricholauxania praeusta. The sequence goes on from OX459028.1 coordinate 131,488,158, forward strand.
TTCAAATTATGAGCTCTCCCGCGTGCGACCGATTCCGGCAATTGATATATACATACAACTAACTCTTCCACGATCAAAAATGTTTGCTGGGTTATATATTGTAAATTCAGTAGTCGCATAATTTTTACTATGGTGTTGTCCATCCATCCAAACATTCGTTGTCATCGTCTTCCTGTCGTTTATTCTCGTGTGTGTATTATAACTTTAAATGTAGTTGTATATATTTCATTCATGAGATACCTGCGTTACATCGTATTATATTGTTATTTAAAGAAAGAAAAGGAAAGAAATATTAATAATTTTATTACACAAAAAAAAAGCTGTCAAATTTTATTACAACTTTCAACGGAAAAAAAGTTACTTCATTAGTGTGCTAAGGAAAACTGAATTTATATTATTTTACGCTCTAAAGTATGCAATAATTTTCTTTTATTTTGTTAAATCTGTGTAAAACTTTGTGGTTTTTGATTTTCAAGGATATTGGACGTATTTCGACAATTTTTATTTCATCTTGTTTCTGTTGTTTTTTTTTCACGGCTTCGTGTTTCCACTTCATCGTCGTCTGCGTTTTCTGTTCCTTGTGGTGGGTTAGTTTTATCGTGCGTCGCTCAAATTTCATATAAATTCTGTAAAGGAAAAAAAGTAAACCAAATATTAAAAATTGAAGTAATTAAAATAACTCAATCTGGAATCAATTTAAAATGTGTACTTTTTGCGAATTTTTTTCCATTCATGGTAAGTTGTTGCTTGAAATAAAAAAAAATTGTGGAAGCCTGAAAATATACAAAAAAATGTTGCCTACCTACTTGCGCTATTTGGTGATGATAAAGTAAATGATTTTGTGCTTCATTGTTTTAAGCTCGCGTTTTTTCGTAATTCAAGATTTAATAATTTGGAAGTTGATTAATATTCAGCACCTTAATTAAGACAGTAATATTTTTAATTAAAAGCGATTATATGTATGTATGTATGCAATGAAAGCAGCTATGTAGAATCTACTTGAAATGATTTTCGTCACATATTTTTAGACATTCATTTATTTATCGAAATAAATGTTTTGGCCATATTTGCTTAAAAATGTAGGTGCTACCTAGTTTTTAGGATAAACTAGTTTTCCCTAGGTCAAACTAGTTAATTTGAATCCCTAAAAGTATGCACTTAATTTCAATACAAAAGCACTGTGGATAGCGAAACCAGTGTTGTACATATTATAGACTGAACCGTGAAGCCGATATTGGACATATTGAAAAATGTAAATCGTGAGCCGCAGCCGAAGTCCGCCCACTTACCCTCACTGACCACTTGCCAAGTATTCAATAAAATTTATGTATTTTATTGCCTTAGTTTTCACTAGCCACGGTGGTTTTGCATTAAGATTTAATTGCATATCTTTAGCTTTTGATTTAAAAGCGAAAAACTGCTTAAAAAGAAATATAAAATTTTTCTTATCCACTTTTCCTTCAGAAAAATCATTAAAAACTAAAAATTAAAAATTATTCAAAACAAAAACCTTTGCGCCATTCTTAATATGAAAACAGTGCTAAGTTTTATGCAATTTCTTAGTTATTTCTTTTTTATTTTATATGCACTAGGCGATTTTACCTGAACCCAATTTTAACATTTCCATTTTATTTATTAAGGTTATTGTTGAATCTAATGTTTGATTTTTCGAATAACTAACGTTATTTATCAAAAATTAGGAACATTTGGCTTTCATTGATTTCCTTGAAAACTTTTTCAATGTTTAGGACTCCTTCTATAAAAATTTGATATTTTTGTTTTGAATGACACTTAAATGATTGTCCCGTGATATTTTTATATGTATAAATATCAATATAATTCATCACTTAATTGGACTTGGAACTTTTTAATAACATAAGAAGATGCGTTTTTCTAGACCGATTCCAGGACGCTATGAAAAAGCATTTTCAAAAAGTTAATGTTAGAGCATTTTAATTTGTCAGGGAAGTATTTGCATTCATCTCGAACTGTTTTGTATTTGTGGATAATTTTTTTCAATTGGTCCTATTTTATACTAGTTTGCATGGAAGGAGCCACTCTCTCTTGTTGAAATTCATCCCTTTTTTTGTCCAGAACTTATCCAAATATATTCGTTTGAAATTTAGCAATTAATATTCTATTTGCATGGGCGGTAGGCATGTCCTTGAACCGATTTCGCCAATTTTTAATCGCAGTTTCTATAATTGCAATAAAAAATAAGATTATGACAACAGACTACTTTAAGAAAGACGAACATGTTGATTTGAATTAAGAAAAAACAAATTTACTATGCCGAAAAAAATGTTTGTCATTTCAAAAAATTAATTGACTTGACCTTGTACTAATGGAATATTACTTATATTATGGGAAATGTCCTTACGATATGGTTGCTTTGTCAACTCTCTCATTTGAACATTTATTTTTGCAATAAAAAATATTTTTAAATATTAAGGCTTATTCTCAGGAGCAGTAATGAAGTATATACATAAATAACCTAACAAGTTTTTTGGAAAAAGTTTTCTTTGCTTATTTTTACTTTAATTGACCTTTCCAATGCTGCACACTTGACAATAAAATGTTCTTGTTCTCTAGGCAGCATAAAATAAATAAACCAATAAATTTGCAGTAAAAGCAGACAAATTTTTGTCACTTCAGCGCATGTTGCGTGCCGTTGTTATTTGTTATTTATCCTTTATTTCATCGAATATAAAATACATAAGTAAAGCAAATCAAAAAATATACATATATAAAAGAATGATGCAAGAATTTTGTCATTAAAACTGTTGAATGGACAAAAAATTGTGAAACAATAGCCAACGGCGGCAGTTGGTAGATAGGAGCCAGACCCAACATGTATGGAAAGGAAAAGAGAAATGCATTTAGAGTCGCCACACAGAAGGGTGTGTTAGTGAGGTAACGTGTTTGGTTGTCCTTTTGTTTTTATATATATAGTCAACAACTCGACTACAACAATATGCTGACATTTTCCTCTTAAATGCTTTTTGTGTTTCCTACTCTCTTATACAAAAGACAGACACTTCCAGCAACAAACAACAGCGCAAAGTACGATGAAAAGAATAAGCGGAACCGGCAAATTACATTGCAAAAATCAGAACCTCACTCAACACGCATTAAGTTTGATCTTTTGACCTTTTTTCTTCTTGTGCTTTCTTTTCGAGCAATTTTTGTCAAAGAATTTAATTTTAAAGTTAAAAATTGAATTTATATCGCTTTAAGTTGACTGTATTAAAAAACAATCTTAATTCTTACACAATCTTAAGAAAAGTTGACAATACTTATAGATTTTTCATTGCGGTGTACAAATCCGCTAGAAATATCAGTTTTTTTTTAACTATTCAATCTTAAGCTTCTTACTTCAAAAAACACAAAAATTTAGTGCGCGCTTTTTTAAACGTGTCGAATCTAAGTAAGTCTGGTCGAACTCCTCCAATACGGCAGGTTTCTGAACTCCACCTTTTTTAATTCAATTCAAATATTTTCATTTTCTTTAACTGTAAAAACTATGGTTCTGTATTCCCTGAAAATTGAAAATGCTCATACGACATGTTACATCAGGGCGAATCTTCTTTGATTTGGATTTAAGCTCTTGTGCAAGGAATCTAATTTTCCCAAGAGACTTATGTATATAGGGAAATGTAAGTTGAAAATCCAACTAAGTCGTCACGCTTATGAAAGCTATTCTAAAATCTGCCTTTTCTACATCATACAATTTTGCATTGCATACTTATAGGCTCTTTCAGTTTGTCACTGTCCATTGTCATGTTAATTAAACTTTTCTTAAAACATACATACATATTTAAAAATATAAAATACGTACTAAAAATTATATTTCTTGTTCCATCTTACAGGCTGATGCCAGCCTTGGCATGCATGAACGTGAATACATTCAGGAATCCCTAAGCTACGTTCTGCGAATACAGGAAGTACAGGAGCGTATTAAATTTGAATTTGTCGAAATTTTGCTTGCCTTTATATCCGGTTGGTTGGTCTTCTATCATACGGCTCACGAACAAGCTGAAGATAATCGTGACTATTTGCAGGATCTAAGGCATAAAGTGCAAAAAGTAATAATCATTATTATGATATCATTATTCCTTAATGCTATTAACTTTTTTCTTTTGTTGCAGACACGTGAAAATTTTGAGGAAGCACGCGAAAAGGTCACCGAATTGAAAATAAAATATATGGAAAAGAGAACGGTATGTTGATTCTTGTGCTTTTTTTGCTATGCGACTATTTAAATTTGTAATATCTCTTTTTTTCAGAAACCTGAAGAAAAATTCACCAAACGTGGATATTTGTTTTTGATGGAAAAAAGTAAGATTTGTTTTTATTGATATTCTTATAAAATGCTTAAATTTCGTAATATAAAAATTAGGATTGTTATTTTTGTTAACGTTTTGGTATATACGGGGTTTGACATTTAAGAAAAAAGTTGTAATTGTAGTAAACCGAACAAAATGTAACGTTCCAGTTAAAAAGCGTTGGTAAAATATAATTAAAAAAACATAAAGCATCACCATGTAACTCTAACATCAAAACAGAATATTTGCAATTGGAAGCAACTATTAAAAAAGAAATATGAATTGTAAAACAGAACTACTTCAATTTTAAAATATAAGCTGCTGGTACGGATGGACGTAAGATCTGGAAAGTAATAAAAGGAGATTTAAATACTGGTAAAAATAGCAACTGAAGCGTTCCTGAAATCAATATCAATGATAAAACAGCTATCGATCCTAAAGAAATTGCCAATGAGATAAATAAACATTTTATTGAAACTGGTAAACACAATGCTCGCAATAATACCACTCGCAACAAAATAAATTAGCGTTCGTTATTCTTGAATCCGACCACAGAAAAAGAAGTACTACAAATAATAACAGATCTAAAATCCAACTCTGCACCAGGGCTTGATAATATAACTGTGACAGATGTCAAATTGATCAAAGATTTGATTAAAATACCACTTGCACGGCTGATCAACAAATGCTTAAGTCCAGGAGAATATCCGCAAATTATTAAAGAAACTGTGGTAATTTCAATACATAAATCAGGAGACTCTGAAGACGTCAACAATTATCGGCCTATTTCATTACTACCGGTCTTAGGAAAAATCTTTGAAAAATTAATTGATACAAGACTAAGAGATTTCATCACTAATACTGCTGGTTTTGATCCATTCCAATATGGGTTTCAAAAATGTTGTGGCACAGTTTCAGCTATTACTGAAACAATAAACTTTATAAATTCAAATCTTGATGAAGGCGAATACGTAGCTGCTGTTTTAATTGATATGTCAAAAGCTTTTGATGTAGTCAATCATAGAATATTATTGAGTCATGTGAGTGATCTTGGCATAAGGGGTCTAGCTAATCAGCTGCTCGAGAGTTATTTATATAATAAACCATTAAAAACCAAGGTAAACGATCACCTTAACTGTGCGTTGAATTTAGAAATGGGTGTGCCGCAAGGTTCTATATTGGGACCAACTTTGTACATTTTATACATATCTACGTCAATAATTTCAGCTCTTTCAATATTATCGCCAAAATTGCTGTCTATGCTGATATATGGCTCTAATATATAGTGCCAAATCCGGTACAAAACTTCAAAACACAATTAATGAATACCTTAATAAATGAATAAATGGCAATGAGCTCTTGTTAAATACCAAAAAAACTACCTATATGCTATTTAAGCAAGTAAACAAACCCGAAATCAACATAGACATACGCATTGATGGGGAGACAATACAGCGAAAGTCAGAAGTAAACTATCTTGGTGTAGTTGTTGATGAGGCATTGAACTGGAATTCTCAATGGAAAAAAGTTATTCCACTTCGATTTTATGAACACGAAAACGGCGGCTTTAATATATTATGCTCATGTTATGTCCCAAATAACCTATGGAGCTTTAGTAACGCCACAGTGTACAGAGGGATTGCGCTGCACTATACAGTGCATAATGTGCAGATATTTAAAGGCGCTCTATAACATACCGTTTCGAACACCTACGGTTGAAGTCTTCAAAACCAATTGCATGAATCTTAAAAAAATTATATTTATTGAGGAAGCAAAATATATACATATATAAAATAAAAAAATAACCTGATTAAGAATAACACAGAAATTACTATTGGGGAACAAATTCATAGATACAGTACCCGAGTGCACACCAACATCAGAACAATCAAATCTAGTGCAAACTGGAACAGATATGGACTACTGAACTCTGCAATCGAAGTATTAAATCAGTTGCCGTCTAACTTAAAGGATAGAAATAACTTAATTCACTTTTAAAAAAACTTAAAAAATTTCATGTCAATACCTTAATAATTTGAATTATTGTTCTAAATGCTCATATTTGCTATAATCTTGAAATGTATCTCTTCTTTAACATCACTCTTATACCAACTATATATTTGTCTGAGTTCTTATTTAATTAAAAAAAAAAAATAAAGAAGTTGCAGGCAGTTGATTGAAAAAAAAAAAAAAAACGGAGACAAATACATTGGAGTAACTAGGCTTATTCCACCCAGATATTGTTATGCCAACATTTTGTACGCATTGAATTTAAAATTTGACTTCGATGAATAGATCAGCCTAAGCTAAATCTCGTTCTTATCATTCAGACTAGTCTCTGTTCGTTATTTAACTTGAGACTGTAAAATATTCCGAAACATAAGCCTCCTAGGAAAAAAATGCATGAAATCAAAAGTTAAAATTTTGAAAGACTCTATTCCAATGCCCTCCCTATCTCTTTTTGAGGGCGTTGCGGGAGGTAACTTAAAATTAAATTTTTTTTTATTTATTTAAGACTTACAGAAAGAACAATTTTTGAAGTGAAAACTTCTTATGGCACGTTGTGCGGCTGAGGAAAAAAGTATAATTTCGCGACACCGACCGTCATCGGGAAGACTTGGGAAACGAACTCGATTTTGGAATATTGAAGACTTGGGAAACGAACTCGATATTGGAATTTTGAAGACTTTTGAAGCGAACTCGATTTCAGAAATTTGAAGACTTGGGAAACGAACTCGATTTCAAATTTGGAAGACTTGGGAAACGAACTTGATTTTGGAATTTTGAAGACTTAGGAAACGAACTCGATTTTAGAACATCGAAGACTTTGGAAACGAATTCGATTTCAGAAATTTGAAGACTTGGGAAACGAACTCGATTTCAAATTTGGAAGACTTGGGAAACGAACTTGATTTTGGAATTTTGAAGACTTGGGAAACGAACTCGATTTTAAAATTTTGAAGACTTGGAAAATGAACTCGATTTCAAAAAATTTATAAAACGTTGCCTACTTTTAGGTGCTATTAATAATTTGCCCCTAAAAGTAGGCAACACTTTCTGACAAATTTCAAAAAGAACGCCTAAAAGTAGGTAACGATTTTAAAAATTTCAGATAATGTGTCCTAATTTTAGGTGCTATTTTTGAAATTCGTCGGAAAGTGTTGCATACTTTTAAAGCGGCTCTCACACGATCAATATTACTGACAGTATAATTACTGACAGTATTTACATTACTGTCAGTGTACCACTCACACGGTCAGTATTGTTTATTGTCAGTAATCAGTTTTTTTGACATTCGACTGGTGAAGGTGCGAACTATGCTCCGGCTACGTGACCGACAGCCGAAAATGGCATGCCACTTTTTGGGGCAGATTCCATCCAAACTTGCACCACGCCTCCAGCTAGGCATCGGACGACCATACCCTTGGACGCAATGTTCCATGCCACTGAATCAGGAACTTTTTCAAGTTTCTTTCAAGTTTCGCTGCCTCATCGTCTATCTGCCACAAAATGGGGCATGCCACGCCCCCTCCCAGGATTTTGCCGTCCCGTGCCTACTTGCACCCTCTGACCAACTTTCAGTCGGATCTGCCCCAAAAAGTGGCATGCCACTTTTCTGTGCAAATAGTACTGATGAACTGTCAGTATTCACCTCACACCATCAGTATTACTGTCAGTATTTAAAAACTTCGTCAGTAATATCCGATTTTTTCATCAGTCATCAGTATCGTTTTTCTATACTGACAGTACATCAGTACTCACCTCATACGATCAGTAATACTGTCAGTATGCAAAATACTGTCAGTAATATTGATCGTGTGAGGGCCGCTTAATACTGATGGTGTGAGGTGAATACTGACAGTTCATCAGTATTATTTGCACAGAAAAGTGGCCAAAAAGTGGCATGCCACTTTTTGGGGCAGATCCGGCTGAAAGTTGGTCAGAGGGTGCAAGTAGGCACGGGACGGAAAAATCCTGGGAGGGGGCGTGGCATGCCCCATTTTGTGGCAGATAGACGATGAGGCACCGAAACTTGAAAGAAACTTGGAAAAGTTCCTCATTCAGTGGCATGGAACATTGCGTCCAAGGGTATGGTCGTCCGATGCCTAGCTGGAGGCGTGGTGCAAGTTTGGATGGAATCTGCCCCAAAAAGTGGCATGCCATTTTCGGCTGTCGGTCACGTAGCCGGAGCATAGTTCGCACCTTCACCAGTCGAATGTCAAAAAAACTGATTACTGACAATAAACAATACTGACCGTGTGAGTGGTACACTGACAGTAATGTAAATACTGTCAGTAATTATACTGTCAGTAATATTGATCGTGTGAGGGCCGCTTTACTGTCAGTATTTAAAAACTTCGTCAGTAATATCCGATTTTTTCATCAGTCATCAGTATCGTTTTTCTATACTGACAGTACATCAGTACTCACCTCATACGATCAGTAATACTGTCAGTATGCAAAATCCTGTCAGTAATACTGATCGTGTGAGGGCCGCTTAAGGGTAAATTATTAATAACGCCTAAAAGTAGGCAACGTTTTTTGAAAAAATTGGCCCATGAAAGTATGTAATTTTGTGGAAAAAATTTTTAAAGTTGTAGCATACATATGTTGACTTCCGGTTAGTTGTTGCTCAGCAAGCAAATTTTTCTCTGCTAGCGCAGCCGAAAGCAGAGCCAGCAGCCCAAAGCAGAGAAAAATTTGGTTTTTTGAAAAACTTTAAAACGTTATATCTCGGCTATTACTAAACCGATTTAGACAAATGAGGTGTAATAGTTTTTTTTAAGAACAAGCAGATTTTTTTGAAGTCATTTGTATTATGATTAACTGTCACAAGATGGCGTTTTAAGCAGTTTGAATATTCTAACAGCCAGAACTCGGCAACGAATAAGCCGATTTTGATAAATGTGGTGTCATAGTGTCTGTTAGAAGAAGCAGATTTTTATCTTAAGTTTAAGAAAAATTATGTTTAAGCTATTTAGTCACAGGTCCAGGTACTTTTTTTACCTGATTTTTTCTTATACTTACATAATTCGCAATGATGTGTCTTACTGCAATCATAATAAATTTTTGTTTTTAAACATAAAGAGTACTTAGGGGCCGTTCATAAATTACGTAAGACAATTTCATGACTTTTTGAACCCCCCCTTCCCCCGAGTAAGATTTAGTAAGATTCTCACTAACCCCCCCCCCCCCCTTCCGAAATCTTACGTAAGATTCATAATTAAGGTGAAACTAGTCAAAAAATGTATTTTTCATGTGATGTACTATATTACTATGCATACTTTGTTTTAATATACATATGTTACATTAGGGTGATTCAAATTTTTTATTTTTTGTTTTTTTTAAGGTGCTGTTGCTTAAAACGTAAGTTTATGATATGAAGAAAAAGCTCACGAAAATTCAGCTCTGTAACTCAATTTTATAAGGTGGCGCCGGAGCCTGTTAGTTTTACATGTAAATTGTATGGAAAAATTATTTTTTTCAAAAAAGGTGTCTAAATGAATAGGTGATTAGTGCTGTTGAGCTGAAAAGGGTCGTTTTTCGATGTAATTTTTTACGCTGAATCCGAATCTGGCCTCAGAATTGACCCATCATGTCTGAATCCTGAAATATTTGAGGCTAAGTACCTAAAACATGATGTTTTTTGTCTACTTTCGAGGCCATGTATAGGATTCAAAGAAAGTTGATCAGCTTATTTTTAACAAAAGCATCATTTAGTACCATCCTTGCCCTTTAAAATGAGCTTTCAAGTGGTGATCTGTGATGTTTCCTTGCAAAGTTATAGCCATTTTAAAGTGACATGAATTGGATCCCCTACAATGGGTTGCAACCCAACAATATTAACCAACGGGTTTCAAATTCATGTCACCTTGAAATGGCTGCAACTTTGCAAGGAAGCATCACAGATCACCACTTGAAAGCTCATTTTAAAGGGCAAGGATGGTACTAAATGATGCTTTTGTTAAAAATAAGCTGATCAACTTTCTTTAAATCCTATACATGGCCTCGAAAGTAGACAAAAAACATGATGTTTTAGGTACTTAGCCTCAAATATTTCAGGATTCCGACATGATGGGTCAATTCTGAGGACAGATTCGGATTCAGCGTAAAAAATTACATCGAAAAACGACCCTTTTCAGCTCAACAGCACTAATCACCTATTCATTTAGACACCTTTTTTGAAAAAAATAATTTTTCCATACAATTTACATGTAAAACTAACAGGCTCCGGCGCCACCTTATAAAATTGAGTTAGAGAGCTGAATTTTCGTGAGCTTTTTCTTCATATCATAAACTTACTTTTTAAGCAACAGCACCTTAAAAAAAACAAAAAATAAAAAATTTGAATCACCCTAATGTTACATATTAAATAAATATTACGAAATTACAAACTACACATTTGTTTTTCAAGATGAATAAAAAAAGTCATCGTAAGTCATCGTTAGTCCATGCGCTTTTCAACCAGTCTGATAGGGAACCTACAATTGGCACACCCGATTTGTCTGTTGAATTTTCTGATTCACATTCAAACTCTGTAACATCAATATCCTCGTCGTCATGCCACTCTGCAACTTGACAAATCTCCGATTGTTTTAAAATGCAAAGGCTTTTCCCCTTTCCACGTTTCAAAATTGAAACTGGTTGAATCATGTGAGTGCGACTACCGTCTTTTCCATGTAGTTTTTTGTGCATTACAGTAGCTTTTTTCGAGGCAAAGTACTGGTCACAAATATTACAAACTCGATCAGCTAAGACGTTCGCAAGCGAAGGACAAAAAAAAATCGTAAGGCATGATTTTGAACTGTGGATGTACTTTTGACCAATCGTAATTTAACGCTAAGCGAAGAAATAGAGGACAAAACTGATTGCTGTTTTGGTCTCCTGTTGAAGAAGGAATCGAAAGCGAATCTTCTTGTTGAAGACGACAAGTGCAAGGGAGTGGTAAAGAACCGGGACAACATCAACAAAATTTCAAAGTCGACGTATCTGCGTGTAAATGCCTGAATAATAGCAAACTTGTGAGACGGTGTTACAAGTCGACCCTGCGTGTAAACAACATACATATATTTCATTACATAAACAGAAGAGAAGTTGTCCCTTTCAGAGTCGATTACTTAAATCGATTGTAATCGATATTTCTGAATCTTTCGTGACTGTCGAAAATTCAAATATATTTCATTACTGTCACAAATGACGATGCGTTAATACAACTTTAATGTATGAATACGCATTTTAAATCTTACGTAAGATGATCATTCACCCCCCCCCCCCCCCCTCTCGTAAGATGTAGTAAGAATCCGCCGACCCCCCCCCCCCCCCTAAACGTCTTACGTAATTTATGAACGGCCCCTTAGCTCAAATTTAATTATTCACAGTTGAGGCTACTGAGCCGAATATACTTCTTCCAGCAATTTTTGAAGTGAAAACTTCTTATGGCACGTTGTGCGGCTGAGTAAAAAAGTATAAACTCGTGACACCGACCGTCATCGGGATTCCCCGTCATGCGATGGTAAAATTTTAATGTTCTATTGTTTCTTTTAAATAAAAAATATTCCAAGTGGAAGACAAAAAGCAAAGCATACACACTAACTGACACATTTAATTCTCATTCAACGATTATTATGCTTACATGTTTGTTTCTTTCAATGTCCGCGTTGTTGCGTTGACAAATTGAGAATGAGAGCGAGAGTAAAATTTGAATACATATTCCGTTTTTGTCTTCCATTGCATTGCCATATAAAAAGAAAACGCACACATACCAATTAACGCACTAACTTGCCATTAAACGATTTGTTTTCACTTCTGTCGGCACTCCCGGAGTGCAACCCGCCGTTTTTTTTTTTTCGTTTCTTACAAGTTTTGTGCTATATTGCACTGTTGATGAATTCGAAATGTATTTTCTCTTTAAGGGACCAAATTGCTTTCAATAAATTTTCCACTGATTTGTTATTTATTCCCAAAAAAAAAATAGGAATTTTGATTCCGATTTTATATAAAATAGTTGAAGAAACGAGGTTGAATATTAACAACCACAGCGCACATTTTTTACACGCTCTTATTTTAAGCATTTAGACTTTTTAAGCTATTTTTCGAAATCATCTCAATTTGTGTGTTACCCTTATTAATGCTTAAAATAGGCTCCCTTTTGAAAATCTCTCTTTTAGAGCCATTCAAAGCAACATGGACCAAATATTATTGCACTTACAAGAAACAAAAGAAAGAGTTCACTATGTTGCAGTTCAACCAGATCTCCGGACGGCCTGAATCACAGGACGAAAAATTAACGCTGATAACGTGCCAACGACGTGCCACAGAATTTGAGAAACGTTTTTGTTTCGATTTGACATTTAAGGAAAAACCAGGCATCGTGTACACATTTCAAGCACTAAGTGAAGAGGATCGCAAAGCGTGGATTAGTGCTATGGATGGCACTGAGCCTGTAAGTATTACAAATTTAGCAAAGTTTACACTAACCATTAATATATTATCCCATTTACAGACATATCTAGCACCCGGTAAAGCCAAAGGTGCTGAAGAATATCAACTGGATGAAACGGGATTTGCTTTTATGCGCAAATGCATTGAAGTGCTCGAGAACCGTGGCCTCGAAGATGAGGGTATCTATCGTAAGAGTGGTGTTGGAACAAAAATTTCAAAACTTCTTTCATTGGGGATGGATCGTAAGAAGATTGAGGCGATATTTAGCGATGAACAGTATCGTGATCTCATGGAAAGCAATACAATAGCAAGTGCACTAAAAACGTATCTACGTAATTTAAATGAACCACTTATGACCTATCGCTATCATAGTGAATTTATCAGGGCAGCCAGTAAGTTGTCACTTTTACTTTAATTTTTTAATTACTAAAATATGCTTTTATTTAACAGAGCAAGATAGTCTCAAGCAGCGCGTCCACGAGGTTCACAAATTGGTACACAAGTTGCCACAATCAAATTTCGAAATGCTGGATATGGTCATCAAGCATTTGACGGAGTAAGTTTGCGAACGATAAGAACCATTACTGAGCTTGAAGAAAATATTTGACTTCGTACAGTCTTTGTTTTTGTGCAAAGTACGATTGCTTTATTGTAAGCAACAGTCTTTTCAAATTGCCATCAATAAATTAGTTTTGCTGTCAGCAAAAAATTGGCCTCTAACTAATAATTTTTTTTTTATTATTTTTCCATATCTTTTACGTAAAGCCAAAAAAATTTAATGTTTTTTTATAAAGTTTAGTGACCCTTGCGAGAGTTTGGCTAAAACATGAATTGACGCCTTGTTTTTAACTCTCAACTCCTCTCTTTCAGAGTTTCACGTAAATATGAGAAAAATAAAATGTCTGTCTTTAATCTGGGCGTAGTCTTCGGTCCTACACTGCTACGTCCATTGGAAGAGACCGTGGCGGCCATATTGGATATCAAATTCAACAACATTGTCATTAATATACTTATCGAAAACTACGAGTTAATATTCAAAAATGATCCCAGTTCTACACTGTTAATGAGCGCACAAAATTCCAGTCCACCAATGCGAGTACCACGTGCAAACCAAGTCGGCAAGCCATCATCAGCTGGTAGCGGGCGCAATCCTTTGTATTCACCGCAACAACAAGTATATCGTGTTGTCACTAAATCCAATTACACTGATCCACCTATGTCCTCAAGTTTACAAAATATACCCAATGGTCTTGTGTACGGTGGCGGTACCAATGGCACCAATGGTGGACTCATGCCAGGCCATACAACAAATGGCGGTGGCAGCGGACCGAAAAGTTTGGGTGTCACTACTGGCGTCAACATGGGCAGTGTCAAAAATTTACATTCAATGTCGCAAAGTGACATTAGTGTAAGACGCGGTGGCGCTGCGGAGCCAACTTATGGCATGGTAGGACAGAATGTACTCACCAGCACAAATGGTGGTGGTGGTGGTCTGACGGCGCATCATGCTACACCTGCGACGACAAGTAACCTACGCCATGATTATTTAATGGCCACGGCAACACCAGCATCAACAACCGTTGGCAGTGGAAGCACAAACCATATATATTCCTCTCCGACGGCATCGAGCGGCGGACGTTTAAATATAAGCAATGTATCACCACCGACGTTGGCCATGCGCACAGAGGCGATTTATGGTACAGCGGCACAACAGCAGCATGCACGTAATCAGTTATCATATGCACAGGCAAAACATTATTCGCCAGCTACGGCGGCTTCGACATCAAGTTCCAATGAGAGCGTCTGTGATTCGTTATCATCGACTAATGGTGGCGGCGGTGGTGGTGGTGTTAGCGGGCGCATGTTAACTGGTCGTGGCTCATTAGATTATTTGTCTGCGTCGCAACCGCCACATTCTTCACAGGCGTCATCGCTTTCGACGCTTCTGGGCTCTACCTGCGATGATGTGGTAAATGCAACGGCAGCGCCCTCTATGATAGGTGCTGGTGATATTAGTCGAGCGGCAAATGAAGGTGGCGTAGTGGACTATGCGCCAAAAAAGGTGCATCGCAACAAGGATGTTAATCAGATTAAGCGCGATCTGTCGGCTGGCACGGCGTAAGTTTTAGTTACTTTGGCATTCATTTAATGTAACTAATTTTTTTTCTTTTTTAATTTTCTGGCAGATGCGTGCGCACCCTATATGCGTGCCTCGGTGAAAGCGATGGAGAATTATCATTTGAGCCAAATCAGATTATAACAAATGGTAAGTTAATTTCTAAGTCAAATTCGTTTGTAACCATATAAGGGCAATTTGACATCAACTTTAACAAGTGTATTTTAAAAATATTCAAAGTGCTCTCTTTTGCGTCCTCGGGTTTTGCTTTCATTGAATTGTTAACATAATCATAAAGTGGGGAAATTTGCCAGTTTTGAGTATTACACTTTGTAATGGAAATTCGCCCAAAAAGCAATGCCGAATTTACTTTTCATTTCTTGGGTGATTTCCTTTAATAAAAAACTCACGTGTGCAGTTCACACGTGTTAGAAGTGAAACCTTTAGAAAACTAAACTGCGTTAGAATGAGACGAAAATGTTTTATCAAAATGGTAAAAGTTGACGGGATCTAGAATAGCTACAGCAATAAATGATATATCAAATTAAAGTGCTCATTGAGCAGAGTGCCCGAAAACTATCAGCTTCGAAATCACTTAACCAAAAGCTGAGATACAAGCGTGGAAAGATTTTCTATATTTTGAAATTTTTCAAGAAATGCACTGATTAACTACCAAAGACCTGCCATAGCGAGGAGAAAAAAATCTACTACTCTCTCATCGTAATTTTTGTTTCCCAACTAAGCGTTGTTGTTATGAAAATATCAAAAGCAGTCGAAATTTCAGTGCAACAGTTTTTCATAACCTCAGTTTTGTATAGCTAAGATATCTGACCTTCAAAATTCTGATGCAAACAAAAAATTACATTAAATAGTGCAGCGAGCTTCACCTGACAGCCATGTGTCTTTTTTGTTTTTTGCCGAGAGACATACGAGTAGCAGTAGTAATATTTAGATCGATTGCCTGCATTTTTTCCCCTTCAGTTTCTTGCCTTCACATAGAAATACTTTTTCCTCATAAAATCTATTTCGAAATTTATTCAAATATGTTTTGACCTATGTACTTTGAAAAGGTGCAAAATCGCCACTTTTTGGTTTGTTCCATCAATTTTTTAACCGACAATATCATTATGAAATTCATAAAAAAATATTTTTAAACTATTTTCCCTCTAATCATTTTTTAGTGCGCTTTTCACATGAACCCGGCTGGCTGCAAGGTACACTTAATGGTAAAACTGGACTTATACCAGAAAACTATGTGGAACATTTGAAACCATACCATTAGTAAGCAAATTAATTAACACATAAATTGAAGAAAATAATACATAGAAGGAAATGCAGAATTATCTTAACATAATTATATATAATATGTATTTATACAATTATGTGATCGAGTATTTTAAATAATATTAAAAGTTTAACTTATAAATGTATAGCGTTTAATTAACATATAAAAATTAAAAACTCTAAAAAATGACGAAAAATAAAAGCAAATGAAAAATGCGAAAATGAAATCGAAAAAAAAAAAATTAGAAAACTTGAACTGAAAAATGTAAATCTATTTACATAAATGAAAATAAAAATACTGAATGTTTACTGTGTATAAATGTATTAAAAATCAAAAGCCAGCATAGTAGAATTAAAGCAAATAATTAAAATAAAAATTTAAACTGAAACCGAAATGAATCCAGTTTACTTTAAATTCTAGTTAGTTTATTTTATAAAACAAAAAATTATCCTATAAAATGTAATATAAAAACTACAGGGCGAAATTAAAAAAAAAAAAGCGAACTAAGGCGTAAATTATTTTTTTTTTAAACGCACACTCTAACTACACTGTAGGTAGACTAAATTTAATTTCGTTTTTTCCCCCTATTTCTGAAAAAAGAAACAATTTTGTAAATAAACTGTGTATGTATTTTGTTTTGAAATATATTTTTTCTTACCTTTAAATTAAAATTAAGTAAATAAGAAATTCGCATAAATAACTGATATTTTTGTATGTTAATATATTATTCTGAATAAATGTGTGAAATTCCAAATGCAACAAATACACCGAATAAACAATCTTTGTGAACTCTTAATAGATTTCTTATTGTATAAGAAGAATTTTACATCGTTTGTCACTGCCATTAATAAAACGCGCATATTATTGCAGAGCAAGAAAAAGTTAAAAACATATTTGCAGAAAAAGTGCTAAGTTATGTTGAAACTGGAATATTTTATATTTGCCATGACTTATGTGTATAGTAGGTATTTGATTATTCAGCCTTATTCTAAATAGCCTTTTCATTCGCTTTGTGCCGTGCCAACCAGATTGGTACTGAGTTACTCGACTTTCTGTATTATCAGTATTTTCGAATATTGTCTTTTTAAGGAGCGAATGGCATAGCGGTTGACCCCATACATTTTGCATGTGCAAATTTTTTCAGATAAATCACCCACTGTTATAAAATGAGGGCGTTTGTCTTTAGCTTTTACTGATTCAGTCAGGGTGCAATAGATCAAATGGTCACAATATGTATCCCTCTTTTATATTAATACTAATTTAGTCTTTCTAGTTACCATTGAGGCTTAGCAGTAACTTTTTCGAGTAATTTTTGTTCGCTTTTAACTACGCAACAATAAAATGCGATATTATTATATATGGCTACTAATAAAATGCAGGTTTCATACAAATTTGGCAAGACATTTCTTAATTTATTTTTCCCTTTCACAGTGCGCATACTTTCAGTTTTATTTAGAAAACTTTACTATTCAATGAAAATAATTTGTTTTAAGAATTAAGTCTTGAGAGTTGATACAATTTTTGCACATAAAACACTGTAACTCAGTTTTGGCAATTGTTGGAATATGAAAGTGTAGCGTTTGGCTCGAAGTAAACATCTGAATTATTTGAAATTTAATGTGATTTAACTATCCCGTGGGTGGAGGAAATTAAGATCTTACGAACCTTCACAGAATTGCAAATTAATTTTCCATTTCATGTATGACGACCAATGATGAGAACTTTCAAACAAATGCTTATGAAATCCAGTTGGTTTCAATCAACTCGTGTAAGGTTGTGTGAACAAATTTTTTGTTAAAATTCGTTGACGAAAACTTTTCAAATCAGATCAGAGTTTCTGCAAAACTTACGTTTAGCTTATTTCATAAATGAATTCATTCATAGAACCAAGTATTTTAAGTTACAGTGTTTTATGATTGAAGGGGTGAAATGTCTTGCGCGCATTTAATAATTCTTGCTATGGTTTCATATAAGGGTACGCTAGCAAAAATTTAAAGTTTTATTTCAATTATAAAGTGTACTATGTTTTTTTAGCACGTTACAAAGAAAAAATAGCAATATAGACTTAAACTGGTGTCAACATAATAATTTTTCTAATGTACAATGTACTGAAAATGATATATAAATTAATGTAGCATTGTTATGACAAAAGAGAAAAATAAATTCGACTTACTCATTTTGCTGCCGGCATTTTGTGACAGTATCAAGATAACACCAAATATGAAGTAGATTCTAATACATACATATATTTTTAGGCACGTTTTAGTCATAAAATCGGTGACTGTCATGTAAGAGAGTTTGCTAGATTAAATGACAATTGGTAATAAAATAAAAAAAAAAAAAAAACAATTTAACAAAATATTTTTCTTAATCTACCATATATCACACTTAAATACATACATATATACAAATATCAAGTACATAAATAAGTAAATAGAAACCACCTCAATTATATGTGAATGAATACAAAAGCAACAATGTCAACACGCCCATTTTTAAGCATAATACACTTAAGTATATAAAAAATAATGTTTTAACAAATTTTTTTTTTTCTACAAGGAAATCAGCAACAAACTACGTATTTTTATTATTTCAAAATTATGCTCTTTTATTGATGCATTGATGATTTATTTCATTACTAAGGAAATTTTAAATACATAGTTAAAATAACTTTTGTTATCATTTCCGGAAGACTAAAAATATTGAAAGAACATTTTCTACACTGTAAAATGTAAAAATAATGAAAATCAAAATTTCATTATCATTGATAAATTTTTTGCTATTAAAAATCGATTTTCATTAGGGATCTTTACACGCTCTTTTTTTGTGTGTTAAATTGCACATTAAACAAAAATACGTACAGCTTCACACGCATTACTATTCGAAGTATCAATACCAATTATAGTTTATTTACGAAGCGCTCATATTTTATGGTAGTTAAATATTATGGGTCTTCACACGTAGTCTTGTTTATGTGTGAAATTGCGCATTAAACGCAGCCTGTCAATTTTTTAATGCGCAATTTAACACTTTTGCTATGTTTGTTATAAAATGTAACACAAAAACAAAACTACGTGTGAATACTCGTATTATAAACAATAATAAACTAATTAAAATTAATATTCATCTGACAGCACTACCTTACAAATTTTAAAAAAGTTTTCCCTTGTTATGTAAAATTATGCACGGTTTCCGAAGAACAATTAAAAAAATCCTTCCATAATTTGAAAAACAGTGAAATAAGTATTTTAACTAAGACGGTTTCGATTAAATGAAAAAATTAGGATTATTCTCAGTTGTGTTTGATAGATTACATACCGATTTAAAGATTAACCGAGCAAAATACTTGTAAAAAAGTGGAAAAATTCGTAACAGTTTATTATATATGACAACTCACGTGAACTATGAAAAGACTTGGTGCCAACAATGAAAACTGAAAATGATTTCTGTGTTTAATTTGTGATTTCAAATAATTTTTATTCATACGTTGTAATTGATAATAATAAAATTTTTTAATTGAAATGGCACAAAATTCCATTCGATATTTTACGCTATTAAAATTTGTTTAATTTTTATGTTAATGATATTAAGCGTACCTACTTGTGTTGGAAATTTCATTTACAATGAAAATAAATTCGCATTAGCATCTTAAAAACGGCCTCTTTAGCAAAGAATGGTTTGAAATTGTAAAATCAGAATGTTATATTTAATGAACATTCAAATATTTAATTTTTTTGTTTTTGATGAATATGAAAAATCAATCCTTAAGCTGTTTACATACTATGCTTATGTTTTCAGTACAACACTTAACATTCCACGATTTGTATATTAATTTTAATTTAACTTTGTTATTTTTGCAACAATCAAAATAAATTTGTATTTACTATAATTTCCAATTGATTTGTGAATTAAAAAAAATTCAACTTTGTACTTTACCATTTTATTGTAAATATTTTGTACAGATTTTCTTTCTTACATATAAAAAATAGTATATCACTTCTAAAATAATCGCTATCCAATTATTGGATTGAAAAATTGAATTTTTGCTTAAAAAAATTAATTTTTATGTAAAATAATAATTTAATTTTTATTTTCTTTCTCCTATATTTTCTCTTTTTTTTTTTTGTTTTTCAAATTATTTAAATTAACTTGAATTCTTTTGCTTTGCACAATTGCCAATTTATTTACCATATGAAATTATAAAAAATTTCCTTATTATACTCCCCTTTAATGTTTCTCATATTTTATTATGAATTTATTTTTTTTTTTTTCTTAAACTTCAATTTTTGTTCAACAACATTGCAACATGTAAAAAATACTTTTACACTTATACATAAATTATGAACATATATCTATTAATATATGTATATATAGCTTATTTAAATATTTGCATGTAACAAATGAAACAAAAAACCTAGTTATTGTACAATGAATATTTGGAGAAAAAACAATAAATTATAAAAAAATAATTATATGTATTCGTTTAATTCCACAAAATTTTTATGAAAAGTTTTAACGGGTCATCCAACAAGAGGTACCATTTGAAATTTAGCGCCATTTTTTAACTGTCAACATTAAACTATAATTGAGAGGATTTTTAATAAGTAAAATTTAGGATGTTATCAAATATGTATCGAATAAAACGTACGGGTTGAAATAGTGAAATTCACTAAAAATTTCCTGAACGTTAGATTACTCGGATAAAGACCGTGCGACTTAACATCATTTAACATTTGTCTGGGGCTATCTTGAAGATAAACTCTATGCCAATGCTCCACTCATGATTCAATCGTTAAACAAAAAAATATCAGTGCTGTTCTTCGTGAAAGAGCCTCAATTATGCGAAAACGTGATGGAAAATTGAATCAATAAAATGAAAATTTGTAAGCAGAGCTGAGGCGGATATTTGGCAGATATTGTATTTCATTACCAACCTCAAAAACTAAAATTAAAATATGATCACTTTTCTATTGATTTAAAGTTATACCTTTTGTTGGATAACCCAGATATGCATATGGCAGAGAAAACTTCATTTTGGCGACTTCCCAATCTCAAAAATGAATTTTCCATAAAAGATCAGCAGTTGTCGATGTACTTGAAAATGGTACAAAATAGTATAACTCTGCATGAATGTTCATACAGTGAGCCACAAAACTGTTCACAAAAACACATATTTCTAGTTTTAAGGCTGAATTTTTTTTGTAAGAAAGGTTTTAAAAAAAAATTGTACAGAAAACTTGCAAATTTTTTCTTCTAACTAAAAATAATCAAAACTAAAATGTTTCACATTTCGATTATCTTGGGTATTTATTTTTATACTTAGTTTTTTGTGAACAGTTTTGTGACTTAAAGTAATAAAAATATTTTAAATCATTCTTTAATATTTTATGTGGCCGCTTTTGGCTTAAGTTGTGAAGTATATTTTCTTAGGCATACTCACTTTCAATTTGTCTAGTATTTGAGTAATGATCATAGACCATTGTCCATTGGCGACCTTCCATAGCTCGTCCAGATTTTGTGCGGTTGTTTGACTCATAGATATTTTTTTAAAAAAATATTCCACAAATTTTCAATGGGGATAATTTCTGTTGACTGTGCTGGCCAATCCAAGCAGGTGATATTTTGGTCTCGAAGCCTTTTCATTGCAATTTTAGCCATATATGAATTAATTTATATTTGGACAACGGTATTGAGGTGTAACTTCAAAAGGGTTTCTTTTTTGAATGGACAAGTCTTCAGACACGTCTATAAGAAAATATAGAGAAATGCAGATGTAATTATGTCACTCATCATATTCCCAGAGAGACATAGCTACACTTGCAGGTGTTAAGAAGTCGGTTTTTAACCTCATTAATAAAAAATAGATCAAATTGAGCCTCTGAACGTAAACCGCGTAGGGAAATGTGGTAGAAATACAATCACCACAACTAGTACCGACTCCAAAGTGACAGGTCGGCTGCATTTGACAGAATAGAACCTGATCGCTTGTCGTCCTATCAAAAAAAGGTGCCTGACCGATGCCATGAAGACGAAGCGACTGCAATGGTTCAAATAAACCCCATTGAGAACATGTGGGAGCTATACAAACGGGCGATTGTAATAGTATTGAATACCACCAAGCGGAAGTTGATTGAAGCAATCGTCAGAGAATGACATTACAACACCGAACTTCAACAACATCATGCCCGACCCATACAAGCCATAATTGCAGCTATGGAATCACCAAATATTATTATTATTTGCATAAAATTTTCAGAGAACGTAAATACATATTACTTTTACAAAAAAATAATTTAATGTAAGTACACTACGTAATATGTTGATCCAAATGATAGAACTCGAAGAGGCCTAATTATAATACCTGGAATTGCATTGTTGAATCCTGTCCCAAACATGGGTTTTCACCGGTTTTTTAGGTCAATTTTCATTAATGAAGATAGCAGCTTGAAATTTGTGCCAAATGATAGATATCGAAGAGCCTTAATAGAATATATAGGGTTGCCTTGTAGAATCCTGTCCCAAACATGAGTTGCCACTCATTTAAGAAAAGTTGACCCCAAAAACGGGTGTCAAATAATGTTTAGGACATGATTAAACAAGGCAACCCTATATATTCTATTTAGGCTCTTCGATATCTATCATTTGGCACGAATTTTAAGCTGCTATCTTCATTAATGAAAATTGACCCAAAAAACCGGTGAAAACCCATGTTTGGGACAGGATTTAACAATACAATCCCAGGTACTATATTTAGGCCTCTTCGAGTTCTATCATTTGGCATACATTTCAAGCTGTTATGTACTACAGTTTTAATTAGAACAAAAAAATTGGCTAAAATTCGGGCATTTTCGGCCATCGGGACAGGCTTTGGCAAGGCAACCCTAGATATTCTATTTAGGCTCATTGAGCTCTATCATTTGGCATACATCTCATCCTGTAATCTTACACACTCGACTTTTCTACAGCCGGCTCTCAGCCTATACTCACTTCAGCAGCTTAAACTCAACTTAACTTTATTTTCTCCAAATTTCCTTTTAATACAAAACCAACTATGTAATAACTTACATCTAGCGTACACAAAAATTGTATATGAAGATAGTACATGAAAATAGTGTGTGGGAACAGTACAGTAGTCCCCGCTTAATTGAATCACACTTAATTGAATTTTCCTTTTAATTGTCCGAAGCGTTGCGTCATTATTAAACTCCCATAAGAAATGTATGTACAACGTTTTCCGCGTTTAATTGAATCCCCCGTATTTGAATTTCCCGGTTAAATGTATAAAAAAAATTCACCGAGCTATAAAAATTCTTATAAAAAATCCCGGTTTATTGGCTGATTTTGGCGAGCCAAAACCGATACCTTGACCGATAAAGCCGTTATAGCAGATTTGACCTCGGATCAATCAGATATAGAAGGGGAAGAAGCTTCTTATTCTAGCGAAAAAGCTTCTAACAGCGATTGAACTTTAGCATCAGCATTTTCTCACTGAAGACACATTTTCCAAAGAATTAGAGCATATGTATGTGTAGGGCTACCAGATGGCGTGCCTACAAAAGTAGCACATATCAAAAAATTTTAATTTAGTAATGAAAAGCAAAATTATAATTCCAATTTCGCAATGAAAACCAAAAATTTTTCTAATTTTTTAATTCCATAGCAATATTTTGATGAGCAAAAAAAAAAAAAAAGGTCCTCACTTTGTACGGGAAAACCCCAGCAAATTACAAAAATATTTGAAATGCAAAAGTAGTGAAAAGTAGCGCATTTCAACCAAAAGTACCACATTTCGAGTGAAAAGTAGCACAGCCTTCCAAAAGTAGCACTTTTGCTACTTTAGTATGCCATCTGGTAGCCCTATGTATGTGCATTCACGATATCTCTCAAAAGATAGAACGTGCAAAACAGGCAATAATAACGAGCTTCTTCGAAAGGAAAAAATGAGCCTCAAATCCGAGTTATAGACTTACAAAACAAAAATTTAAATTAATTACATACTAGGTCTGTTCCGTAACTTTTGGAGCAGAAACTCGCAAGTTGCATAATTTGTGAGAATAAGCAAAAAAAAATCTATGGGAATACGTTTAAGTATGTACGAATTTTCAAGTAATGGCAAGTAATGGAACAGACTTACTACGTACCTTATTTTCCGTTATTTATATTATATTTTTAATTTATTTTCTTTCGTTTTTGTTAAGAAATGATATTTTGTTTTTTGACAAAAATAAATAGTTTTTTTTTTTGCCCGCGGAAGTATCTGTTTTACTTAATTAAACAAAAGTTCAATTAAGTGGTATTTTTCTTATTGAACAATAGTGCGGGATTTCTTTAATTGAATTTTAGTGTAAATAAGCGGGGTTTTGTTAATTGAATTTCCCGGTTAATTTAGCAAAAGTGCGAACATTTTGGAATGTTTAATTAAGCGGGGATTACTGTATAAAAAATGTCATTATATGCGTACATAAGAATTGTTTACATTAATCAACTTTGCTTTACTAAGCAAAGTAGTTTGAGTTACTTGCATTGCATCAAGTACTTACTTATTCTTCGAATAAAAATTGAAACATAAAAAAATGTTTACATTAAAGTAATATTCTACGAATGAATAATGGAATATATTAAAAATGTTTACAATAAATGAAAGTGAATTAAAAGCAAAAGTTGTTTACGCTACACATTTTATATTTTAAGTATTAAGCAACAGCAACTCTTTTATTTTATGGAGTAATTCTTTAAACGCTTAAAATTTGTTGTTGACATTCTTTCCATTTAAGATTTGTTATTCTAGAATCTAGATATTGGGTAGTGATATGCGCGCTTGGCTTGACGACCAAACAATATTAGCCAACCGGCTATAAATTTATTTCATCTGGATCGTAGGGGATCAAATCCATGTCTTTTTCAAATGGCTGTAACTTTGCGAGGAAACATCGCAGATTACCACTTGAAAGCTCATTTTAAAGAGTAGGAACGGTACTAAATGATATTATTAAAAATAAGCTGAAAAAAGTAGTATCACAGAATTTAAAATTTTTTTTTTGGAAAAAAAAAATTTCACCGCAAATGTCTTTAAGCGCGCATTAAACTCATATCATCTCTTTCTTGTATTAGTACAAGTCCAAAATAAAATTTTAAGCGAAAAAAGGGTGATGTTTTTCAGAACATTAGCATTGCTTTTTTTTCATAAAAAGCGCTATAACTATGGCAATTTTCAACAATTTTGAAATTTTTTTATAGATTCTTATAGAGTATTAGAATCAAAACAAAAGTTAATTATTTTGATTTGGATGGAAATGCCGCTTTTTTAAACAATTTTCAGCCTAAAATGGGCATAGCTTCGTAAAATTTTTTTTAATCAAATCGGTTAAATATAGATCCCCTTATATCCTTTTTTAAACAATTTTCAGCCTAAAATGGCCATAACTTCGTAAAAATTTTTTTTTAATCAAATCGGTTAAATATACATATGTAGATCCACTTATATCCTTTGAAAAACAACATATTTAATCGGCAACCAATTCCGTAGCATAAAATAATCCTCGTGCATGGTTTGAGATGGATTTGGTCAAGATATCATTTTGAAACTTTACACATATATTTTGACACAAAACAATATTTAAAGAAAACATTTTTTTTTTAAATTTTTTATGAGATTTATGACCACTAGAATTTTTTGAAAAAAAAAAAACACCGAAAAATCACGGCGGGCGAATTGCGGCTCACTGGAACATCTGAAAAAAATAAGAGGTTTTAATCAACATCAAAACCGCCAGGGAATGAGCTACAAGAAAAAATGTTGGTCCAAAATAAACAAAATGTCGTAATTTTTTCGAAAATAGCCAATTTTTCGGGCTAGTTTTATAAAAAAAATAAAAACTTTGTTTAAACATTAATTTTTGTATTTATAAAAATTGTAAATTTTCATATAAGTTATTCTCCAGTCAATCCTAAGAATGTATCTGCTTTCAAATCGAAATTCCCGATATAACTTTGGAAAATATGAATTTCATATTTTATACCCTACACCGAGGGTATATTCACTTTGTCTCTCCGTTTGTAACACATAGAAGGCGGAGTGGCAGGTATGGAAAAGTATATATATCTGAGTCGATTTAGCCATGTCCGCCTGTCTGTCTGTCTGTCCGTCTGTTGAAATCAGGTTTACGGGAAAACCAAGAAAGATAATTGAATGAAACTTTCACACACAGGTCACACCTTCTTGCAGGCTTCTTTCCATTAAAAATGGGCAAAATCGGTTAATGGACACGCCTACCGCCCATACTCCATGTATATTTACCCAGCCCAATTTTGAAAAAAGTTGAAGCGATTTTGATGAAACTTGGTGATTTGGTGCACATGTGACCCAAATTAGGATTAGGCTGGGTTTCAAGTTTCCAAATGATCGTACAGGGGCGTGGTACAGCCCTAAATTTTATCATTTATACTACCATATCATGTAAGCCGTTCAAGATATTGGAATGAAATTTGGTAAACGGATAAATATCAAATATATCTTGAATTGTGATAAAAGTGGGCTGAATCGAAAAAGTGGGCGTGGCATTTTTCAACATTTAAAAATTTTGATTCCGTATATCTCACAATTGGCACAAACGATTTCCATATAAATTTTGGAGATGATGCCGCTGAAAGCAGTCATCAATACAAGCTCAGCCACTTTACTGAAAAAACTCGTTGAAGGGCGTGGCACATCCCACCATATTTATCAACGTTATATTAAGAGAACTAACAACATAATCGTCATGAAATTTAATGAGGTAGATATACTTGCTATAAGATCTCTTATTACAAAAATTTAGTCCAATAGTACCTGTGGGCGTGGCACCTCCCATATAAGCAAAAAACTTTTATTGTTATAGATAGTGTGTTATGAGAGTAATCTTCATAAAATTTGGTGTATAGATGTCACATACTATAAGCTTTAAAACAGTGGCGTGGCACCTCCCATACAAATAAAATACGGTAAGTATTTATTTATCGAAATATGTGAGCAATCATACTAAAATTTGGTGTAAGAGGTTTGCTTATGAAAAGCTATTTCTGGATCAAAACCTGGCTGGATTGTACCAGTGGGTGTGTCACCGCCCTAAATTTTAAACTTAACTGCGGCATATATCGCAAACTATACAAGTTTTTGTGCTAAAATTTAATATGAGGATGTCGATCACGAATATAGTTTATTGAACCAAAAGTGGGCGGAATTGGAGAAGTGGGCGTGGCATATTTCAAATTTTTCATTTCTATTCGATTTTTTCAACATTTTCCGTATTCTTTCGACTTTTTCAACCCATTAACTTTTTCTAATATATCCTATATTTTTCAACCTCTTTCAACTTTCTTCATAAGTTTCTTTACTTTTTTCGACTTTTTCATCAATTTTGAATAGTTTCAAATTTTTTCAACCTGTTTCAACTTTTTTAGAGTTTTTCAACCTCCCTCAACTTTGTTTAACATTTGGCATTTATTTACGACTTTTTTTCAACCTCTGTCAACTTTTCTAACATTTCACATTTTTTTCGACTTATTCAATTTCTTCAACGTCTTTTTAACATTTATTCAAAAAGTACTTTCAGTGCAGTGTAGGGTATGTGAGTTTCGGCCTGGCCGAAGATAACACCTTAACTTGTTTTGTTTTCTTATTTCACTACCCATAGTTTTTGAGATATTTCGTTCCAAGCATTATTCATAAAAGTTACAAGGAAACAAAGTGCAATTATTTATAGAATGACCGATAAGGATAAGCCGTTAGGACTGCAGCTACACGATCGTTTTATTATTTATCATTAATCAATGCAAAAAAAAATTATTTGGTTGTGTTGGTACATTTAAAAACTCACCCAGCGTGGTGACTATATAAACTGTGACCTTGCCACTTTGGGTATTTCATTCCAAATCTGGGATATGGGCATTTCCAATGTGGCGTTACATTACGTTTGTACGAAAAAATATTTTAAAAAAAATACAAAATGCAACATTTTTAAAAAGGTTTTCTTATATTTGCATAGTAATTAAGTAGCACTATATTATGTTAGAAAATTGACAGCAATCGACCGTAAGGATTTCAAGGTATAAGCAAAAATGTGCACTGGCGTTACGTTACAAAAAACAGAAGTGGGTTTTTGACTTGGATTACAAAATTGCAAAACTCTGCGAATTGGGTAAAGCTTTTAGTATACAACTTTTTTTAGTAGGACTTGATATAATATAGGTTTAATTTTTAATATCTGGGTTTTACTATAATTTTATGTAATTAATCAAAATTTAAAAAATAGTACTAAACGACTACGTATTGTTTCTTAAAGTGAAAAATAGATCAAATTTTTCGTTTTGGCAAAATTATAATAATGGCACCCAGAGCCGACCTTAGGGGCGCCAAGGAGGGTGCACTTTTTTTTTCAAAAAGTTGCGATGAAATGCTTTTCAACGGTTTTTATAGCGTCGTTGACACTAAAACCAATTTTTTTTTTCATTTCCCGTGCATTAAAAAAATTTGACGATGAAGGTCAATAACAATCCTATTTACCATTGTATTAAAAAGGAAAACTGAAAGCAGAACCAAAGCAGCAGTTTGCACTATGTGACTTTATAATTTTTGACCTCTCAAGGGGCCTCGCACCTTCTGGTTGCTCTGGGCCTCGCGCTACCTAAGGTCGGTACCTGTTGGCACCTGTTGAACTGCTAAATTCGATATTGCACTTCACCACGAACTTTTTTAAGCAATATCATATGCTGTCGGTCAGTCATGGATAGATGTTAAATTTATCGAAGCCTATTATGGAAATTCATACTGTTAATTACGTGATATTACATGATAACTTTTTCCGGCCCAAATTGGATAATATTAATCACGATTCTAACAAGTCAGTGCCAAATGCCACACACCCAATGAAATCATAACTTTATTGCTCAAGAAGTTCACGGGGAACGCTATATCAGAAAAAACTTTATCCATTTTAGCTTAGCTTCCAAATAAACAGAACATTTGTTTCCATAATTGCAATAAATTCATTTAATAGCTTTAATTTAATAAGTGTTTACTATCCATTGATATATTTTAGTTTTCCAAGTTAATTCACTGTTGCCCAATAAAGCCCTAAGTCAATAGTAAATTAGCTAAAATGCTACTTTGAAATATACGGCAATACTGTTTTTAATGCGTCACACGAGCTCGCTGACAATCAATACGTGTGAGTAAAAATGTTGGTGCAAAAAAGTTGCACATCTCTATAGCATCTTTGATTTTCAGCATCGACACGAAGATCAGCCACTCGTTACTTTTAGTTCTTGTCGAAAAGTAGATGTGTGTGGTATTTCCGCGGTGCAGTAAATTTAAGGTCTCTCTGCTATAAAGTTGTTTTAGTTTAAAAAGTAAAGTTTGATTTGAAAAGTATTTCGTGGAAAGCATAAAAATGTTCAACAATGCAAATATCGACCGCGAAATGCTTGACCAAATGCAAATGATGTGTATGGGTTTCAGTTCCTATGAAAATGAATTTGAAACTATGAAGCTAACAGTTAATCATCAAGTCGCTGAAATGAGGTAAATAAGCATTTTAATCAGAGTTCGTAAATACTCCTCATTGAGGAGTAAAATTTCAATACAATTCAATTCAAGAGTATTCAATTTTGAATTTATCAATTATGAGGAAAAAATAAGGAGCGCTCATTCTTTTAATATTTTGAGTGAATAAATTATTATTTATTTCTCTTTCATATTTATCACTCACTGAATATTATTTTCAATAAGACTCAATGAGTGAACATTTTTTTTATACTCGCCCATACTTTTCATTCATAAATTTATTGAATTTTATTTTACTTTTGAGTCAAAAGTAAAATTTTCGGGACAAACACGTTTGTTTCCAGGGTCCCGAGCCTTCTTTAGTGATGTCCAAAAATATGCCATATATAAAAAGAAAACGCACATCAACGATTGTTATGCTTACGTGTTTGTTTCTTTCAAATTCCGCGTTGTTGCGTTGACAAATTGAGAATAAGAGCTAGAGTAAAATTTGAATACATATTCTGTTTTTGTCTTTCATTGCATTGCCATATAAAAAGAAAACGCACATCAACGATTGTTATGCTTACGTGTTTGTTTCTTTCAAATTCCGCGTTGTTGCGTTGACAAATTGAGAATAAGAGCTAGAGTAAAATTTGAATACATATTCTGTTTTTGTCTTTCATTGCATTGCCATATAAAAAGAAAACGCACATCAACGATTGTTATGCTTACGTGTTTGTTTCTTTCAAATTCCGCGTTGTTGCATTGACAAATTGAGAATAAGAGCTAGAGTAAAATTTGAATACATATTCTGTTTTTGTCTTTCATTGCATTGCCATATAAAAAGAAAACGCACATCAACGATTGTTATGCTTACGTGTTTGTTTCTTTCGAATTCCGCGTTGTTGCGTTTACAAATTGAGAATAAGAGCTAGAGTAAAATTTGAATACATATTCTGTTTTTGTCTTTCATTGCATTGCCATATAAAAAGAAAACGCACATCAACGATTGTTATGCTTACGTGTTTGTTTCTTTCAAATTCCGCGTTGTTGCGTTGACAAATTGAGAATAAGAGCTAGAGTAAAATTTGAATACATATTCTGTTTTTGTCTTTCATTGCATTGCCATATAAAAAGAAAACGCACATCAACGATTGTTATGCTTACGTGTTTGTTTCTTTCAAATTCCGCGTTGTTGCGTTGACAAATTGAGAATAAGAGCTAGAGTAAAATTTGAATACATATTCTGTTTTTGTCTTTCATTGCATTGCCATATAAAAAGAAAACGCACATCAACGATTGTTATGCTTACGTGTTTGTTTCTTTCAAATTCCGCGTTGTTGCGTTGACAAATTGAGAATAAGAGCTAGAGTAAAATTTGAATACATATTCTGTTTTTGTCTTTCATTGCATTGCCATATAAAAAGAAAACGCACATCAACGATTGTTATGCTTACGTGTTTGTTTCTTTCAAATTCCGCGTTGTTGCGTTGACAAATTGAGAATAAGAGCTAGAGTAAAATTTGAATACATATTCTGTTTTTGTCTTTCATTGCATTGCCATATAAAAAGAAAACGCACATCAACGATTGTTATGCTTACGTGTTTGTTTCTTTCAAATTCCGCGTTGTTGCGTTGACAAATTGAGAATAAGAGCTAGAGTAAAATTTGAATACATATTCTGTTTTTGTCTTTCATTGCATTGCCATATAAAAAGAAAACGCACATCAACGATTGTTATGCTTACGTGTTTGTTTCTTTCAAATTCCGCGTTGTTGCGTTGACAAATTGAGAATAAGAGCTAGAGTAAAATTTGAATACATATTCTGTTTTTGTCTTTCATTGCATTGCCATATAAAAAGAAAACGCACATCAACGATTGTTATGCTTACATGTTTGTTTCTTTCAAATTCCGCGCATGGTGTAATATCCAAGAGAGAGCCTCGATTTTCAATCATCTATCATCCTATTTGCTGTAGTTTTGACATTCATAGCATTTCAATTGCCCATTCAGAAAACTTAAGCGCTTTGATGAATTGCAGCGCTTAGGCGTAAGATCTTGAACATTTTCTGAACGATATGCTGCCAACTACATAAAATCTTAAAAATTTAGTCGATGTGGTTATTGCAAAAACAAAAAACAAAAAAGACTTATTGCTATCATATTGAAGCCTGCTACATTATTTAGCGTAGTTTTTTGTTTGCATCAGAATTTTGAAACTCAACACAAATACCTCTCAGTAAAAAGTTGCTGAAGTTGCTGAACGGGAAAGTTAATCAAAACACCGAAGTGTCAAAAAAAATACGAAACAAGGACAAGAAACCCAAACTTTTGAGAATTTCGTTTTAAACTACGCCACCTTGGTTATTACACCATGATTCCGCGTTGTTGCGTTGACAAATTGAGAATGAGAGCGAGACTAAAATTTGAATACATATTCCGTTTTTGTCTTCCATTGCATTGCCATATAAAAAGAAAACACACACATCCAATTAACGCACTAACTTGCCATTAAACGATTTGTTTTCACTTCTGTCGGCACTCCCGGAGTGCAACCCGCCGTTTTTTTTCTGAAATTTTGACCAATTTTTTTTTTTAAATCTTTATTTTTCCAAAAAAATGTGTTTATCACCTATAACTTTTTAAGCATGTTAAAAAGCTTTCTTTTTACGCACTGTTTTTTTACACGATTTTGAAATAACACTGCTCAAAAATAAGAACAAATAAACATTTTACTCGAATTTTTTGCACTACCACGAATCCCAAAAATTGTTTTTTTTTTTATTTTAGTTGTACAGTAAAGTTATGTTACAGCAACAAAATACGATTGGGGGAATAGCCGCATCTTATATAGCCCTATTACCGATGGCGAATCGCCTAAATTGGTATTACGGCTTGCGAGTCGCCCTGTTGTATTGCTATGTGCTATAACTGCGCAGTAATAGTAAACGCAATAAATAGCTATAGCAGTAGCATAGGGGGCGTTCAAGTATTACGTAACGCAATTTTTGAAGATTTTTGACCCCCCATGTAACGCACCGTAACGTTTTCCTTTACCTCCCCCCCCCCCCCTCTTAAACGTTACGTAACACCCAAGTGACCATATTTACCTAAAAGTCACAATTATGTTGCGAAAAGTACCGGAAATACATGCGATGTTTATTTTCTTTATTATACCCTACACCGAGGGTATATGCATTTGTCATTTCGTTTGTAACATATAGAAGGGGGCGTGGGAGTTATGGAAAAGTACATATATTCTTGATCAGCGTCTTGCAGACATCTTGCTATTAAAAATGGATGAAATCGGTTTATGGACACGCCAACCGCCCATACTCTATGTATATTTGCACAATCCCATTTTTAAAAAAATGCAACGATTTTGATGAAACTTGGTGATTTGGTGTACATGTGAACTAAATTAGGATTAAGCTAGGTTTCAAATTTCCAAAGATTCCCGTGGCACAGCTCTTAATTTTAACTTTTATACCAACATATCTCGTAAACCCTGCAAGATATTGTGATGAAATTTCTTTGTCCTTTATTTGTTCGACTTTTTGATCGACTTGGAGTTTTTTCAACCTCTCTCAACATTTTTTAACATTTTGCATATATTTACGACTTTTTCAACATTTTTCAACCTCTGTTAACCTTTTAAACACTTCACACTAATTTCAAATAACCATCCGCTAAAGTAGTTTCACTCTAAAAACAATGTTATGTAACGCGTTGTTCGAACCCCCCCCCCCCCTCCCCCGTAACGCATCGTAACGTTTTGCAAGACCCCCCTCCCCCCTAATTGCGTTACGTAATACTTGAACGCCCCCATACCATTCGGGTAATTTTTTTTTTTTTTCATTTTACCTATTTCTTATCGCAAAAAGTAAAACCACTTTGGTGAATTTTGGTACAGTTCAGTATGCTAATCAAGAATATATACACATTTGTATATGTATGTAGGGACCCAGACATAACACATCCAACACTTACACTTGACAAAAATACACCTTATCCTTTAAATATAAATTTTGTATTCAATTAATAAAAATTTTATTTTTGTTTCAAAAATGAAAAAATAAATTATTATTAAGTTTTCAATTTTCAAAAAGAACAACGTTCTTTTAATAAAAATAAATACTTTTAATTAAATATATATCAGGGGCTTACAAACAAAAGTAGACAAGTCACAAATGGTAAATTTTGGAAATTTTTATGGTAACACTTTCATCGGTCATTCAGATTCAAATTTTAAATTAAATATCAGACTAAATACGCTACGTTCCAAAGCTATTTTGCTTTGAAATTACAGTTAAGCAACAGAATTGGATATGTCCTCAGATGTCACTTACAAAGCTGGTTAAGTCCACATTAGCCAATAAGAACGCTCCATTTTCAATTGCGCTCGAACGTTTTTGTGAGTGTCAGTGCTCGGTATTTTAATAAAAAGTTAGGAAAATATTGAAGCATTTCAGCTTATTTTAATTGCAAATGCAAAATGAATTATAATGCTTGAGATGTACTTCCAAATAAAAGTAGGAAAAGGCAGGCACATTCGGAAAAATAGAAGACAAATGTTGCGAAGAAAGAGAGGTAATTCCAGGGCCGGATCTTTGTTTACATTGCAAAACAAGTGACTTTTTGTTTTGTTTTAGATATTTAAATAAAGGGCTGCCTGTAAATTCCCTCAAAATTCGTGACATGAAATCGTTGTAGCAAATATATCACGGCGACCAGTGCACGATGGGCTCGCTGACCATTTTGCTGGTCAAAACCTATTTTTGTCACCCTCTGTATTGTTTTGTTGTTGTTGCAATATAATAGAAAATACTTCAAAGCAAACAAAAATGCACTTTGTTTTTGTAAATACTAATTTACAGATTAACAGCAAATCATAAAAGTTTAGTTTTCTAAGTAGAGTTGTGAATACAACTACGTGCGCGTTTTTATTAGGGTTATTAAATTTAATAAAATATCATTCTTGCTTAAAAAAACAAGTTAAAAAAAAGTTATATATGAAAAAGAAAGGTTATGGTAAGTTCTTTATATAAATGTATATTAGAGCGGTTCAAAATAAAAACTTTTTTAATTTTTAGAGATGTGTCAGCGGATTACAATAGCCTCATATGTCTGGACAAAGCACATTACTAGGGTTAAGGTTAATATTGAAAACTGGATTAGCACCTTCTGTTTTAAGTTGTCTACCCATTTTCAAAAATATTGATTTGAAAAATGGTGCAAGTTATAGAAGTTATCAAATTTTCCAACAAAGTGGGTATGATTTTCGGGCAATTATCGATCGAGGTACCCGAATTCATGATTAGTTTTTCTTCTCCTTCTTTCTTTCTTATAAAAAAAAATTTAAAATTGACGGGAAAAAATTAAAACGTACCAATTTTTTACTTTCTAGTTGCAACACGTCCCATATTATTTCGGTCCCGTGTACATTATTGTTAATGTATTGCTATTTGCTTAAAAGAATGCCAAAACCGCATATCAAAACCGATATCTCCGTGATGTCATATTTCTATGTGTTTTTATGAATAAAGATGATTAATATTATTTCACTGATTACACAGGCCGACAAAAATTATACCCAGAAACCGGACTATATATTTCCGTAGGTTTTCAATGCGCTGATTCCGAATCTGGTCGCAGAATTGCTCCATCACGTCAGGTTTTCGAGATATCCTAACCTAAAAGTGCAAAAAACATTGTTTTTGCCCATTTTTGAGGTTATGTAGCACCGTGAATTTTCTTTTTTTCAAAAAACTATATGTGTGATCTTAAAGAGCTGTTCTTCTTCTTTCCAATGTCGTTGAGTTTTCTGAAATATCACACATATAGTTTTTTGAAAAAAAGAAAATTCACGGTGCTACATAACCTCAAAAATGGGCAAAAACAATGTTTTTTGCACTTTTAGGTTAGGATATCTCGAAAACCTGACGTGATGGAGCAATTCTGCGACCATATTCGGAATCAGCGCATCAAAAACCTTTGGAAATATATAGTCTGGTTTCTGGGTCTGAATGTTGGTTAAATTTTGTCGGCCTGTGATATTATTTTACTGAATACGTCCCTGGTTTGTATGTTAGCAACAAACTTGGTTATGTCCCGTTTGCTTACAAATGAAACTAGCTATGTCCGCAATTTGGAAACAGAGTTAGATATGTCCATTCATTTTATTAAAATAACCCTTATTATTTAAAAGATACCGTGCTAAATATGTTCTTAAAATAATAAAAACATGATTTTCTTTTATTTTATGGATTTTTTCTTGGCTATAGCACGTTAACAAGTTCGTGAAGTGTTTTTCTCAGTTTGTGTAAAATCACATCTGAAGGACTTGTCTACTTTTGTTTTTAGACCCCTGATATGTATGTAGGGTGCGGAAATGCCTCCTTCATATTTTTTTTTAAATGGAAATTCGCTTACATCTTATAGTATATCAAACACCAGCTTCACGTACCACAAAACTTAGGTAACCATAAAACTTAGGTAAGTGGAAGATCTTCGCCTGCGACTCAGGATTTTCATCCTCCAATAGGTCAACTTGCGGTTTCGCGGGTGCCTTCGGCCGTGGTTCAGACTATAAAACTTCCAACATCGACCGCACTAGCCACAGTAGTTATAAATAATAATTAGACTAAGTGGGCGACCTTCGGAAGGGGCTCAGGGCTTACATCTCCAACATATCCAACACCGGCTTCAGTCTATAATATATCCAAAGCAACGCGCGTGCGATTTTAATAAAAATTTTATTTATATATATGGAAAATTTGATAAACCTTTGTTTTTTATTCAAATGATGTCTTCTTGGATAAAATCATCAATTGGAATCTGTTGTTGCTATCTGTTAAAAAAATAACTTGACATAAATGTTACTTCTTTTAAAAGGAAATGAATTGAGGTTCTTTAATGTGTTAATAAAGCAATGGGTCAGTAACGCATTTTTTGAAAAAATATCGGTTTTCAAAAATTGTCAAGCCGGTATTTGATAGGATGACTATAGGATGTAAGCGATTGAAATATATTTTATCAAAAGAATTTAAAAAACTTGCAAAAATTCATCAAAATGATATTAATTTTTTTCGGTTAGAAAGGGTTAGCATCAACAATTTTTGTTTAAGTGTAACATCATTTTAAAGGGAATAAAGTGAGCTTTTTAAATCTATACTATTTATGTAAAATTGCTTATGTGGAAATGGCTTGTAACGCCAAACCGCAAAAAATACTGAACCGATTTTAATAATTTCTTTTTTAAAACAATATATTTGTGCTGAAGAAGGTTCTTATGTTTTAAGAAACTTAGACCTTATATACTGTACTATATATAGTTTTTTCTAAAAAAGGACCAAACATCGAGTGGCAACCTATGGTTGGGACGGAATTCAACAATGCAATCCTATATAATTTACTTGGGCTCATCGAGCTCTATCACTTGACATACATTTCAAGCTGGAATCTTAAACCATACACTTTTTTTCTAGAATTAGTACAGAGCTGTATTAAAATCGCAATAACCCGATAATAGTGAATGTATATTTCTAATTTTTTATTTTGCTATGATTCTTAACTAGTCAATGCAAAATGTAAAACTTGTAAAATCTAACACAATATATGTACATTAAAGTGACAAAAAAAAAAAAAAAACCATTTAATTTATTGCACTTACAGTACTTAGTAAAAATATAATATTAAACTATGAACGTTCCAAAAACGCAAACAAAGAAATTTATATGAAAAGCCGTATTTTTGGTTTAAGTGTCCGCCATTTATTGTTTCTTTTATTCTCGGCTTGTATTTTTGAAGTGAAAACTTCTTATGGCACGTTGTGCAGGTGAGGAAAAAAGTATAATTTCGCGACACCGACCGTCATCGGGATTCCCCGCGATAGTAAAATATTGCAAATGGAAGACAAAAAATGGAAGACAAAAAACAAAGCAGACACTAACTGACACATTCCATTCTCATTCAACGATTGTTATGCTTACATGTTTGTTTCTTTCAAATTCCGCGGTGTTGCGTTGACAAATTGAGAATAAGAGCTAGAGTAAAATTTGAATACATATTCTGTTTTTGTCTTTCATTGCATTGCCATATAAAAAGAAAACGCACATCAACGATTGTTATGCTTACGTGTTTGTTTCTTTCAAATTCCGCGTTGTTGCGTTGACAAATTGAGAATAAGAGCTAGAGTAAAATTTGAATACATATTCTGTTTTTGTCTTTCATTGCATTGCCATATAAAAAGAAAACGCACATCAACGATTGTTATGCTTACGTGTTTGTTTCTTTCAAATTCCGCGTTGTTGCGTTGACAAATTGAGAATAAGAGCTAGAGTAAAATTTGAATACCTACATATTCTGTTTTTGTCTTTCATTGCATTGCCATATAAAAAGAAAACGCACATCAACGATTGTTATGCTTACGTGTTCGTTTCTTTCAAATTCCGCGTTGTTGCGTTGACAAATTGAGAATAAGAGCTAGAGTAAAATTTGAATACATATTCTGTTTTTGTCTTTCATTGCATTGCCATATAAAAAGAAAACGCACATCAACGATTGTTATGCTTACGTGTTTGTTTCTTTCAAATTCCGCGTTGTTGCGTTGACAAATTGAGAATAAGAGCTAGAGTAAAATTTGAATACATATTCTGTTTTTGTCTTTCATTGCATTGCCATATAAAAAGAAAACGCACATCAACGATTGTTATGCTTACGTGTTTGTTTCTTTCAAATTCCGCGTTGTTGCGTTGACAAATTGAGAATAAGAGCTAGAGTAAAATTTGAATACATATTCTGTTTTTGTCTTTCATTGCATTGCCATATAAAAAGAAAACGCACATCAACGATTGTTATGCTTACATGTTTGTTTCTTTCAAATTCCGCGCATGGTGTAATATCCAAGAGAGAGCCTCGATTTTCAATCATCTATCATCCTATTTGCTGTAGTTTTGACATTCATAGCATTTCAATT
Source organism: Tricholauxania praeusta (assembly GCA_949775025.1). Classification (NCBI taxonomy): domain Eukaryota; kingdom Metazoa; phylum Arthropoda; class Insecta; order Diptera; family Lauxaniidae; genus Tricholauxania; species Tricholauxania praeusta. The sequence goes on from OX459028.1 coordinate 131,526,826, forward strand.
GCCCATTCAGAAAACTTAAGCGCTTTGATGAATTGCAGCGCTTAGGCGTAAGATCTTGAACATTTTCTGAACGATATGCTGCCAACTACATAAAATCTTAAAAATTTAGTCGATGTGGTTATTGCAAAAACAAAAAACAAAAAAGACTTATTGCTATCATATTGAAGCCTGCTACATTATTTAGCGTAGTTTTTTGTTTGCATCAGAATTTTGAAACTCAACACAAATACCTCTCAGTAAAAAGTTGCTGAAGTTGCTGAACGGGAAAGTTAATCAAAACACCGAAGTGTCAAAAAAAATACGAAACAAGGACAAGAAACCCAAACTTTTGAGAATTTCGTTTTAAACTACGCCACCTTGGTTATTACACCATGATTCCGCGTTGTTGCGTTGACAAATTGAGAATGAGAGCGAGACTAAAATTTGAATACATATTCCGTTTTTGTCTTCCATTGCATTGCCATATAAAAAGAAAACACACACATCCAATTAACGCACTAACTTGCCATTAAACGATTTGTTTTCACTTCTGTCGGCACTCCCGGAGTGCAACCCGCCGTTTTTTTTTTTTGTTTTTTGTTCCAAAATGAAGGTTAATTTTGTAGCTCAGGCGACAAAAACAAAATAATTTTTTCATATTAGTGCACTTATTAAATTGGAAAACTGAATAATAGTCAAAATGTCACCCCCGGTACAATGAAGTCGCCCATACATAGTCGTAGTAGAAATATGAAATTCAGGTTTCCTTTAAATATTAATTAATTTCTTATAAATCGCTGCAGCGCTCAAATGGCCTGGAATATGTGTAATGAACCAAATAATAACACTGCGCTTCGTACAAGCGAATCCATTCATTTACGTGAGCAGGGCAATAAACTTTTTAAGGATTCGCCTGAGCAAAATGCGCTGGATGCATGTCGCTTCTATACAAAATCAGTGCTTGTTGCGCCTCTGGGCAGCGAAGCCTTAGCATTAGCCCATGCCAATCGAGCTGTAGCGTTGCAGAAGTTTGGATATTTTCGACAGGCATATGATGACTGTGAATGCGCACTTGAGCAAGGATATCCAATAAATTTAAGGCACAAAGTTATTGCACGACAAGCTACATGTGCTGAAAAACTGGGAGATGCAACACTGTTAAAGAAACATTTAGATGCCCTAAATGCATTGTCACTGAATGAAAGCTATAAAACGCACGTAGAACAACTTCAGCAGAGCTTGGAAGAATTGCATCTTAACGGAAACAATTTGGAGAAAAATGAAGAAAACATCAAAGAGTTTAGAGGACCACTCAAAATGTAAGTAACCAAAATGTTTTGTTTCATATAACTTGTGCCTTGCGTCAATAAAAAAAATTGAATGCGCTTGATCCTTGATTTACATTTATACATACATATCGCTAACTTACTTCAAGACTAGCATAACTCAAAAAACATAAAGTGGGAGAAAAACGCATTTAAAGTTTTCAATAACTTACTTTTTATATGAAAATGATGAAAAGTATGTCTACATACACTCTTCTCACAAGGTAAGTTTATGAGATACTTTTCTGATTTTTTCACACAAAATAAAACATGAAATGGCGGATATTTCTGCATCATTAACTCAAAAATCACGTTTTTTGAGTTATGCCAGCCTTGAAGTAAGTGGTCGATATGTATGCCATGCACTTGAGACATTAAAATTTATTAAGACTTTTGTATTGATTTCAATTAAATTTTACTTGAGAGTTCTTAACCCGTAATATGTAAATTGAGCAACATGTAAGTTAAGGAACAAGTGCACGGATTTCAAGACACAACAAGGTGCTACACAATATCAACAACAAGGTATGTCAACCAAGGTTCCGGAGTTTAAAAATTTCATTGTAACAGCTCAAAAAGTAATAATAATTCAATCATGGCCATACCCAAAGGCAAAGGTATTTCGCAATCTTGACGCTCAAATTCTGCCTCAAAAAATTACGTCAGATTCTGACTCTCGCTGGTATGTGTCATTATTTAAAATGTTTTTTCCCATACATACGATACTATAAACTTTATAGTATAAAGAGCTTACGGAAAAAATATTTGATCTTCGGAATTATAATAGATGAACTTATTTCTGTCTTACTACACATAATTAATGTTTTTACTTCTTATTCACAAGCGTTAAAACAAATTCAAAGGGAAGGTGTTTGGTAGCAAAAAAACCAATAAAAAAGGATGAGTTGATATTCACCGAGCGAGCTTCCTCTTTTGTTCCAGTGAGTGAAAGACATGTATGCCAGAACTGTGCTGCAACTCAACTCATCCCCTTTCCCTGTTATAGCTGTTACGGAAAAGTTGTTTATTGCTCACTTAAATGTCGAGTTGCACATCAAGCGATACATTCATACGAATGTTTGGCGTATCAAAGGGGTTTATTTTACCGAAAACCTGATCACCTAGCTTTACGTATTATGTTGGATGGAATACAAGAAATTATGTCATTTCTTCAGAAAAAGAGAACATCGAAGGAAATATGGAATGAACTGACTTGTGAAAACAGCACTCTACTGCAGTCTAATCTAAAATACGTTCAGTCACTACGTATGATGACCCATTTGGAAAAGAAATCTTTATCGGACATACGAAGGATGGCTAATGATGCTTTTTTGATGACTTGGTATTTATTAAATCACACGAATTTTTTTAATCTTTTTAAGAAGACAAAGGCGAGCCTTAAAGATTGGAAGTTAGTTATAGGTTTGCTTTTTGATACTTCTTTTGATGTATAAAGTTTCATAAAAATCACCATTTATTGCTTTACAGCCTCACTTCTTCTACGTCACATGGGCCAATTGCGCACCAATGGCAATACACTGGCGGTATTGGCAATACAAATCACAGATCCTTATGATTCCACTTTATTGATCACCAAGATTTGGCAGAGTCCATTTCACGTTCGCCGTGGTTTTCTGCATATGTTTTGTGCTTATGAAGATTTAATCGTTGCTAACTTTCCGTACTTTAGTCTTTTCAATCATTCCTGTTCTTCATCGATAGTTACCAAAAGGAATGGTCGCTATTTAAGTGCACATGCCGTTAATAATATTGAAGCTGGGAACGAGATTTTAAACTCATATATTTCGCCTGTTCCAAATAGGCAATTAGAGCGCCAACGTTACCTAATGGAAGCATTTAACTTCAAATGCGAATGCGAAAAATGCACCATGGAAAATCCGGATGAAGATTATGTAAGTTGTAATATCCATGTATATTATTATAACGATTGAATTTCAGTATTTGCTCGTGACTGCAGGTTTAATTAAATAATGTTCATGTTAATTTTACATATCGATCAATGCTTTTTCTTAAACAATCATGATAGTTTTTGCAGTTTTTGTGAATTTTTATTGAAATTTGAATTGATCGCTTTATAACCGAACGAACCCTAGCTTTTATTTGTTCCTTACATTCGAACTTTGAAAATTGTATAAGTGCAATCAGCTGATTTTAACCTTTTCTGGAACATTTTTAGTATTTCGAAAAAAGCTTGATTTATTTTTTTATATTGTCCTAAGCTTATAAGGGTGAGTGGTAGTGACGATTTTCTTTAGCTACGTTGAGCCATGGTCTGAAGGTGTATAATGACGCACATAATAAATAAATCAAAAAGCCAACAATTTTTGCGAAAAATTTTTGGAAAAAAAGCTAAAAAAAGTTCAAAAATATTTTGCGAAAAAATAACTAGTGTTAATGAAAATTTTTAAATAGCTGCGGCAAGTTAATTGAAACTAAAAACAAAAAGCACAAGGGGGCGTTTAAGTATTATGTAACGCAATCTTTGAAGATTTAGTGTCAAATAATTCTTTGCAAAATCCAAAAAACATGTGAAGAAACTAAAAAACTAACAAGAAAAAGCTCAATACTTGCTGTTTCCACCACGAACATCAATCACGGCTTGTAGCCTTCTTGGAATAGACGCAATATGTTTTTGTAAATCAACAATACGAAGCAGTACATAAAAAATTTTCGGAATTATGCTTAGTTAATAAAAACCAATCAATAAATTGACGAAACCCCTGAAGATGCTTAAATCCAATAAGAGAAGCGTCGGGTGAAAATAAATGAATATTCATTCATAAAGCCTATTTTCTAAATAAGAAACAAAGAAAGCTTTCATAATAGTTGACCATATACCTCACATTATACCGCATATTCATAAGCATTTTTAACCCTTAGCGGTACCACTTAAGTTTTGTAACGATCCGGCACATTGGGGTCTATCATCTATCTAAAAATTTTGAAAAAGCGAATTTTCAATTCCAGTCTTCAAAACTGTGAACTAGTGTTGAGATGACTACTTTATGAAATTAAATGATTATTAGGGATATTTTTCAAAAAATGTTTGTCTATGTGAGGCAGAACTTGAGTATTTATTAGGTCGAAAAATGATTTCAGAATTTCCGTGGGGTCATTCACGACCCCATGGTGTCGCTAAGGGTTAAATCATGATCTGAACTCTAGCATAAATAATATGTCTAAAGGCTTCTGAAAGATTACTTTATGTTAAAAAACCATTCTTCTATAAATCAAAAATAATTTTTTTCTTGATATTTTAAGGAGAACTATAATCGCTTTGTTTGCGAAAATCCAACGTGTCGCCAAATATTTATTAGTGATATTTCCATCACTGAATTCCTGACTCTTTTTCGTCTTAGTGGACGCAGTGGTCTCAGTTGCACCGAATGTCATGCTAATCAATATGGTCTTATTCAGACCATAACTGGTTTGAGTTTATTGAGCATCACAAAACTCAAGGAAATAAAGAAAAATCTGCATCATGAATCAGAATTTATTATATGGATTAATACGTTTAAAGGCTTGAATAAATGGTTGCTGGACCCTCATCATATAAAATTCGAATTGTCAATTGTATTGGTAAAGGAATATTTTGCAATGTGCAATGGTGCGTATGTAGGAATAATTTTAAATATTTATACATACATGTAGTCATAATAATCATTTTAAAATTTTTCTTAGATGACCCATCAACCCACTTGAGCGACTATTTTGTTTCACAAATGATCGAGATTTTAAAATATCAATTGGAATGTTTCATTGAACTATTTGGCGTTACAACCGTTGATTATATCGGTCACATGACTTACTTATGGGACTTCATAGCATTAGGTCAATACAGATGTGGCGCAAATGAAATGCAAAAAATGCTGGAAGCTATTGAGATTTTACCAGATGAAACAAGAAATTTATTTATAAACTATTATAATGATTATATTGTTAAAAATATCAAGCCATAGATAAAAGAATGTAAAAATTCTACATTCTACAAAAACAGATATCATGAAAATTGAAAATTTCTAAACATGATGTAATTTTAAGTTTCAGTAAAGCTTATAAACATGAATATATCGTCTACTTTGGGTTTTTTTTTTTTTTTTTAATAAATAAAATTGCAATGTTGTTGAATCAAAAAATGATTGTCTCGTTATTCACAGCCTTATTTAAAGCAAGTCTTCATTTATTCATGATACAAATAGTTGGGGTCTTCACAAGTAGTCCTCTTTTGTGTTTAATCACAAATTAAACTGTTCATTAAACATAGAATAAATTGCGTCAAATACAGCACTTCCAAAGCACATATGACGTGTTTAGTGTGCAATTTAACATCAAACTAATTGTAAGCAGAGTTTCTAACCCGAACCGAACTCGAACCCTGGACCCGCTCCGGAACAATGTTTTTTTTTTTAATTATGTGAACCCGAACCCAAATCCATTCAAAAATTCGGTTCTGGTTCAATTTTTATTGCGCTTAGAAATTCAAATTACATATTTTACAGAAGTTTTTAAAAATTTCAAATCACGTTTCACAGAATTATTTTGCTCCAAGTAATATTATTATTTGTTGTTTTTGTTTTTGGTTTTTATTTACTTTGACAATTTTCACTGAACTTTTAAGAAATGAGTAGGAATTTCCTGATTTTGAAGAAGATGAAGAAGAAGAATTAAATGCAAAAGAAGAAGGATTAGAACTCTTGTCTAGTTTATATAATGATATAATTCACTTTTGGTGCATAGCTTATACTTCCCATTTGGCAGTTTATGACACAATATCTACAGTTAATATTAATGTTACTAAGTGCAGAGATTTTTCTAAGAAGCCTGATGCGCCTATTAAAGCTTCTTTGGTAAAAAGATTAGGCTTAGAAAAGCAAAGCTTAGTTGTTCAACTCGCTGAAATTCTACTTTTTATATGCTCAAACGCTTATTGGATTACAAAATTCTATGCATGTGTAACTTTTCATGTTTTTTTTTTGCTTTGCAATTTTAACTATGTCTCTCTAAATTTTAATTGTTCCTCCTTTAATATTAGATCAAGACAGTCTTAGCTTCTGAAGTTATGGAGGCAGCATTTCTCCAACTTGCTTACGGGCGATGATTCCACCAATTCCGCCCAGAGAGAATGCAGTACGATACCACCAATCGATGATGACGCAGTGGAAGAACCATCACCTAGCCATGAAGAGGTTCGAGTTGCTATCCAGCGACTCAAAAACAACAAAGCAGCGGGTGCTGACGGCCTGCCAACTGAGTTGTTTAAAGCTGGTGGCGATGAATTGATAAGGTGCATGCATCAACTCATCAGCAAAATATGGCTAGCGGAAAGCATGCCCGACGATTGGAATCTCAGCGTGCTTTGTCCTGTAATAAAGAAAGGAGATCCGACAATCTGCGCCAACTACAGGGGTATCAGGCTTATTTCCATCGCATATAAGATCCTCTCGAGCGTATTGTGTGAAAGATTGAAGCCGTATACAGAAACGCTGATCGGATCCTATCAGTGTGGCTTTAGACCTGGTAAGTCCACCATAGACCAGATTTTTACTCTACGCCAAATCCTGGAGAAAACCCATGAATATCAAATCAACACTCACCATCTCTTCGTCGATTATAAAGCTGCGTTCGATAGCCCAGTGCGGGATTGCCTATACGCAACAATGTCTGAGTTCGGTATACCTGCAAAGTTGATAAGGCTCTGCAGGATGACGTTGAGCAATACGTGTAGCTCCGTCAAGGTAGGGAATGACCTCTCCGGAACTTTTAATACCGAACGAGGTTTCAGACAAGGCGACCCGCTCTCGTGCGATCTCTTCAATTTCATTATGGAGGGGATCGTACGAAAAGCCGGTGTGCATCATAATGGCACCATTTTCATCACAGGTGTTCAGCTCCTTGCGTACGCTGATGATATTGATATTATCGGTCGGAGTAAGAGAGATGTTACTGCTGCTTTCACTGCTATTGAAAAGCAATCAGCCAAAGTGGGTTTGACGGTAAACGAGGGCAAGACAAAATACATGATGTCTACTAACAACAAGAAGAGAGTGCGGGATCCAGACTCTCATGTTACAGCGGGCAACTGTAAATTAGAAGTTGTCAAGGAATTCATTTACCTTGGCACTGCAACCAGCAACAATGATGTCAGTCTGGAGATTAAGCGGAGAATAACAATTGCTAATAGGTGCTACTACGGTCTCAGTAAGCAATTACGTTGCAGAGCTCTCTCTCGATTGACAAAGCTAACACTCTACAAGACGCTCATTCTACCTGTGCTTCTTTACGGCGCTGAGGCATGGGTAGTTTCCACAACAGACGCAGCCGCTCTTGGGGTGTTCGAGAGAAAAGTTCTCCGTAAAATCTTTGGTCCTGTTCGAGTTGGCGAAGACTATCGCATTCGAATGAACCACGAGCTGTATGAGCTCTACGCCGACATTGACATAGTTAAGCGTATAACAATACAGCGACTACGCTGGCTGGGTCATGTCCATCGTATGGATAAAGAAGCTCCAGCGAAAAAGGTATTCGAAGGGAAGGTCCCCGGTCAACGACGAAGAGGGAGACCATGCCTCCGGTGGATAGACCAAGCTGAGGAAGCCCTAACCGCGCTTGGCATTAACGATTGGAGAAGGCGCGCGCAAAACAGAGGCGCCTGGCGAGAGCTAATGAGGTCGGCCGTAACCTGACAACGGGTTGTTATGGCCATCTAAGTAAGTAAGTAACAGTGGCGTTTACTCTAAGGTGCGGAGGTGTTCTTCGCACACCCAACCAAAAATGCATTTCCCCCCCCCCCCCCCTATTATACGTTCTCATATTTGTGAAACATATTAAATCAATAATTTGACACTGTTACTGTTCCTACTGGCACGCTGCAATATGCCATATCTATCATATCATAGTTTCCTCCTCTAAGTCAAGGTTTACACGAGGAAACTTTTTCGGCAAAGTTTCCTTGTTTGTAGGCAAGAGGGGAAAACGAAAGGGACGATTTAAAAAATTTGTCATAAGTGGCAAACGCGAAACGAAATTCACAAAAGAGAATGGACAAGAATTTGTCTCTCAGACTTTCCTCGTGTAAACGTCGACTAAGCGTACAATATACATGCGTATGTACGTAATACGACTACAATTGTTCTGCTTTCTTGGTTCTCAAGAGCTATCTTTTAGAGGCCATGATGAAGTAGAATCTTCAGATAATAAAGGCAATTATGTTGAGCTCATTCACTTGATTGCTAAATATGATGACAAATTAAAGCGGCATTTAAATACTGCATCTGTTTTTAAGGGTACTTCGAATACTATACAAAATGATTTAATTAATTCGGCTGCAGCTGCAATTTCGAATAATGTTGACAAAGAAATAAATGATGATTTGTTTCTTTCCGTAATGCTCGACGAAACAACTGATGTCACTAAAAAGTCTCAATTGTCCGTCGTTTTCCGATATGTCAATGCAAAAGGCTTTGCAAAAGAACGATTTTATCAATTTTGGGATGTAAGCGATGATCGAACGGCTAATGCTATTGCTAAAAAATGAATAGATTTGATTAGATCTAAAAATTGGGGTGGGAAGTTAGTAGCTCAAACATGTGATGGTGCAGCAGTTATGTCTAGTGATTTAAATGGAACACAAGCCAAGGTTAGGGAAGAATTTCCAAGTGCTATTTTTATCCACTGTAATGCTCATGTATTGAATCTTGTTCTATCACAGTCCGTTAATTTTATTCAAAAAGCTAACATTTTTTTTATTACTTTGTCCGGGCTATCAGGTTTTTTCCCTCAATCAACGAAGAGAACTAATTTTTTAGACCAAGTAGTTAAAAGAAGACTTCCTACAGTGGCACCAACAAGATGGAACTATTCCTCTAGACTTGTTAATGTTGTTCATTCAAAAAAGTTTCTCAATTTCGAAAGAAGTTTTCCAGATGATGCTTTTGAAAGCCTTAAAGTTTCATATGCCCTCTTCTTCGAATTTGTTAAGCTTAGGAATGAGTTGAGTGTATTTTTCTCATGTGAACAGTTTCGTAGCATTTTCATCAAAGATATTCCCGAAACTCTTTTAAATTTGGACTTGAAAGATACGTTTTCAGAAATTTTTAAGCTAAGTTCCCTAATTTTGACAATCCCAACTTCAAGTAGCTCAGTTGAAAGATCATTCTCTGCACTCAAGCGAATAAAGACTTTTTCGAGAAATACTATGTGCGAAAAGAGATTGTCGGAACTGGCTTTGATTTCCATAGAAAAAGTATTTCTTAAGGAAATCAAAAGCAAAAACAGCTTTTATGATGAGGTTCTGGAAATTTTCTTGAAAAAACACGCCGTATTGAATTGACATACCAGTAAAATTGTTTGGAATAAAAAAGAAATAATAATAAAAACTTTAAAAAAAATATTTAAAAAAATATTAAAAAGAAGAGGTTCTGGAAATTTTCTTGAAAAAACACGCCTTATTGAATTGACATACCAGTAAAATTGTTTGGAATAAAAAAGAAATAATAATAAAAACTTTAAAAAAATTTAAAAAAAATATTTAAAAAAATTTTAAAAAGAATATAAAAAAAAACAAAAAAACTAAAATGGGATCTCAGTCTATCACGTCCCCGTCGTGGTCCTGGAAAAAACTAAGAATAGGCATTCATATTTAAACAACACATACACGTTGAACACCCAGCTGAAAACGCCACGACACGCCACTGGTAAGTAAGTACTTAAGTTGGAAACTGCCATATCTTTATCGTTCAATACGAATGCCCGTTGATCGTCATTGCTATCTTCGGCATTCAACAATTGGACGATTCCTTTCTCTGAGAGATAGAAATAGTGCGATCTTGGCATTGTGTGAGTGCAAAAGTGAAACGATAACGAAAGCATGAACCAAAATTCCATACAAATTGATAAGCAATAATATTTTTCATTTCCTTCGATACACTTGCGTGTCAACAACTATTTTTTCCCTCCTATTACTAAATTCTCCTGGGAGTAACAAGTTCATTTTTGCAGCCACTCCATCTCTTTGCCCACAGTTTAAGCTCTGTTAAAGTTTTTTCTTTGCGATATTTTTCTTCCACATATTTGTTCGCCTTTGACGATTTTATTTAAACTAATTATTGTTGCAGCTTTTTCAGACATGATTTACACAATATTCCACCATTTAACTGAAAGCAAAATGATTGCAGACATTCATGTGTGCTAGTGGATGACAAAACACAGCGCAGCCGCTGTGCAAAAATTCGCCCAGAGGAAAATGTTGCGCATTCTTGCTGCCAGTGTATGAGCCGCTTAAATATCGTTTTCCGATGCTTTTCTAAAAAAAACTCAGCTTCAAAAGGTTACAGCAAAGAATAAATAATAAGCTAACAATGTTAGCACCTACGAAATGGAATCTCAAACCTATAAAAGAATTTTTGTATTAAGTAAAAGCTGTATTTAATTTGGTTTGCTGGTTTTTTTAAAAAGCAACATAAAATGAAACAAATATGGCCGCTACTAGCAAAAGAGCTCTTTGTAAAGGTTTCACATTAAATTTACTTATTTGTGTTGGTAGTGTGCAAGCGAGGCCCCAGATCATGGTTTGTTGGAAACCTTTAACGATTTTTATTAATTTAATTGATTTGGTTGCTATCAGTTAGTTCTTTATTTTGATGAGCAATAAGTTTTTAAATAATGGAGACCCCCGTCATTTCTTGCCGCGCCCCAAAGCACATATTATTATCAAAATCATCGCTCTTCGATTTGGTTCACCAGATAGTTTTTACATTTGCTGGATAAGCAAATCATTCTCTTTCGGGCACCATTAGAATTAAAAGAATAAAATAAAAGTTTTTAGAAGGATAAAGTACTCAAACTTTTTCTCTCTTGCGCAACTACTCGAGAATTAAGAAATCGGGTAGATCGTGTAAATCGGGACTATACGTCATGAATGTGCAAATGCAGAATTTACAATAAGTTATGCTTCAAAAAATAAAGTTGTGAGAGTTATAATTTGTCATAGTTTCAAAAATATTTAGCTTTAAAGGAATTTTAAAACAAATAAAGTATTTTATCTGAAGTCTCAATTTTGAGATTTAAATTTATCAGTTCATTAGAGAATTAGAAGATTGAAAAAAAATTTCCTGACAAAAAAGATACGATTGTACAGTCATGGATGATATAGGAAAAGCAATAGCAGCAGTGTTCGATGAAAATTTAATTAGGCACACATGCGGAGTTTGAGGCTCGGTTCACACGAGCGTTTTGTCAACGCGCGTTGCAGCATAACACACAACTCTATGCAGTAAGCCCACCATCAATGTTGCGTTGATGAAACGTGCGTTGAACGCGCGTTGGTTTTGTCAACGCCTTTGTTATGCTGAAACGCGCGTTGGTGCTCAGCTATATTTTGTTTGTTTGTAAGCTCCTGAATAGATATCAGTAATATGGGTGTCATAAGAAAAATAATTTAATGGTCTACAATAATGGTACGCAAAATTTTGAAATTTTACCAATAATTTTGGAGAAATGACGATTATTGTACGAATAAATAACGCGCGTTGACTGCCGTGTGAAAAGTACCAAAACCTGCGTTGAAAAAACGCAATAGCTAACGCGCGTTGACAAAACGCTCGTGTGAACTTAGCCTTACTGGTGCATTTTTGAATGCATGCTTGATTGGAAAATGTAAGGTAATAAATTTGACTGATTTAAGCTCAGAAATTATCGTATGAAAATGAGGCTTCAAATTAAGATTATCAGCGAATTTCAAACTTAAGTTTCATCACTGAACACATCAGCTAATTTATAATCTTAACTATAATAAGGCAATTATTTTTTCGCCTTTACAAAACAGTTTCTGTTTAAAAAAGAAAAGTCATTTTAGCGTATAGCACCACTCATGATCTTGTTTATCACCGTATTCATCTCCTTATAAAATTTTTTAAATTGATTGACATTTCTTTCGTGAAAATCAATTTCAGTTGCAAATTATAATTGTTTTTGTAATAGTGCCTCGTGTCAACAGATTTCTAATGCTTAATAGCGCCGTGGAAGTTATTTAGAGATCTACCAAAAACAATAAAAGAAGTATACGCAACTTGCAGCCGACCCCATGAGTTAGAAGAACAAGTTGGTTAGCCTGCATTCAGTTGTAGTTCCGATAAATCAGGTGGCAACTCTAACCAACTGTCACTCGTTATCTGTAATTTCCAAAGTGCGGTTTTATTTTTCAAGTTACAATTTTCCTTTTTTACGTAAATGTTAATAAGAGAATTTAAAGTGAAGTAAAATCAATATCATCAGCAGTGTTTTGTGATAAATTCAATAAAATATTGAATAAAAACTGTGCAAAGTATGCAAAGCCTTATATGAAGCGGCGCCGTCGGCAGAGCCGTCAGTCAAAAAGTGTTTTGTTGTTGCTTTTTATATTGCAAATTTAAGCGAAATTTTGTTGAAATTTTTTTTATTTGGTTATAAGCAATCAATTTTTATTTCGAAATTTGTTTATTGAAAAATAAAGTGTTAGGTTTCGTTTCATTGCATAAGCGCATTGTAATTCTGACACTTCAAAATGGTCAATGTTTCTTCAATTCTATGGGTAAGTGTGTCTTTCCGTTTTCTTTTTTTAATTGCTGGGCTACTGACGGCTATGGGTGAAAATCTATATTCAAAAATTTCCGACTTTTTTCAAAATTTTTTTGACCCCTTCAATCATATCAACTTTATAAACATTTCAAGACTTTCAACTTTTTTAACTGTGTTCGACTTTTCAACTTTTTTTCGATTTTATCAACATTTTTGTGAATCAATTATGTAAATGATAATACTACTTAGTTATCATCGTGAAAAAAACAAAAAGTTTTTTTTTTTCTGAACCGCTCTAATATATGAGCTTTTTTTGGCGTTTTCATATTATACGAATAAGTTTGCTTAAAACCTCTGATAGCTCAGAGATTCAAAATGCACCGAATACTATGAAAAAGGTACTAGGTCCAAAAAACCACATTTATTTGAATACACCAGCACAGGCTAGCACAGACCATCATGACATACGATACAAAGTTAGGTAGAAATAGTTGTGGCTCATGTTGTGTCTTCGGTTATTTTTGTGGTCTGTTTTTCACTTGAGAAACCATACGTAGTTTCCCAACATTGCCTAATCCCAAAACCGTTGATAACGCCGCTCAATGGACTTCATTTTTTTGGTGAAGCCTTTCGCCATTTTAGGTATGTATACGATTTTATCGTCGTTGGTATTGATATGCAATGCAGTTCATATTTATGCAAATTAGAAAAACTAAAAGTGTAGTCAAGAATAGCACCACTTTCTTAAAATGACTTTTGAAGTTGCAAGAAAAAAATTTTATTAAATTATTTTATCTTGTCTGCTTCTGATATATTGTATTAAGGGCATGGTATATAGTATAGATTACGAAAATATAAAAGGCAGACGTCCACACTGCCGCATTTTTAATAAAAGCAATTGTTAATATGTAAATGTAATATTCCAATTTTTAAATGCAGCAATAACTAAGTAGTAAGCAGAGGTTGTTTCTCTCGTTTCTTATGACATAATCTTTATAATAATCGCATTCAGCCAGACTATAAAATCACTTAAATTTGTATATGTTACCAGCCAAACTAGATGCTAGTTTTTCCTAGGCCAAACTAGTTCAACCGAAGCGTGTTAGGATGAACCAGTAAAGCCTAGGGTGAAATAAAGTTCCTCACTCACGATTTTCTTGAAATTTAAGTATGTTAGGGTAAGTGGGTGGCCTTTGGCCGCGGCTCAGGGCATACATCCTCCAATATAATGCCGTCTTCGCAGCGGTCTTCGGCCGCGGTTCACTGTAATATATCCAACGCTGGTGCCTTAGCGAAGTCAGTATTGGACATATTCGATGATGTAAACCCTGAGTCGCGGCTGAACGCCGCCCACTTAGCCTAAAATTTTCCTAGGCTAAACTTGTTCATCCTAACACGCTTTGAATGAACTAGTTTAACCTAGGAAAAACTAAATTATCCTAAAAACTAGTTTGGCCGAAAACATATATGTATGTATTTCATAAAATTTTAAATTTAATCACTTCTAGACGCAGCAACAAAAATGTCTTCCTCTTGCTTTTATCTGTTTTTGTGTATGGACACATTTTTTAATATAAAAGCGATAAAATTGTTTATGTTACCTTTTTTACAATTTCAAAGTGCTCTCAATTAATAACACCGGGGTAACGCAATTGATTCGCTGAGATTGGTCGCAATACTTAGAACTTCATGATTTTCAACCTTTGTCGCACGATAAAATAATATAGAAACTAAGACCACTGGCTTCCTAACTATTACACATTATAGAAATAAATTGGTAAAAAGAATACTGTAAGGAATGAACAAGAATAAAATGAAATAATGGGATTCCGCACCCATTTTATTGTAGTTCATCAGCAAATCGATTATAACTGCCTCATACCATGGGTTTTTATTGTTCCAAAAAAATTGGTGACAGACAGCTGAAATAAATTCCAGACCACGTTTTCAACGGGTGTTTAATATTTTGGAAAATATTTGCTTCTGAACCATCGAAGACGCCTGCCTCGAGAAACTTGACCGGAAGAGTTACATATTCTTTTTTGTCAAAATTTCGGTAATTGGTGTTGTCTTTGTCCAGTGTGACATTCTACTTTTCTGGCCAGTTTTAAACCAACTTATTCTAATTATACGAAAACACCCAATCTGGAAAGTTTTCCTCGATATTTTTTGTCCGTTTAACCAATTAAAAATCCAACGATATGAGTATGTTTGTCATTTTAATAAATTTTAATGGTACCAAGAACGTACATTTTAAGCTAAAGATAGAGGTTTTTAATGTGAAAAGAAGTAGAAATAATTAAAAACAAGTGTTATAATAAAAAGTAAGGCTTTTAGGGCAAAAACATTTATATATAGAATAAGAGAAACTATAATTAATATATGTACTTCTTAGGGCCGGATTCACAGTGTTTAGTTTTCTAGAGATTTGAGGTTAACTATCCAATTTAAGTTTCATAGCAATTAGTTATCCAACCAAATTTGGCAGGTTAACTAATAGTTAACTAACAGCTGATTGCTGTCATAACGAAAAAGAACATAAGCTTACACAAAGCTTATCGTTTTTTTTTGCATTCGATGATGTTTTCAAAGTTGCCGATCAGCTCCAATTTGCAATTTATTTCGATTGCCGAAAATTTAGAAGTTATTGTTGATTCTATTTCGCAAACTATGAAATGTCAAATAAAAAACAAATGTTTTGTGCAGTGATGTCAAATTTTGTACAAAAAATTATCATTAGTTAACCAATGGACTGTGAAACTGAACAACTTAAATTCGGTAGTTAACTAACAGACATTAGTTAAGTTAACCAATTAGTTAACACTGTGAATAATTATAGGAAAAAATTCAAATATTTATCGCAAAATCCTTTATATGAACACTGAAAATATGTATGCAATAGTTTATGTCCATGTTAAGCTGCTAGCACTGACATGAACCAGTACAGTCCGAAACAATAGATAATTCAACGCAGTGTTGGCAACGCTAAGCATTAATTGTCTACAGCAGGGATACCAATGTGTGAGAGTTTGCTCAAAGTCGAAGTCAAAATGAAAGAAATACTTTTTTGCATTAATAGAAAAAAAAAGTGTACCTTCGATCTGGTCGACATCGAAACATGCAGAGATGCAATTTTTCCATAGATTAAGGAGCATTTAAACCAATTTCAATGAAATGTTTATCGTTGATAACAATTTTAAAAAAGCTTTAACATTTCAAAATTTATAATTATGTAGTTGTTGAGATCTAACAAATTTTCTAAGATTTTGACCAAGATTATTAAAAGGAACTGATTTTTATTTTGAGAAGAATACGAGAACTTCAATTGAGCCGTTACTACTTAATTTTTCGCTGCTACTGTCAAGCCATTAATGCTAACTTTCTCAATTCTGACACATTGAAACATTCTTTAGTCGTCAAAAAGTGTGTAGCGTCATTTTCTTCTAAGCAAATTGCATTTTAAAAGTTAATTTATTTTTTGAAATCGAAAATGCTAAAGGTTATAAGCATTTTACACAAAACAAATTTGGCCATAAGGGAGGGTTCAAGTAATACATAACGCAATTTGGGGGTTCTTGTAAAACGATACGATGCGGTACAGGGGAGGGAAGAAGTGTCGAACAACGGGTGAATTGAAATTAGGTGTGCATAATGAAATGCTTTCTAGATTAGCTGCAGCAATAAATATTATATTTATTACATAAGAAAATAACGGCGCGTTACTTTCAAAGATCTTTAAAAATTGCGTTACGTAATACTTGAAAGCCCCCTAAAAACCAACAAAAATACCGAGAACAAAACTTTTCAGAAGTATTTTATTTAGTGCATCAAAACCTATGTTTTTTTAACTTAATTGAATGAGTTTTGCTAGTTCTACGATCTAGCGCTACTTGCTAATACCTCACTTTTAATTAAAATTGTAGATGTGTATAGGGCTACCAGATGACCTGCTTGCAAAAGTAGCACATTTGTAAAATTTACGAATTTTCAAAAAACACAAACAAATTTCGTAATTTTTACAAAAAAAGTATAGTAATTAGCAAAAAAAGGTCCCCATTTCTACTTTCCCATAGCACTAATTAAAAACATCATTATTGCGTGTTTTTTTTATTTATTTACATTGTTTCCATAAAACATTTAAACATTTTTTGTAAAATTTTGTTTATCGACAAAAAAAAAGGTCGTAACTTCGAAAGTAGTGAAAAGTAGCGCATTTCAACCAAAAGTAGTACATTTCAAGTGAAAAGTAGCAAAGTAGCAAAGCCTTGCAAAAGTAGCACTTTTGCTACTTTAGTATGCCATCTGGTAGCCCTAGATGTGTAGTAGCCAATACAAATAAAAATTTATAAAAGTTCCTGTACAAAATTTTATTTTTGAAAATAATTTATTTCTGAAAGCCTTTCCATTTCCTGAACGAAATTCTGAAACTTTTGCTTCAATTTTGGACCGGCTCTACCAGAATAATTTAGGGAAAATTTTGATCTCACCCTCTTAGGTGATATAGTCTTAATTAATATTGGTTTTATCTGTCCTGTCTTTCTGCTTATGTGCTCATGTGCTATATATGAGTCGACTAAAGTAAAGTTTTGATTTTTTTTATATAATTCCATTGTCAGAGTTACACAAAATCTCTTTATTAGCACAAAAGCTTAAATTTTGAGTTAAAAATGTATTTCAAATAATATATTTTTGCAGAATATTTCATTATTAATTTGTTTGCTGTCTTTTTCAAACTAACACTTTTTAAACCATTTTTGAAGCCAATCTTTGAAGTAGTCTCCAAAAAGTTTCATATCACCATTTTCAACACAACAAGCTATGTTTGAAAGTTTACCCTGGGCACCAAATTTCATTAAGAAAGACAGAAGAACCTTGCCACGCCCCATTCCATGCGTTACAAATGGAATAACAAAGTGGATATATCCATAGTTAAGAGTATAAAAATAACTCAGTAAGATATCAGCTCGCTGATTCTAAAGTTGGTGGTCATTTTTCATGTCAATTTTATTTTTAAGTAAAGAAAAGCTGAACAAATTTGAATTTTATAGGTGAGCTTAATTCAGTCAAGCGTTGTGAATTTGGTACCGAATTTTGAAGTTAGTGCAAATTGACACTCTGATCTAAAAAAATGGAAATATTTTAATAGTTCAAAACATTGATTTATAAAGATATTTTTAAAATGGTTTTTAAAATTAAGTTTCGTATAAAATTAAGACTTGTTTTAGTTGTTGCCCTAAAATTGGAGTGTCTTATTTTGAGGAAAATGCAATTTGCACATTTTGTTCTTAGAAAGAGTCGTACCCCAATGACATAGAGTTTTCAGTTATGAATCTATATGAAAAATTTGCTTCATATATAAATTTTGAATGACAAAATGGCACACTGTACGGTGGTGTATATAATTAACACTGATAAATTCAAAATTATTCAAAATTAAGCTGCCGTAATATGCGATTTCCATACTATTTACGTCACATATATGCTATATATGTATGCTATGGTCAAACACCCTTATTATGTTTGATATGAATGAATTCTGTGGCAACAAGCAATAACCGCTTAAGTCGATCTACGATGACAATCCGAAACAATATATGTAAGTCACATGCTTATACACAAAACTTATGTTGCTTTGTCTTGTGATCATAACTCGACTTAAGCTGTTATTGCTTGTGACCACAGAATTATTTTATCAAAACTAACAATAAAACAGTTTACCAATGTTGGATACTTAATATTATTAAAGTTTATTTGTTATAAAGTTTTCTGCACATTTTGATTTTCAAATTTGGTACATTTTGTTAAAATTTGTGGAACAAACAAAAAACTCGGCATGTGGCAACCGTTTCGTTTTTTTGCTGTTCTCCATTTCACCATTTGTTGTGTCATCCCATGGTTTCTTGATATCTAAGCAAAGCAACTGAAACATTTTGTTTGTGTTGATCGCACATTTCTTGCTCAGTTCGTTTTTCTTTCGTATCCAATTTGACAGCAGCAAAACTGCAAGACAACAACAAATAAGAAAAATATTTTCAGTTTTCGTGCGGCACTTGAAGAAAATGCAATGTTTTTGTTTCGGGACTGTAAATCTTTTAACGAAAGTGAAACAAAGTACTAGAACTGTGAAAAGTGCTAACTGTTGAAGATCAATAATTCGAATTTTTTAAAAGTTTTGTTAAAAAAATTTTACCAAAATATGTGTTTTTTAATTCGGGGGGAAAAAAAAATCCAAGAGTGTTACTTGGATGCAACGGCGCGTGAAACATTAAAAAACAGTGTTGGATAACAGAGTTAATTTACAAGAATTAAAAAAAGGCCAGTTTTATTAAGCTGAATTTCGCCAACTTTTTTTTTTTTAAAGTGAAAGAATGTTTTTAGAAAAAAAATAAAATAGAAACAAAGAGCATGAATCTAGTATCGGTGATACTCGTATAACCATCGAAAAATGCGGATATTCTTTTCCCAAAAATTGTTATTAGTTGGGAACTCCTGAAACGATTAATGCCATATGAAAGATAATTTAATGAGCTACAATATTGATCCATCAAATTTATTGTGAAATTTATTTGTGATAAGTGTAAATGTGTTATTAACCTGTGTAATAAATCGATAAAGCTTAATTCATTTCCTTCGACTTTTTTTTTGAACTTAAATAACATAATTTGAAGAAAAAGTTTCAATTCGGGCTTACACTGAAGATATAGTCAGACGAAAATCAGTCACTCACTTGATTTGCCATATATAGTACGGAGGTAAGTCAAATGCTTTTAGTACATACATATTACATATTATGATTCATCTAACATTATGTTGTTGATGCCTCTATTATGTTGACTGCTCTAGATGTTAAATTCACCTGCTTGACTTAAAAAAAAGAGAAATTGCTTCATAACACACAATTTTTGTTTTGGGTTTGACAGCTGAATAGTTGTCTTTTGCTCTTGCAATACTACCCTTAGGTGCGAAAAGGGCGTATCTCGAAAAAATGAGTTTCGATATAATTGATGTTTTGTTTATGTCAATTTTTTGTTGAAATACATACCTGTTAAATTGAAATAGAAAAAGTTCTCTTAGGAGAAGTTAATTCAACGCGTAATTTCTTAAGCTATCCGATGCCGTAAGAATCATAAATATGAATTTTTTTGAGATGCGAA
This sequence comes from Tricholauxania praeusta, assembly GCA_949775025.1. Taxonomy (NCBI): domain Eukaryota; kingdom Metazoa; phylum Arthropoda; class Insecta; order Diptera; family Lauxaniidae; genus Tricholauxania; species Tricholauxania praeusta. The sequence continues at coordinate 131,546,858 of OX459028.1, forward strand.
CTTTTCGCTTCTGAGGGAAGAGTACGTCTTTAAAAAAAATTTAATAACTTAATTACTAACTAACCTATATCATTGTAAAGGGTTTTTCAATAGGGACGCTACAAAAGTAGACCAATAGGGAGAGCAAACGACGCCATATTTTTTCCCGCTCTTTTGACATTTCTCTTCAGTAAGGTTTGCCATTTCATCGTGGAAAGATATACGATCCAACAACGAGTCAAAATTATTAAAATTTACTACCGAAATTCGGAGTCAGTGGCCTCAACTATAAGAGCGCTACGTCCAATTTATGGTCGTCATAATCGTCCTGTCAGATCAACAATTGAGCGTCTAGTGGAAAAATTTGAATCCACAGGCACAGTACAAATTGTTCCCGTGCCAGTGAGACAAAGAAGTGCCCGTAGTGTCGAGAATATTGCTGCCGCTAGCGCATCAATTGAGGAAGACCCAAATCAGTCTCTCACACGCCGTTCTCAAGCGTTGGGCATCTCTGTGACGTCGTTGTGGCGAATTTTGCGACAAGATCTTGGCCTACATCCTTACAAGATCAAATTGACGCAAGAACTGAAGCCGCTTGACCACCAGAATCGTCGTATGTTCGTGAATTGGGCTGAGCATCAACTTGAAAATGATCCGGATTTTCATCGAAAAATCATCTTCAGCGATGAAGCTCATTTCTGGGTGAATGGCTTCGTCAATAAGCAAAATATGCGTTATTGGTCAGGCAGCAATCCACACGTACTCCATGAGTCAACATTGCATCCCGAAAAAATTACGGTTTGGTGCGGCTTATGGGCCGTACTTCTTCCGTGATGATCAAGACCGGCACGTTACTCTGAATGGGAATCGCTACCGCTCAATGATAACCGAATATTTTTGGCCCAACTTGGATGATATGAACTTGGACAATATGTGGTTCCAACAGGACGGCGCCACAAGCCACACAGCAAATGTCACAATCGATTTATTGAAAAATAAGTTTGGTGAACGTAATGGCCCAGTTAATTGGCCGCCTCGGTCGTGCGATTTGACGCCGTTAGACTATTTCCTGTGGGGCTACGTCAAGTCTATGGTCTATGCAAACAAGTCAGCGACGATTGATGAACTTCGTACGAATATCGAACGTGAAATTGCAGCAGTATCGGTCGATTTATGCTTGAAAACCGTCGAAAATTGGGTTCAGCGTCTGAACTTCTGCAGGCATGCAAAAGAAATTGAGTTCCATACATAATGGCATCGAATGTTCATTTACAGGAATAAAGAATTTCATTGATATCCCAAACCGTTTTTGTTTTATTTAAAAAAATTTTTGTAGCGCTCTTATTGAAAAACTCTTTATTATGGTGAAATGTATATTTTCCGATATGTGAACATTAGACACTCTGTTTCACAAGATTTATTTTTTTTTCAGTGTATTTAGCTTATAAAATAATATACAAAAAAAGTTAAACAATTTTTTCTGTTAACTTACGAGTTCATTTTCGAGGAATAAAACAAACACAAAAACAGATGTCCAAGAGTTCCAAAGCTATACCAAAGCTCCAGTTACATATTTCAAAGCTTATATATAAGCTTCATATGGCCAGAAGAACTATATTCAAGTGTCTATTTTTCAATACATATTAATAACAATAAAAATCATTCAAAAAAAAAAAAATTAAAAAAAAAAAATATATAAGTATATTCGTAGAAAGGGTGACCTATCCTCAGTTTTCAAAAAAATTACATTTTTGAGAAACCGAAAATTTTATTATAAATCGAATACCAAGATCTGGTAGCAGTCAATCCTTTCAATGTAGGGGAGAAGTGGGGGTTGTGGGCATAGTTTTGTTTTCGGCTTATAATTACCGACCTAGTGCATATTATTTGGACATATGGGTATCTGTGTAAAGCTAGAGACCTAAGCTACTTAACTAATTATAAAAAAACATACCCGATTCCGTCATGCAAAAAAATTTTACATGGACTTTCGTAAAATCGTCATTTTCAGCTAAAATTTTTTTTAGGGGGGGTTGTGGGCACCCTTGGAAAAAATGCTACAAATGGAAAAATATGAAAAAAAAAACACAACTAATATGAACAAAATGACAGTTTATTATTCTCAAAGCCTTCATAGGCGTTATTCATCGTCGGAAATACAATTTTGACATGTATAATAACTTGCCCGCACCAGAGGTGTGTGAAAAAGAGAGTGTGGCGTGAAAATGGCAAACAAACGTACGAATAAGACTTTATAAGTGTTGCATAAGCAAAATATCATTTCAGCTATGATAATGGAGCAAAAAAAAAAAAAACAAATTCCGAACAAATTCCAAACAAATTTTTAGAACAATTTTACGAGAAATTGTAGGTATATAAAAAATTTGACTAAAAAAACGGGTGCCCACAACCCACCCAATTTTTGTGCCCACAACCAACTTTAGCAGACATTTTAAAACGTAATGAAAAAATGTTTATGCATAAATTTTTTGGATCAAATCGATATTGTTCTTTTCAGCATAATACTTCGACTAAATAAAAATACATTACACTTACCTTTCCAATCGATCCACTTTGATTGATACACTATTGAAAATGTTTGAAAAAAGTTTCACCACCTTTTCAAAGCCCAAAAAAAAACCAATTCGTTCATTTCCAAAAGCTAACGCGTCCGTTTACTTTGATATTTGGCATGAATCATACATAGGGTAATTGCTTGCGAATGACATTACCAACGAAACTCAATCTTCATTTTGTGAAAATATACGTAGGGGTGCCCACAACCGACCCATGCCCACAACCCCCACTTCTCCCCTACTTAATTTTGCTGAATTTTTCGCATATTTTGAGAACACTTAATGGGAAATGTATCGCACTCTCTTCTGAATCATTTTTTGAAACTTTTACCATTATAACGAGTCTTCATTAGGCTCGTAAGCGATCCTAAACCGCTCAGAAATTTGTCCTTTTCTACCAAACTGTTTCATCATTATTATATTTTTTCCATTTCAAAATTATTTTCTTTTGAAAAGTTAAAGTACGAGAAAATTATAACATCATGCCCGATTGGCTATGTCTACAATTAGGTCCTACTCTTAGGGTGTCTTCAGCCCTGCTAATAAATTTTGAGTGAACATTTCAAAGAAAAACAAAAAAAAACTTTTATGGTCGTACATATATAACCCTAAGCACTCTTCCATACTAAAATCATAACTTACCACCACATTTCAATTTTTCTGTGATGCCATAGTTCGTTCCTGAGATCCCATCCACAGTTATTGTTTCCCCGATATTGAACAGGAATAAAACACAATATTATTTTTGGTCAGTGCTTGCTTGTACCACCGAAACTTTCCCTACCTAGTTTCGCTACATTAATATATCCTTAGTCAGTAGAGCATTTTAAAGTTTTCGAATATGTAGTACCACGATGAAGACAACTCTGTAACAGTCAAATGTTGGCGATAATCGATTTCTGTTCAATCAAATCCATCATGTTGCTGTTGAAGACATGTGGCTTCAGCAGGGCCACACATAAGGTGTAATATTGGTTATTTTGCGTGACAATTTCCCAGGTCGCATTATATCACGTTTTGGTGACGTCAGTTGGTTGCCTACCTAAAAAAGCAACATTCATTAAATTTAAGGAGCGATATAATAAGTCCGAAACTTGTAAAAAAGTTTTAAGTTTTTTTATAAAAAAATCTGAAGATTTAATCAAATTTGTTTTTTTTTTTGAAGATATACACCTACGTTCATACTTAAACATGTGATCTATAATAATGGAACAATATAATTATTTTTTTGGTCTATAAATTTCTTTTTTTATAATTAATGCTTTGATGTTTTCCAGTATGATTTTTTATTCTTCTATGAAAATAATATTTTTCAAGTTTAAATGATCATATCACAAAAGAACGAAAACGAAAATATCAAAAACAAAACAAAAGATGAGAATAAATTAAAACGAATTTTAATATACTGTAGTTCTAAGTGTTTACCACTGCGTGACGACACCTTTTGTTAAAAAGAGACATTTAAAACGCGCAAGTGTTTGAAAAGTGGGGGAAAATGCAATGTGTACCTGTAAATGCGCGTATCAAAGTTATTTAAATCAGAGTAATATGTTTAATTTACCTACAGATGTAGTTATAAACCATGTAAGTATAGGATATATAAAATTCTACTTTACTTATTTGTGCTTATTTGAAGTTTGAGCAATCCAATGTAATAATGTGTTAAGTTGAAGAATAAAAGTTTTGAGATATTTACCTATTTCTTTGATCATCATAACTATGAAATTGACAAACTATTGTGCATTTTTTTAAAGTTGTAAGCAACCCAATTCTTACCAATTCTGTCAAATTTTTTTGTTTAGCACTGGCACTAGTCACTCCCAGTACTTATGTGTAGTTTTCTTGTAGTCGCTGCTTCAATAGACTCTTCAGTGTAACCTTGCTCATAAAGGAGATGCCACGCCTACTTGGCTGAAGCTTTACGATTTTCTTTACTTATAGTATATCGCGAATTTTCATGCAATTAAAAGCTAAATACACATTTTATTGCCGTCCAATGGTTGGTCAACTATAAGTTTTATTTTGTTAACACAGGCTAAAAGTGAATTGAAAGTCATGGCATTCAATTTTGGTGCACTTTTTGTGATTTGGCAACATTTATTACATTTATATTTTCTTGAATTATCCAGCACTGTGACGTACGAAAAGTTGACTATCAAAATTTTTTAAAAAACCAAGTAATTAAAATAATTATATTGTTTTAATTCAATTCTACTCATTAATGAAAATTTATAAGCAAATACTTAAAAAAAAAAAAAAAAAAAACAGATATCGACATTTAACTCTTCGTCTAACTGGTATCAATCAGTCAATTCAAACAAATTAACGTTTAATGATTTCCTAAAAACAATGTCGTTGTAAAGATTAGCTATTATAAAATTTGAGAGAATCCTGTCATTCTAAGCCCACCCAAAATTTTTTAATGAATGCTAGTATAACATTTCCTTGTTCCTGTCCAACTCTTCCTTATATTTACCTTACCCATATCCTCACCAATTGTTACTCTTTTAATTATTCTATACAACCAATATTTAAAAAAATAAACCCATTTATTTTAATTGCAAGTCCCTCCAGTAAAAATATACATAGTACATACATATGTATATGACACACCAAATTTTTTAAAACCTTCTAACTTCTTAATTACTAATATAAACTACTCTTTCTATTGGATAAGCTGAACGCCATAGCTGCCCTTACATACTTTTATATTAGCTTTTAATTATATTAAATTTAAATAAATACTCATTTAAACCGATAGGTATATAAAGGCATGTTCTATATTTCACCTCCAAATGAAACGAAATCACATGAATTTATATGAAATTCACAGGAATTTCTCTCGGAAGTGAAATGTAGAACATCGCTGGGCAAAATAGGAAATAAGAGCCTATTTTAGCTCTTTAAAACAAAAGAATGTGCTACCCACATTTTTGTCGTTGTAATGGGTTTTTTTTTCTAGAGGTTTGTTTTTCGAATAGAGATAAAACTGGCATTTTATGGTCAAATCTGGCAACTCTAATGTCATTTATGTTCAGTTTGGTTTGCCATTTCATCATAAACAGGTTGACAAAAGAACAACGCTTGCAAATCGTGCAAATTTATTTCGAAAATAATGGTTCAGTTCGCGAAGTTTACCGCAAGCTCCGTCCATTTTATGGTCGACATAATCGTCCATCAGAGCAATTAATTCGGTTAACCATGGGTCGTTTTCGCACTACGTTTACTCTATGTGATAATACGCATCCGCAGAGACGTCGAACAGTGCGCACCGAAGAAACAATTGCCGCTGTAGAGCAAAATGTTGAAGAGGACCCGAATGAATCGATTCGCCACCGTGCACAGCGATTGGAGCTTTGTCCATCAACTTTATGGAAGATTTTGCTTCCCGAATTGGATGGCATGAATGTGGATGAGTTGTGGTTCCAACAAGACGGCGCACGTCACAATCAATTTATTGAAGGAAACATTCGATGAGCGCATAATTTCGCGGAATGGACCTGTCAATTGGCCACCAAGATCGTGTGATTTGACACCATTGGATTATTTTCTTTGGGGATATGTGAAGTCGCTCGTCTACGCCAACAAACCAGAAACGTTAGGGGACTTGGAAGCCAACATTCGTGGCGTTATTGCCGACATACGGCCCCATATGCTCGAAAAAGTGGTTCAAAATTGGACCTGTAGAATTGGCTTTATTCGAGCCAGCCGCGGCGGCCACATGCCCGAAATCATATTTAAACATTAATGGCATAAAATTATCCTTCCAATAAAGCCAAATTGATGGACATTAAAACGATTTTCTTGTGTTTTATTTCAATTCGAAGCTCTATACCTCTAAAAAAAACACCCTGTATTATTGTTACTGTTGCAACATTAAGAAAAACAAAACAATCGAAGCGAGCGAACAAGAAAACAACAATACACACATTAAGGAAAGCTTCTCTCATTTCGTTTGATCAGTGTACTTTTACTTATTTATACACTCATGTTGTTCTTGCTTGATTCTTGGAATTGGCTTTTGGCTTATTGCATCTATTATATAAAATTCATTTTTTGTCCGTCTGTCTGTCTGTCTGTCTGTCTCTTATGCACGCGGAAACTATCCAGCCGATTTTGATGAAATTTTTACAGTATGTTAGTATCGATCGGGCGGGTGTCATAGGCTATAAAACTTTTATTTAGGGTGCATATTTAGGGTGGCCCTCATACACAAATATTTTCAAAATAGCGATTTCTCAAAGACAGGCAAATCGATTCTCATGAAATTTACACAGTATGGCTTTTATGTTAAGGGGTACAGATTTGATGGTAAAAATTTTATTTAGGATGCATACTTAGGGTGGTCCTCATACAAATATATTTTTAAATATCATTTTCACGAAGACAAATAAATCGATTCACACCGAATTTACACTACGTACCTCTAATGTTAAGAAGCATAGCTTAGGCCACAAAACTTTTATTTAGGGTGGCCCTCATACACAAATATTTTAAAAATAGCATTTTCTCAAAGACTGCTTAATCGATTCTCTTGGAATTTACAATAATGGTTTTTATATTAAGAGGCAGAGATTGGATTGTAACAATTTTATTTAAAGTGCAAAATTAGGGTGGCCCTCATACACAAAAATTTTTAAATATCATTTTCACGAAGACAGGTTAATCGATTCACACCGAATTAACACCACGTAGCTCTTATATTAAGAGTCATATATAAGGCTTCAACACTTTTATTTAGGGTGGCCCTTATACAACAATTTTTTTTATACCATTTCCTCAAATACCGCAAAATCGATTCTCATGGAATTTACACCATATGGCTTTTTTATTAAAAGGCACAAATAAGATCGTAAGAATTTTATTTGAAGTTCAAACTTAGGGTAGCCCTCATACACAATTTTTTTAAATATTATTTTCACGATAACAGGTTAAATGATTCACACCGAATTTACACCACGTAGCTCTTATGTTAAGAGGCTTAGCTAAGATACAAAACTTTTATTTAGGGTGGCCCTCACACAAAAATATTTTTTAAATAACATTTTCTCGAAGACCGCCAAATCGATTCTCATGGAACTTACACCACATGGCTTCTGTATTAAGAGGCACAGATAAGGTCAAAAAAATTTTATTCAAGGTGTATACTTAGGGTGACCCTCATACAAAAATTTTTTTAAATATCATTTTCACGATGACAGGTTAGTCGACTCACTCCAAAGTTACACCACGTAGCTCTTATGTTAAGAGGCATAGCTTAGGCTACAAAACTTTTATTTAGGGTTGCCTTCAAACAAATATATTTTTAAATATCTTTTTCTCGAAGACCGCTTAATCGATTCTCATGAAATTTACATCACGTGGTTTTTATATTAAGAGGTACTGCTTAGGTTGTAAAAATTTTATTTTGGGTGCATACTAAGGGTGGTCCTCATTCAAAAGTATTTTTTAAATAGAATTTTACGCAGACCGCACATCGAATCTACACCACGGTTGAGGTGTGGCGATGCGCACAGGGTAATGCTAGTATTTTATATTTTCCAATAAAAAAGCTTTGAAACAAAAAATCATATGTGGGTCAGAATACGCGAAACCGACATGTCTGAAATGTTTTTCAAAGTTTTTTATATAAATCAGTAGCTGCAAGTGGTAGAAATTAGTGTACAGAAAAAATTTTTAAAAAAAATTGTTGTTGCAATAACTATTGCCAGTCAAAGTTTTCATTAACCTTTTTTTTTAAGTGCTCTAAGTTTTGAACTGCTCGACTGATCGTGACGAAATTTTTTAATTTCTGTAGATAATAAGTTGAACTTATGTATTAAAAAAAAAAAGTTGCAAAAATTCTGCATTTTTGTTGTTAATTAGCAATTTTTCTATCAACAATTGAATTTTAATGACTTGCTCCGCCTCGAAAAAATCTGAAAAAAAATTACAGAGATGCATTGAACCCTTCCAAACTAGAATTCGTCAAAAAAATCGTGGAGCCTCAATTAGTTTTGACGGTATAAATATTATAGTGGTACCTGGCGGATGAAAAAGGCATAAAAATTTTGTTGTTTTTCAAAAAAATCAATAACACTAGTTTACAAGAAAAAGGATCGGGTTTCTCATAGACTTTTTTCCATATATTTTGGGGCGTAGTTTCCAAAAATGGCAACCATTTTTTTTTTCTTAAGAATCGTTTTCCAGATATCCCCCAAAACACCCCTTTTCGGCCCTTCTTCCATTTATTTGGCTATATCTCGATTAATTTTTTTTCGAATCAAAAACGCTTTTCAGCACTCTAAAGATATTTTTACTCCCTTTTTTAACGGTATTCTGTCTCCTTGAATCGAATAAGATTTGATGAAGTTAAAAGCGCTCAAAGTCCAAAAAAAACGGACTTTTTTAAAAATCACTAAATTTCAATTGCTCCATTTGAATGAAAATTTTTTTCTTTTTCATATTTTTAGAATTAAAAATGAAAGACTATTTTTTGCAAATATTTTAAGTATAATTTTGTGGATATCGGACAAAAAATGTAGAAGTAATTTGAGAAAACAGTAAAAAACTTGCATTAAAATTTAACGAAAATACATATGTTTTCTATCTAATTTTATTGCAAGTTTTTTACTGTTTTCTCAAATTACTTCTACATTTCGTCACGATCAGTCGAGCAGTTCAAAACTTAGAGGATTTTAAAAAAAAGGTTAATGAAAACTTTGACTGGCAATAGTTATTGCAACAATTTTTTTTAAAAAATTTTTCTGTACAATAATTTCTACCACTTGCAGCTACTGATTTATATAAAAAACTTTGAAAAACATTTCAGACATGTCGGTTTCGCGTATTCTGACCCATGTGCAGTTCACACATGGTAGAAGTGAAACCTTAAGAAAACTAAACTGCGATAGAATGAGACGAAAATGTTTTATTTAAATGATGAAACAGGGATCTGAATAGCTACAGCAATAACTGACAATCAAATCAAAGTACACTCATCGAGCAGAGTGCCCGAAAACTATCAGCTTCGAGATCGTTTAACCAAAAGCTGAGATATAAGCGGGGAAAGATTTCTTATTTTTAAAATTTGTTCAATAAATGCACTGATCAACGAGGAAACAAAATCTACTACTATGTCTCATTGTAATTTATATTGTTTCCCAGACTCGCCATAGCGAGGAGAAAAAAATCTACTTCTCTCTCATTGTAATTGATATCGTTTCCCAACTAAGCGTTGTTAACTACAATAACAATTGTAAATTGGAGGTAAAATTGATGTTAAACGTTTTTCGCCATTTTCTCGTTCTAAAGAATTTTTTTTTAAAGTAATAACTACCTTTTATCGCTAAATAATATCAAAAATGAAATATTTCAAAAAGTCCTATTACCTTCATGAGATTAATATTTTTGAATTTGATAAAAGAAAATAAGTGTTATTTGAGCCTTATGTTTCAATTGTTGCAATAAGCGAATGGGTCACACCCTCTCTATCCTAAGTCGAATCATGCTACTGTTGCATTGCAATAAATGAGTTTCTTCAACTTCAATGACGCCTTATACAGCCTGACCCCCTAACCCGACCTAATGCTCAGTTTTTTATGTTTTTTTTTTTTATGTAAAACTCTCCAGCGATAATATACGTCCTTTGGTGATGGTGATGATGGTAGAATTCCAATGACATATGTTGTCATTGCGTTTTTGTGTTTTTCTTTTCTTCTTATTATTTATAATCAACATCGTTGTTGTATTCTTTGGAATTTCGCGGCATAAACCAACGGGTTTCCTCAAACATTGATGGCGACGATGGCTGACGGGCTGTCGTGTCGCCAAGTCTTCGTCAATTGGAGTCTGCAGCTACTGTTTGATTTCAAACATGCATTCATCACACGGTTTGCTTGCATTTTTTACTGTCTGTCTGTTTGCCTGTGACTTTTTGTTTTTTCATTCTATTTTGTATGCAGTTCGCGTGTTATATATGTATATGTACTGTGCGCAAAATTTCCTTGATTTTTATGTTTATCAATTTGTACCGCATGCCTGGAAATTTCTTCAAAGGCATTTATTTTGCGGTTTTCTAATGCTTGTGGGACATTTTTATTATTCTTTTGATTCCCATATATATAATACCCAGCTAAACAAAAAATATGTAATTAGGCTCTTACACAAATATTATGGACTCTTATATAAATTTCATCAATAATTATGAAAAGCAATCAGCAATGACAGCCTTTACCCATATTTGTGCGTGTTTTTCCTTAATCGCAATGACATGTTTATTGTCAGAAAAAGGATAAAAATGAGTATGCAACAACTCAACGAATTTGGTTGTCCGTCTGTACTATTTGTCTATGTTGTTGCTTCATTTGCGTTTTAAAATTTGTAATTTCTTATTTCAATTTAAGTTTGGGTTCGTTCATTCAATAAAGTGCAAGTCGAGTTCCAGCTCTTTTGGTTAGATTCCGAGGGCATATCTGCTTTTTCTCCTGACATAGAACATAAGCAATCATTACGCTAGCAAGCGTTAATCCTATGCACACTTTTGCTTACTTCTAGCTAACCAAAAAGTTTCTTTTTTCGTTGCTGATCGATTTTTCTACTTTTTATAGTGCTGGCCTGAAAAAAAATTTGTGATGGGGTTATTGCTTCCGCATAGTAATAGAAACTACCAAAACTTAGGCTGATATTTCAAGACGTTCAGCCATTATTACTATGGTTCGATCTTCAATTTTATCTCCTATTAACTTTGGCGTATTGTGCTTTTTCCCAATTTTTCTCACTTTGTGTTCAGAGTTTCTTTTTGTTAACTTTCGTCTGTAAACTAAGTTTCATCATAGTGTTATTTTGGAATTAAGTAATGGTTTTTTTTTCAGTATCGTAGATTACATGATTACCTAAAATCTCTGGGTTATGTTTCTATGTTATACATAGGTATATACTTTTCAGGGGTAAATAGATTCAATTGCGAATTATATAAAAAGCATTACTCATACTTAAAAAAATTAATCTGCCCAATCATCAGGCGTGTTCCCTTTGCAACTTATGACATGAGTAAAATTAAATACAACTTCGACATCTTCGTCAAAAGCTATGCTCAGTTGCAACAAAAAGGTACTTGAAAAATAAGTCCTGCAGGTTTCTATGGCTCACATCCGTTAAGGCACTAATTAGCACAAACTAAATAAGGATTCCTTGAAAGAAACTCAACATTTTCATTTATTTGTTGAGCAGCTTTTCGAAATTCTTGCACTGAAATGTTAAATTCTTTTCAAGTTGCTTGCTATCTTCAAGTGGCTTGTTTTTATACCTACACAACTTTGTCATTCCGTTTGTAACGCATATAAGGGGCGTGGCAGATATGGAAAAGCATATATCAGCGTTACCACCTCAGTTGATTTAGCTTTGTCCGTCTGTTGAAATCAGGTTAACGGAAAAACGAAAAAAGTTAATTGAATGAGATTGGCACATATAGATCACACCTTCTTGCAAGCATCTTGCTATTGGAAATGGGAGAAATCGGTTCACGGACAAGTCTACCGCCTAGACTCTATGTATATTTACCCAAGCCCATTTTCAAAAAAGTTACAGAGATTTTGATGAAACTTGGTGATTTGGTGCACATGGGAACCAAATAAGAATTTGGCTAGGTTTCAATTTTCAGAGGCGTGGTACAGTACTAAATATTAACCTTTATAACGTCATATCTTGTAAACCATGCAAGATATTGTGATAAAATTTCGTAAACGGACACAGATCATATATATTTTGAGTTTTGCTGAGAGTGGGTAGAATTGGAACAGTAGGCGTGGCATTTTTTAACAGTTTTCATAAAAAATTTAGAGATTATTCCGCTGCAAGCAGTCATCAATACAAGTTTAGCCAGTATACTGGGAAAACTCATTAAAAGGCGTAGCACAGCCCCCAATATTTTTGAACGTTATATTAAGAGAACTAATCGTAATCATAATGTAATTTAATAAGGTAGATATACTTGCTATAAGGCCTCTTATTACAAAAATTTGGTCCACTATTACCTGAAGGCGTGGCACCTCCCATATAAGCAAAAAACGTTTAATGTTTACGATAGTGTGCTATGAGAGTAATCTTCATAAAATTTGGTGTAGTGGTATCGGTTACTATAAGCTATGAAATAAAATAAAATTCGACGAGATTGCATCAGTGGGTGTGGAACCTCCCATATTAACATAAAGTTGTAAGCGCTATTTGAAGTGAACTATTTCAGCAATTGGTCTGAAATTTAATGTAGTTGGCTTACTTGCTATAAGGTGTGTCTGAATCAAAAGTGGGCGAAATAGCATTAGTGGGCGTGTCACCTCCCTTGCAAGTAAAATTCCTTAATTGGTATATCTATTGAAATATGTGAGCAATCATACTAAAATTTGGTGTTAGAATGTTGTTTATAGAAAGCTATTTCTGGATCAAAATCGGACTCGATTTTACCAGTGGATGTGTCACCGCCCTAAATTTTAAGACTTATTACGGTATACATCACAAATTATACATGTTATTGTGTTGAAATTTGTTATGCGGATGTCGATCACGAATATAATTTATTAAACCAAAAGTAGGCCCACTCCTCAGTGGGCGTGGGATATTTCGCCTTTTTATTTCTATTCGATTTTTTTCAAAATTTTTTATATACTTTTGACGTTTTCAACCTTTTAACTTTTTCCAATATAACTATCCCATATATATTTGCTCGACTTTTTCAACCTCTTTCAACTTTCTTCATCATTTTTTCAACTTTTTCAGCGATTTTGAAATGTTTCCACATTTTTCATTCTTGTTAAACTGTTTTTTGAGTTTTTAACCGATTTCAACATTTTTCATATTTTTTTCAATATTTTCCATATTGCTTTGATTTTTTCATCATTTTCCACCTTCTTCTACATTTTAACATCTTTTTCAACATTTCTACACATTTTTCAACATCTCTTAATCTTTTTCAACTTTTTTTTAAATTTTTTCCAGCTCTTTCAACTTTTTTACGTGTTCCATATTTTTCGACTTTTTTAAATTCAATGGTTTCCATGTTTTTTAAATTTTTTCAGTCTTTTTCAACACTTTCAACATTTTTCAACCTTTTTAACATTTTCCCTTTTTTTCTCGACTTATTCAACCTCTTCAACGTCTTTTTAACATTTATTCAAAAGCTACTTTCAATGCAGTGTGAGCTTCGGCCTGGCCGAAGATAACACCTTAACTTGTTTTTTTTTTTTTAAAGCTTTGCAGCAAACTAGTATAAAGTTACTTGTTTATATCATGAATATCTGTACATTTTTGCATTGTTTTTAATCCAAGCTATTTGATATCAGCGAATAGTTTGAAAGACTTGAGTATTTCAAGCATCAGCATTATTTGTGTGCAAGCTCTATGTGAGTAATGGCTGAGTTCCTACACTAACATTTTTGCAAGCAGATTGAAACTCATGCAATTTTTTGATAGAAAAATTGAAAAAAAAAAAAAAATTATAAATAAATATAAAATAAGTGTCATGATGCCTTAACAGCTAATGTTAGATGTCATTTAATGTAAATACATTTTCTTTAATGCGGGAGTTGAAATCCAAATTAATATCGATTTCTACACAAATCCATGTTAAATAAAATTTGTCAATTGAAGAAAAAAATAATGCGGGTCTATGTATTCGTAAGAATTTGGAGGTCTTTCCAGGGTGTTTGTTAATAAGCGCAATTAATTGACTTTAACGCGATTTAAATTTAAAAAAATTTAAATTAATTCATTTTGAGTTAGTAATCATGTACTCAATACTTTTTATTTATTTCAACTGTTATTTCTAGAGAGTAATATGAACAACTTTTTTAAACTTTCCCATACTAAATTGTCGCAATAAAAAAATGCGTTAGAGTTACGTTATGACAAGAAATTAACTTGTTTTTCTGGAAAACCGAAAGCACTTTACTTACGAACAACTTAATTAGTTGCGAGAAAATTTGACACAGATAAGTGAAAAAAAAAAAATTCATTTGAGTCTAAAGTGGACGCACAGGTTTTGGTATTAAAATAAAAATCTTATGCCACCAATTGTGAGCTTAAGACAAGTGTATGATGACCTTGATAGGTAAAAGATAACCTGATTTAAAAAAGAAAACTACACTTGATGTACAAGTAAAGGGTGGTGCAAAATGACCTTTGTGGCTTGAATTTTTTATAATATTTTCATTTCAAAGAAAATTATAATTTTTTATTTAAAATACAGCATACATATGAGGAATTTTATTGAGTCATTTTCTGATGTCATTATTTATGACCTTTCGCAAAATATTAAGTGATATAGCACAAACTTCATAAGGTGTATTGGTTTTTAGTTAGAGATTGGTGGCTGGCTTGGAGATGTACACTCAGGGGAAAATATCCAATAAAAGATCAATAATGGTCCTATTGGTTTCATAGTCAAGAAAATAGATTTCATGCAAAATTAACTGGACGGTTGTTGAGCCAATACTACGTCTACTGTAAAGTGAATCAGATGAACATGCTAGCCGAGCTAGCAAAGTAACGGGATCGTGTGTCATTGCATATAGGTTTCATCGCCATCGTGGATATACACGTATTGTCAGAGCAATTAACTGCAGGATTTCAAAATAAAATTCCCCGATTTTGGTTGCGTTGCTGTGTATCATTCCATTTGAAATTGAGCTTGCAGTCATTAGTGAAGATCGATATTCTTTGTAATTTAGTTTAATTTCTTTACATCGGGAGACCCAATCGGCATTTAACGTTTCGTGAACCTTTCAGAAATCCTTCTAATGAAAGCTTGCATAGTCTCCGTTACATTTCAGAAATATTTCATTTCCAATTCAGAAAGCTTTCTGCAATCTGTCAAAGTGCGCCTTTTGATTTTATTTAAAGAGTTAAGTTTTCACATCTGGGCAGAGTAAAAACCAAGTTGTAAAACTTAAACTTTTTATTGCATAATTTTGAAGATATATTGATCAATATTAAGGCCTTATACTTATTTTTGAAAAATTTTGATTTTTTAAAAAGTTATGAGCAAGTGAATTTCTATGTGCGTGTTTTTTTAAATTGCGATTTCTCAGTAAATATTGGGAAAAAGTTAATGAAATTTTCGTGATAGGACAAGAAATGTCTTGCAATTTATATGAAATAAAGTTTTTATAAAAATTTTATTTTTATTTATAAAAAATTAAGTTTTTGATAAACAAATAGAATTTAAACCAACTTCTCATATGTTCAGAAACAAAATTTTTTAAACTGAATTGTTCTGTAAAGTCTACACAAATTTTTGCTGAAAAAAAAAAAAAAAAATAAAATTTCATAGATAGAAAAAATTACGACTCTTTGAATGTCACCACCTAGGCAATTTAACTCCTGAAATCCATCCGCTAAGAAAAATTTGAATTGCTTTTTTTTTTAATTGTATTTAAATTGTAAATTTCAAATTTTTCTTATCGGATGGATTTTAGGAGTTAAATTTCCTAGGTGGTGACACTCAAATTTTTTTATATATGAAACGCTCAAAATTTTTTTTTTCAGCAAAAATTTATGTAGACTTTACTTTGTATATATAAAATTTCATTTATAATGTGTCAGAAAGATTCCATTTGAAATTCGCACTGTCCAAAATCTTTTACAATATTTTCTCATAGATCGGTGGAATTAATTTTTTTTTTTTACATAAATGTGGTCAAAGCACTTAGATAATGAAGTCGTGGGCGTAACTGACCATATCGCAAAACTTTTTTTGGTCTTTTCTAATGACTATACTGCTCTGAGAAGTGAAAAGGTCTAATGAACCACTCCAAATGTTAGCATCTTAGCCCAAACATATAAAAAACCTCTTAAGAGAAGTTTCTCTATCTCAATTTTACTGATACTTCAACAAATTGACAAACGCATTTTTTAGAGATACTCCTCTTCCGCTTCCGATTGCAAAGTAGATATCATAAAAAAAAAAAATAATTCTCTAAAATCAAATTGTGATCTCTCAAATAAATCAAAGTTCAACATATCCGGCTCCGATAGAATGCTGTACGCCCAAGGACTGAAGAGCATTATAGCGACGAGTGCATCCAAAGAAGACTTGGGCAACCGATTAGTAAAATGATCTGGGGATGCTTTTTTTATTACCAAGTTGGACAACTGGCCTTGACTGAAGGAACTATCAAAGCAGCTGAATATAAAAACATGTCTTCTCCTTCTTTTACAGGAAAAGAATAACTTGAATGAACTTGGCATTTCAACTTTATCGTGGCCAGGCAATAGTCCCGATCTGAACTCCATTGAGAATCTTTGGCACATAATTATGGTACAGGTAGCAAGCCACAAGCCCACTAATTTACGCGAGTTAGACAGAATAATTTAAAATGTTTGGTACGAAAGCCTTTCGCACGATCTTTTGAAAAATTTGATCTCGAAGGAAGCGAAGGGAGGAACAACAAAATATTGACACCTACTTTTTTTTTAATCCTAAAGATTGGTTCTTAAAATACCTGCTGTAAATTTTTTAGAATTAGTTCCTTAAAAATAAAATTGTATAACATTTTACCAAAAAAGGTTTTTTTTTTTTCAATAAAGGTGATATTTCAATTATTTGCTAAAAATATATGCTTATGGTGTGGTTTTCCCACCTACAGCAACATTTTTTCCTTGGATCAGTTTTTTGAATCGATTAAAAATATAGATCCTAAAGGATTTTATTCAACTTTTTTTATTTGTCCGGTATGTCATCATCATTAAATTGAATCAACTGAGGTTCTGTCATGTTTGTTCACGGAAAGCATTGAGCGATTTATAAATTTCGCAAGAATATCGGCCTTTTTTGTAATTTCTATATGTTCTTAAAAAAAAAACTATTAAAAATATCAACAAATAATGCTGCACCATGACTCTTCTTAAACTCTAATGCTACTGTGCGAAGCGTACTATTTTTAATGCAATTTTGTCTATCTCCTAAATTTTTGTTTGTTTTTGTACAATTCGTTTCAATTTGCTTATAAGCTATTATAAATATCCATGTTCAATAATATTCCTTGTTTTTTTTTTTTTTTTTTTTTTTTTGTTGAAACAACTTTCTGACCGCGATATTTCTTTGAATTTTTAGTTCGTATTTAAATAAATAATACCTTATTAAATAGAGTGATTTGTTTACATTATTAAGTATATTAAGTTGTTGTTTTTATTTTTGTTGTTTTATTATTCAACACACAACTATAACACACAATAATTTAAATTTCAAGTTCTTATTGCGCTGATTATTCCAATCATACGCTCACGCAAAGTTGTTGTACCGTCTCGGGAAAACACCATATATATATAATGCACCACTTGCCATCATCAGCACCATCGCTAGTCGTCCAGCTAGAGCGCCTTCTTCACTTCACCATCGATGCCTTTTGCCATCGATATGTGCGTAGATGTAGCCAACATGTGATTCGTTCGTTGTACGTTTGTATATCTGATGGTATGCAATTCACAGCTGGAAGGTGCAATGACTTCGTTTCTCGCATATAAATTGATTTTACGGTATCTAATTAGAGTCGGGAGTGCTGCGGGCGATAGTCATTGAAATTAAAGCAAAATTCAAAATATTTGTGTTTGATGTTGTCAGTGAGTACGCGCACAATGCAATTGAATTGAAAGTACATTTCAAGTGAGTTTGAATTAATTAACTATTATAATTTAATTATAATATGATTAAAGTTAATTTAAGTAAATTAAAGCAAAGAGAAAGACACTGTGTTTTATGAATTGTTTGTCATTAGATTGAAATGTATTTAATATGTAATATGTTTATTTCTTATTTGGATGTAAAATATCTTTTCTTTTAAGGATAACTTTACAGCCACGCCCACTTATACTGCTCATTAAATGCATCGGTTATTAAACTGGATTAGGTCAAAGGTTATACCTTTACTTCCGCTCAAAATTAATGTTTTGGAAAAATCCATTTCGTTATTCGTATTATTAGTTCTTATATATTCCTTATACAGGGTGGCCAACGAAAAATAAATAAATTTATTTTAGTATAATGGGGAACCTCCGCGCACTTCTCTTTGCTCGCGGGCTCTGGCCCTTCCCAAACAGACAAAAAATAACGTAGATTTCACTTTAGCTTGTAAGTTTTTACTGTATGTAATAATTCTTCAAGCACTATATTTTGAATTTTCTTTTCTTCCAACTTACATTCGATTTGTATTCCTTCCCTGTCTAAGAATTGTTGACAGAGCAACATACATATAATTGACAGTGTGTCTATTGAGCGCACAAATAAATTGAATATTTTGTTTTCTTCTTATATTCGTTTTGATTTGTTCTGATAACCAGCCTACGAAAGTAGTCCATCTTAAAATTTAAAATTTTTATCTTCACTTTTCTCATTTTAACCAAAAGGTTTTTGCTGAGCAAAAAAAGGACTCACTTCTACTTCTCCGAAATCGGTGGGAATATCCTCACTTTCACTTCACAAAAAACCTTTTACAAAGGCAAATTCAAAAGGTGTCCATTTCACTGAAAAGTATATTATTTTACCCAAAAGTAGAAAGTATTTCTACAGCGCAAAAGTATGTCATCTGGCAACCTTAGTCATTCTTCTTTCATTATACGCAAATTTTCTGAAATCCGAAAACTATTTTATACAAGATGGGGCAAAAGTAATGTCATGTCATTTAGTTAGAAATGAATAAAATTGAATTCTGTAGTGAGTGTAAAATGTATGAGTGTAAAATTGATGACATTAGGTTGAAAAAATGATATCGGTCGAATGACCGCCTCTTGAGTTGATGCACATTTGTGCTCGTTTTACGGTATTTTGAATTGTGGCTCGGAATTTGTGATTTCTTTTTCAATGTTGGCTTTCAAAATTTGCAAGGTTAGTGGTTTTTTGTGGTAAACACGAGATGTGAAAAAGCTCCAAGAGAAGAAGTTTGGCGCCGTAAGATCTGGCGATGTCGCCGGCCAGTTCAAATCGCAAAGCGGGAGACCGCACAGACCGAAAACTGGAGTTTCAAAATCTACATCGTGCTTGTTGTCAACCTATTCTCTATCTGATGAATGTCAAAGCACAATGACATTTGACGCCATTTGCAAAAATTATGAGACATTCACAATGTGACATTACTTTTGCCCCATCTTGTATAATAGAAAAGATAGTAAATATTGAAAATAGCATTCCTTAAATGACCACCATTTCTCTGCGCACAAGTACAGACTCTTTTCACAACATTTTCCATAACTCTAAGTAAGGTTTCAAGTTCTAAACGAATGATTTCAGCTCAAATGTCCTCTTTTTGTTCTCCAGAATGGTTTGAAATTGCTACCGAAAAATAAAACTGGGCCTGATAAATTAAAATTATTCATTCACTGATAATTTCTCGTGAGAGTTTCATCGTCATTCGAGCAATGTGCGCTATAGCTCCTATTAGAACCATACCTCAAACATAATTGAAAATATGAGTGAATGAAGTTGCCATGTTTCTCAACATGTGTTTTATGCTACGAATGTGGATATGATGCCTATAAGAGCATCAAAAATTATCCGAAGCACGTGTTTTCATCCAAAAAACTACAGAAACAAGTGACCAAAAATTTTATACTCCATAGTAAATGTATGATAACTGAAGACTTTAAAGTTCATTTCTGAAAAATTTGAATTTTGTCTTCACACATGTCTTTAATTATTTCAACTATGGCTGAAAATTCACTTTTCTTAAACCGAGCGATTAGGTTTCGAATCCTTTTATCGCCAGAAGATCTCTTGAAAATATTGTCGGCATTTGCTTTTAATTTGAATAATCGATCTTTTACTAAAATATAATATTTCAATCAGCTTTACTCGTTGGCGCAAAAGATGTTTTGTTACCTGCAAAAAAAAAAGACGAAAATTAAAAATATTGTAATCAAATAACTTTTTCAAACCTTTCAGTATTTCAGTGGCCACCCTGTATAAAATATTATTTAATCACCAAAAATTTTGTGCACCAATGTGGTTACAAAAATCACGAGACATATTATAAAGAGACATGTTATAGTAAATGTATGACCTCTTAAGAAAACGCCCTCCATCATTTTATTGCAATTGTCTGGTCTTTTGCTTCTCTTCAATTACAATTTGAATGCTGTGAGTCATCACATGAGCAATGTTGTTGTTGACTTTGTCTCAATGACCATGTAAGTTGTATTTTAATGCTGTCCCTCAAATCACCCATTAAATTGATGCGCTAAGTTGAAATTCCAATGAGATAAAAAGATTTTAAGATGTGTACCAGTAAATTTACTTCCATTTGTCGGATGACAACCTTTTTCTATTTTTTTTTTAAGTTAAGCAACATTTGGTGTATGATAAACTTCCTATATATCAGCGTTACAAATACAAAGTATGAAATACTTCATAATTTTTGCAACAAAAAATAGGAAATAGAAATGGTAAAAATCAAAGACGTTTGGTGTTAATAAATCAGTGCTGGTACTAGTGAATTTCTTTTAGAGATTGACCAAGGCAAGAATAAGGGATGATTAAGACACCGAATTGTGAGATACTGAATATGGGTATCGTATTTCCTTAGAAAATACATTAAAATAGTTTTATCAATCTGTCAAATGATTTTCTGGACTCATGTCCTATTGAAAACCTAGATTTCTAAGTTGTTCTCTGACTCTATATCATGTTATCCTTCATTGCTACTTGTTTCGAAGATCGATGAGGTAGAAAAAAACTCAAACTTCAACGGATCATACCAGATACCTAACACCCATAATGTTATGTTGTCTTGCTTAAGACGTCATCATGCGAGGATTGGCTCATATTGTTTTCACAGGCTTAATGGAAACAAAACTTATAAGAGGCTAATCTTCATTAATTTCTAAGAAAAACTGAACTGGATCATTGCGTTCTTGCTAAGTAGATTGAACTGGGTGCACGCAAGCATTAGACAAACAGCCGTGGCTAGAAAATAAGTCCTGTTGAGGCTTGAAGCTCAAGCCTTCTTATCAATAAATTTGGTGGAGGAAGACCCTTTCTTGTGAGAAAATTGGCCGTGCACCCCCTTAATCGGTTCGAAATAGAGTAAAAATTTTTTAAAATTAATCTAAATATTTTATCTTTAACCCCTACGGACCCAATTTCAAAGTGAAATTCGACCTAAGCCGCAATTTTTCTAAACTATTTATTCTTGAGTGTCTTTTAATTTTAAGGAAGAATATATTAAAAAAAAGTATCATTTGATCTAGTTTTCGAGATATAGTTATGGGAAGATGCGGATATAGCTTTTCTGAAAATCATTTTAAGTTGGAAAGTCCTGAACAGATTTTACGTATATTGGTGTTATATGGAAGGTCATTTTTCTGTCTATAAGATTGATTCATAAAAATTTGAAATAATTTCCACGTGTTTTGAGGTATGGAGGTTTTTCAAAAATTGTCACCATTTTTTTTAAATAACTGTTATTTTCTCTAAAATTGTATCATTAATCTGTAATTTTATTAAATTATTATAAAAACCCACTTTAATTCCATATGACATCAATATAATTAAAATAGGTTCAGAATATTCCAACTTATAATGATTTATACAAAAACCATATCGGGAATTTCACATGACTATATCTCGAAAACTAGATCCGAACGATACTTTTTTTAATATATTCTTTCTTAAAATTAAAACCTATTTAAGAAAAACTAGTTTTAAAAAATGGCGGGTTATGTCAAATTTCATTTTGAAATAGGGTCCGTAGGGGTTAAAGATCAAAATTTTAAATTAATTTTAAAATTTTTTTTACCCTACTTCGAACCAATTGAGGGGCGTCCCATTTGATTTTCATAAAAAAGTACACTTAAGAACCACCCTAATATACTTACTTGTTCTAATATGAAAAAAAAAAATCTAAAACCATCTACATTTTCGAGGTGCGCCTTCAAAATGTAGAGTGTGAAACGTACTTTTAAATTAACAATATCATAAAATTAATTTATTTTATCAAAGTTTTCCATAATAAATTTACCATTTTATGTTCTGCTTCCAGGTCTTTGTATTAAAAAAAAGTGCATAATTTATGCAACCACAACTGTAGATGTCATATTAATTTTATCGTAAGCCAATAAGCATGCAGCAACTGGCGCAGTCCGCTGTGCTACTTACGGCAAATGGTGGGAAATGTACCACTGCCGAGATGAGCCTATAAATATGCTTCATTATTTATTTTAACAAACATGACAATGGACGAAGTTATTTTGCGGTGAGTAATAAAGAATTAGTAAATTGTTAACTTTATTTTATTGCATTTTTGTGGTTTTAAATAATTGTACAAACTATGCAACCTTGTGGTCAGTGCCAGCATGAACTTTGTAGTCAAATGTAAGAGTAATGTGGCTCCGAAAGAAAAAAATCAATTAGAGTTGCCAACTTTTTACAATTCAGCTTGAATGATGAGAATTTAAAAAGAATGTTTATGTTCTCCAATACTTTTTTTTTTTGAATTAAGTATCTTTTTTCAAAGACTCCTTTTTTCAACGACCCCTTCTCCAACTTTAATTTCACCACCTTAATGCCCCCGTGCACTTAATCCCAACAAATTGAAAAACAAGCCTGGATTTTATGCACTTTATTCAATGGCTGCCATAACAATTAACATAAGTTTCTTAACGTCATTGCCAGAGAAACTTTGTCACCAGATACAAGAATTTAATTAAACTAAGCGTCTCCGTCTTCAGCAACACCAACGTCCGATACTCGCGCAGCTTTCTCCATACGATGACCACGATAAGCAATCGCTGTCGCTGCCCTATTCTGCCTTAATGCTGCTGTTTCCTGCACAGCACGTCGCTTACGTTTACCTATAACGGCTGGTGCCACACCGGATACTGTGCCCAATTGCAACAGTAACGGATTACTGACCAAAGCTGCTGCAATACCGAGCACTGCTGCACTTGCGAGTGGTATAAGGAAACTCTTAGCTAAAAGTGCCTTTTGCGATAGATCAGGATAACCTTTATGTGTTGCGTCGTGGCCATCACCACCGACGGGATATGTTGTATAGGAATATTCGCCACCATCGCCTGCATAGTGTCCGCCCTTGTTGTACAAATCGAATGGAATGCTTTCGCCACTGCCATAGTAACCACCAGAGACACCACCACCATGTGCAGAAACACCACCACCGCCACCAGCATAGTGTGGCACATATTCAATATGATGACCACCACCACCGCTGCTGCCGCCGCCGCCACCACCACCGACTGATGCATAAGAAGGACGCCCACCACCGTATGCGTAACTGCCACTGTTGTAGCCACCTGTGCTGCCGACGTTACTGCCATGGTCTGGACTGCCGTAGTGTCCTGCGGTGTATGAGATTAGGTAAATTAATATTCTTATGTGTTGTGGTAAAGATAACATGAATTTGCATACGCTCATATTACTTACCAACACTTATGCGATCCTGTAGTGGATTTCTGCCATAACCACCTTTTAGTTGCTTCCAGCTTTCGTAGGCGTTGCTCAAATAACTGCCACTATCCTGGCCGTATTTATGAGGTTCACTTATAGCTGGGAATGCAATGGGTTTGCTGATTAGGCTAGTGGCGATGCTGTCACGATTGCCATATGCTGAGGAAGCGATGGAGGAACTTGTGGAACCAGGACCTCTAATCAAAAAATGAAAGAGCATTAGAAGGGATAACTTCAATTAAAATTTAATAAAAGTTTTAATGAAAATTAAAAGTAACTACAAACTTTAAAATAATGTAAAAATGGAACATTTTCAAGCTTTCTTAAATAATTTCTTATTTTTATATATGGGAAATTTTTCCTACAGAAAAATAGCCCAGAATTGAATATGTTTTGCTTGAGAATTTTTAGACATTTTTTAGTCCTTTGACTATTTTAATTTCTTATATAAACCCATTATTTTTAGGTGACTATACAACTGCTTTGCGCGATTTTGTTTTCATTCTTGTGAGAGCTCCAAAGAAACAATTTGACACAGTTATTGCTATTAATTGATGATCAAACTTTTTAACACATAAAATAATAGTGAAACTTGCGAGTCACCCCCACATCCTTTCGAAGAAGAAAAATAAACCCCTCTACTGCAAAGTCAATTCTATAGTTATTTCTCGAGGGTGGACAAGAATATTTATGATTTTGCGACGCATTCCATTTCAATAGATAAAAATCCAGACGAAAGTTAAAATCCCAACAGACATAAGTGGATGGGGAAACGAATTGCACAAAAACTTACATACGAGTACCTATTGGTAGACTAAAAAAGACAAAATGACCAACACATTTACACTACACACCAAGTTAATGTGCAAAATTCCAGGACATGCGAATATGTTCAGCTTTTAATCCTACAAATATGCAACTAAAAATTCCACAAAATCATTTCTTTTTTTTTTGTTTTGATCCTTTGTGTTGGCGCAAAGGGAAATCAACAAATATCACATGCTACACAAACACATGTAAGCATTTTACCGTTACCTTTCAAAACCATTAGAGTGACCACACGTTTTAACATGACCCAAGTGACGTCGACACTCGGTGTTGCATAAAAAAAGAAAACATGAGAAAATTTGTGTGACTCACAAAAAAAAAACGGAAATATTTGGCAACAAAGCGACAAATTATGAACACGATACACAACAACACACACCAACAATGTCCTTTGCTTTAGATTTGTATATGTGCATACGTGTGAATTGTAATTTTTTTGCTTTGGAATATTTTAAAATGAGTCACATTCCATAGCGCAATTGTGCTATATAGCAGCAAGAATATTATGTCCTTTGGAGACCTACATACAATATATGTATGTGTAGATGAGGGTGGTCCTTATTATTTTGCTGCGATGCTCACGCCAAATATGAATGTTCAGGTAACTCTGATACACTTCTTTTTGCATAATCCTTTACAAATTTTTGCTTTATTTAATAATTTTCCAATTTCGCCCACATTTGCAAAGTGCTTGAAACAAACAATATCTACCCAAGTAACAAATTTCACAACCATAGCTGCAACAGGCGCCAATATAAAGCGTTTTTGGTAGTTGCCACGCCCATTAATAATCTCGCTCACAAAATGCATTCAGGTGCCAGCACTCCGGCGGTTATACAGACTTGTTTGGGTAATTTAGTTTTTCGGTGAGATGAGATATTCCTATTAACCCATTAACGCCGACGGGTGCGAAAACGCAACAAAAAACAGAGGTGTATTTGAAAAGTCATAGAAAATGTTAGGTGGTTGATATCGCTTAGCCGTCTTTTGATGTGGATAATACATGGATTGGACAACATATGCGTCCTGAACAGGTAAGCCATATGACGTCATCTACTTAATGATATCTGCATCGTCAGATGCAGGCTTTCCGGCATGTGAAAAATAACCATTTTAACATAAAAAACACACAGAAAAAAAATATTTAGTGAATTTATAATGATGAGGATCGGTAGCCATTGGGCCTATGTATATCTCGTAATAATTTCAAGTTTCTACATGTTACCGTTTATGCACAGGTACATGTTGTGCGTTTTCGCATCCATCGGCGCTAGAGAGTACATTTTTACTAGGGAAAATTTTACAGCTGCACGTGCGTACGTTATGCATTTTATGCGCATCAGTCGGTTGTAATTGTACAAACGATTGTGATTGTGAATGTTTGTGTTTTCGGGGAGAGTTATGGCGACGTATTTCGTGTGATTTCGAGAATGGAAGTCTTTTTAATTCATGAATTTGATGAGGAAACCGAGCCGCAACGACCAAAGACAATTGTCGAACGTATTGGCTATTGTTATAGTTGTTTCGCCGCCAATTGCTGTGGAAGATTTGACGGATATTGTAGATGCCTCAGACGACCACATATTCTGTGATGATGATGGGCCTATTGATACTGATGGTGCCTTGGAAAGTATGTCCGAGATTTTTGGTACCACAGAAATGTATGTTGAGTACCCGGACGCCAACAATGACGACAATATACCCTATCAATTTGCTTTGGAGCAACGGTGGTCGCACTTGCCCCTGCTCAGAAACCGTCCCAAAAATTGATGGTCAGCATTTCGTTGGAACGACATTGATTAGTTTATTTACTTAATTGCAGCCCGTAACTGTGTTGTCCAATTATCTGCAAGTCGAACCAAAACATCGCGTGTGGCGTTATGAAAGAAATCAACGTTAGATAGTAATGGTAGAGGAGCCAGATATCATTCATCAATACAGCAAACGAATACGAGGCGTTGATCTTTTCGACAATGCAATGAACAATTACCGGATTTCTCTTCGTGGTTAAAAATAGTATTGGCCATTGATAACAAATGGTCTCGATGCTGCCATGGTTAATGCTTGGAAGCTACATAGTGCCATCCACAATTACCAGCGCAAAAACGCAACGTCTAACAGGGATAGCTCCAGAAAGGAATTCAGGCAGATGGGCCAATTTGAATTCCGCAACATAGTGACTGACTCCTTGGCGCAAAGTGAGCTAGTGGCACATCATATTGGTCCCAAAACTTAAGACACACCCTCTCAAAAACAATTGGAGTGAATAACATTGGCCACATCTTCCTGTGCTTCCACTGTGCTTTTCACACCATCTACTATTGTGCCAAGAGCAAAGTGGCATACCACGTCGGGAACTAGATATAACGTGCTTTCTAGTGAATATTCATGTCTCTTTTTCTATATTTTGTCGAAAACTCTGAATTAATATGTTCCGACACGCATTTATTATCTACTTTTTAAATAAATTTAATCTAAACTTTGACTTGATCCATTAATTTCTTTTATAATCCACATATTTCATAATCACTCTTTCCACTAGTAAAAATGTACTCACTAACGCCGACGGGTGCGAAAACGCACTACCCCCTACATGGGTTGTGATAGGATAGGGAGCTAATTTTTTGTGCGCGGAATACGAGTGTCCCTAAAACATCCTCCTCGAAGTTTCAACCCTCCATGTCCACGAATAAAGGAGCCGGCGTTAATGGGTTAACAAAACTTTTTCTGTATTGAATATTTCGTGAAAGTTCATTTCCATTATTAAGTGATATTTGCTAATAAAACATTGTGCAATTTTACCTGCACTGTTTTCAATTTAAGTATGGTTTTTCGACGATTTTTCATTCGAAAATAACAATCGAATTCTTAACCAAAGATGGACTTTAAAATATTCTTTTGCATATTAAGTCGCAAAATCACCCAAAACATACCGCCGTGTTATGTAAGGCGAAACAAATGAGTGACTGAAAGTGACACATTCACTACAGCCTTTTGATACTAGTAATTAAAAACTGACTCCGACTTTTATATTCATTTCAACTTAAATAATATAATTTGAAAAAAAAGTTTAGATTCAGGATTACACTTTCAAGATATAGGCAGAAGAAAATCAGTAACTCGCTTGTTTCGCCTTACATAATACATAATAATAGTGGACTTAAATCCATTCAAATTAAACGGCAAAAGTGGAAATGGATTGGGCACACGTTGCAGAAATCATCAACTGAAGTCTGCCGGCAAGCATTTAGTGAAACTTTCAAGGTAGCAGAAATCGCGGCCGTCCTAAATTATCGTGGAAACATTCACTAGAGCAGAGAATACGTAAAATTAAGAAATTTTGGAGGCCCTATGCTGCAAGAGCTGATAAAGGATACCAGTTGAAGAAGAGCATTCTGGACGCCCAAATAAAATCACCGCACCAGAAATGGTCACTAAAATCCACGATATCGTGTTGGCCGGTCGCAGACAAACGAGATGCCTACGGCAAAATTGCGAAATTATTTGGATATGAAAAAATTATCCGCAAGATGGGTGCCACTTTTGCTTACAATCGACCATAAACGCGATCGTGTGACTGATTCAAAGGCGTGTTTGGCAATGTTGAACAAAGATAAGAAGGATTTTTTCCGTCGATTAGTAACCGTAGACGAAACATGGATCCATCACTAAACACCAAAAGCAAAGGAACATTCGAAACAGTGAACTTCACCGACCGAACGTGCTCCGAAGAGGGCGAAGACGGTGCTATAGGCCGGAAAGGTTATGGCGACAGTATTTTGGAATGAACGCGGTATAATCTACATCGATTACCTTCCACCGAAAAGAACGATCAATGGCTAATACTATGCAGACGAATTGGACCGTTTCATTGATGCTTTGAAAGAGAAACGTCCCCATTTGGCGAGGAAACAATTGCTCTTCCATCAAGACAATGCCCAGCTCCAATGGCAAAATTTCATGAATTGAAATACGAATTGCTTCCTCATCCAGCATATTCTCCAGATTTGGCCCCCAGAATTTTCTGATTGTAAACCTGAAGAAATTGCTCGGCGGAAAGAGATTAACTACCAGAGAGGAGAGGCCTATTTTGAGCACCTTCCGAAAACGTATTTTTCGGATGGGACCAAAAAATTGGAGGAACGTTGGTGAAGTGTAGCGAGCTAAAAGGAGACTATGTTGAGAAATAAACGTTTTTTTGCCGCAAAAATCATTCCTTGTTTCATTCTTCACGGAATTATCAAACGGCCCTCGTAATAACATACCTAAAGACTTTCCATTTCATTCTATCAAAATTTTATAATAAAACTCTCAGCAGGTATGTTAAGCAAGATTTTTTCAGCAAAGATAACCGCCATAATACAGTAAATACCCAGCGGCAAATATGTTATACACAACATCGATGAATAGCTATACTCATTGTAGGCAATAATGCTCACAACCCCAGCCACAACTATAAATGCTTTTTACAAAAGGATGGCCGCTTTGTAGGCAGCTTGCCTACATCTCTATATACAATGTGTAGCAAGGGAAAGGAAGATTGCCCTAAAACATCGCTTACTAAGTGCCTGTATAGTTTACCGAGCTGCCTACATCTCCACATACAAAGTATGCAGCCAACAAGCAAGACCCCTTACATCTCCATATACAAATCATACAGCAAATAGACAGAGTGTCTACAACTCTATATACAAAGCAGGCAGCCAGCAAGCGGACTGCCTACAGTTCCATATTCAAAGAAGGCAGCCAGCACACAAATAAGCAAAATATCACAGTAACAATTTCATTTGTGAAACATACAACACAAAGGGTATAGCTTTTCATACATGAAAATTCAAAGTACTTGATCGATTTGGCGCTTGGTATTACGTCAACCGAAAAGTTCTCGGATTGCATCACATTTTTTTTTGACAATAAAAAAATTGAAAGGAAACTTGATAATCATTTTATACATGTTAATATCAATGAAATAGTGGAAAACATTTGGTTATATCAATCCTAAAAAATATCATGCTGGTATGAACAAATGAGTTGTTGAGCTATTGTTTTTATGAATTTTTATTCCGTGGTCTTTACAGCCCATGTAGTACTATATATTGAGAGTAATTTTAGAATGAAGTTCAACTGCTCGTGGACTTAACTTCTAAGTTACAGAAGTACAAAATTCATAAATTATGAACCACTCTAAAGTTCACAAAGACCATCCAGACTTATGCTTGACCTGTAGCATTTTGTAGTTGCAAAAGCTGAATTGTTAAAGTAAAGAGTCGTTTCCGCCACAGTATGATTGGGCAATAAAAGTGTGCAATATGTTACGGAAATTCTTTCAAATCTATTTATATCCTTTTGCTCATTGAGAAGGCTGTATTTTTGCTGTTGCATGGATGTGTTATTTAATTGCTTAAGAGTGAAGTAATTCTAACGTAAAACGCAAGTACGTGTATGTTTGCAGAAGTCAGACATTGAAATTTTAAGTCTTAGTGCAAATCTGAGGAAGAGTTTGCTCCTTGCAACCGATATATTTTTGTGGGACTATTGGGTTCAATACTTTGCTCTCGTAGTAACATCCCTCAAATAAACTCCACATTCCGCCAAAATCTAAAGTAGGTCGTTTGAAAATACTGGTTGGAAGTGTCAGCAGTAATAAGAAAGAAAAGTGATAGAAGCTACTTGTTTTATACTGGAATGTAAAACGAAGCTGGGGTAATTTCCCAAGTTAAAAAAGTAGAGTTAGCCTGGGTACACAATAAAGAACTGCAGTGAGCCACTCATGAATCTGTTGAAATTTCAGCACATTCACACAGATTCACGGCTCACAGATAATTTTGTCTCAGTGTCGAGTGTGTTTCACAATCATTTCTTTCGTATGAGTATTGCGTGAGCTACTTATAAAACAAAGTCAAATATTATATCAAATAGATTTGTGATACTTCCGTGGAACATTTTGTGAAGCGTTTTTTGGGATTGGTCGAACATTGTTTTTCGACATAGTTTAGAGTGGTCCGCACCCTGAAAAGGACTGTTTTGGACCCATTTTTAGAAAATTTTTGTTTAGCTGCAATCTATGGGGCAAAGTCGAAAATGGCCTTTGAACATCACTTAAGGTGACTCTGGACCATGAAAAAAACCGTTTTCGATCCTTTTGGTCCTTTTCAAGTTACGGAGCCACCCTATGTGATATCCAAAAGTCATTTTCACCCTTTCCTAATCGATTGGAGCAAAAAAACAAATTCAGGGTGGATCAAAACAAATTTTTTTTTGCTCCAGTCGATAGGGAAATGTCGAAAATAGCCACTTATGAGTTTTATTTATCCATTGGTGCAAAAAAAAATAAGTTTTTGATCCACCTTAATTTTTTTTTTCAAAAAACTGTACAAGAGCTTAGTCTGAAATTTTTTATACTAGTTGTATAGCTTAGAGGAAATGAGTCACTGTTTTATTCACAAAGAGAACAGGATAAAGGGATTTATGCAAATATTTCCTTAAATGCAATAAAAATTTTTGATTATTATCTTTCTCGGCAACCCACCTGTAAAATTCTGGTGGTGGATCATAACTTTTTGCTGTTGCCGCTGATTGATTTAAATCCGTTACTGTGCCAGCGATAGCTCTTTTCGTTAATCCATCTCTTGAAGGTGTGTCAACAATAAATCCAGTGGCACTGCTATATTTCACTGTTGAAGGTGTTGTCGCCCCATTATCCAAAGGACTAGCGTGCACATAATGATCGCGAGCCACAATGCCAATTATCACAATTAAAAAGTTTTGATTAAATTTTGGCATTTTCTTAATTCGAAAAACACATTAAGGAGAGAGAGAATTAAATTTTTACAGCCGATATCACACGTTCGTTGCGAATTTAAATGATACGCGTACCGTTGCGTCGTCACAAGCTAACTAAATCCGTCTTCCATAATGTTGCCAACTTTTATAAAAATGTCATTGCAGGCTTAAATGGAGGACATGAACAATTTAAGCCTAAAATTATTGCGTATGTCGCTGGTATTTGCTCGCTTGCGCACATTAGAAAATTACAAATGTGGGTAAAGATGGCGGGTAATTGCTGGATTTTTCTTTTGTCATTGCTGTTGCCAGTTGGTTGCTGCTGCGGACAATTAGTGTCGCCAACTTTATTTGACTTAACTTTATCACACACAGCAACTTCATGTGATCGTCTTATGATGAGCTGACGAAAATCATACAAATTAATTTATTTAAACATTTCACTTTTGAATGTTTCATTTTTAAAATCAGAGAAGCGTTAAAAATTACAAATTATCTAATTTTCCTCTTACAAATAAAAAGAAATTCAACAAAACTTGAGTTGATTGCAGCAGCTATGTTGTGACACTTTAAGATTATCACAAGTTGTAAGGAAAAAAGAGAAAGCGATATGTTACGCTGTTCCATCGTAATATGTGGTAGAAAAAGAAAAACATAGTAGCTGATAAAAGTGCAAAAGAGCGTATCTTAAGGCTGTGTACATAATAATTTCGTGTCATATTTTAAACCCTAAATAAATTAAGTTGTTACTTGCAATTTGATTGCCTTCAAAGGTGTTAACTCTAGAAATTATTCCAGCAACATAGTTTTCGTGGCAAACTTAAGGTCATTAAACCTCTTCGGCATGAGACTTTTCCAAAGTTGTTCTCATTTCAATTGTAGTATACTCCCAGGTGCCAGGTAATACGAGGCCTTTTAAATGACTCGGTGAATGTTGAAGTTGAAAGTGAATCTATTTGTTACATCTTAGTGGCAAGCTAGATGATATGGGTGTCAAACAAGGTAGGCGACATTCTGCTTAAATGGAGGAAGTTTATAAAAAGTTGCCCGTACTTTGATTTTAACTTTCGTTTGGACTTGCTGCTGACAGCAACGTTATTGCAGGACAATTCTTCAGAATGTTGTATAATTGTCCTGACATGGAAATATACCTGTTCCTAAAGAGCACATATCTAGATTGAATGCGCTTGCAAATGAAGTGTTTCATCCATGGGTAATTAAATTATAACTCTATGACGAAAACGTATGTGTGAGTTGAGTCAGGCTTTAGGTCACAGGTTAGTCTGTACAAATTATTGTGTGTCCAGGCCACTAGTTCTGCGCTGCATGGAGCTTAACTGGTAGTAGGTCGTCTGATCGAATACCTCTCTGGTACCACGTTTCTATGATTTTGTTCTTTGGGGAGTTTCAATGTGACTGTGTCATTTACCCGAAAATTGAAAAGTTGCACTATTACCAGGTGCCATCGCCCAAAAAATTTCCTAAGTATTAAATGAGCCATACTATGACGAAAGTTCATGTCCAATGGCTTGACTAAGGAATGGCACCGGAGCACCACTTTACTTGTGAAATATTAGCGTATTTCTATGGAACACAGCTTGGACACGTTTACATTCCACCAAACGCACAAACTGCGCCAAAAAATCACAAGTTTCAATTCCATTAAGGTTTGGTTAGGTTAGGTTAGGTTAGGTTAGCTTTTGCTTCTGTCATAAAACTATCTGCCCTGGGATTATTTCTTTTGACTTTCAATAAACCATGACGCAAAACATACTCAACTAAAGGAACTAGTTTCCTAGCTGAAATTCAAGAAAGATCTTTCAAACGAGATATATATTATTGATGTCAAAATAATAGTTTAAATTTGGTTATGATGACAGTTAAGGAAAATATTTTTACGTATTTTCATCCGTAGGGATATTGTGTTCAACTTTCGAATTCTGAGTAAATGTTATAGCATATTTTGGAGTATCGTGCAGCGTTTCTTGCTTATATAAGTGTTGCCACGCCCACTTTCTTGTTTAATTTCAACTCATATCATCAAATGTTGCCATACTCAATTAAGCTATATTTACTTCAATACCACGACCGTATAGCATTATACATAAACTCTTTTTTTGCAAGTAAGGTGCCACGCCCATTTATTTCATTTCAGTAACCAAATATGTTTACCAAAAAAAAAGTATTTAAAACTTTTATTATAAATCAGCCTGGCACTATTAGTCCAGTAGAATTAGTCGAAACAATGAGAAAAAAAAAAATAATTCATTACAGCAATCTGACAGCGGAATATTGTTGAACAAGCTCTTGTAAAAGAGGACAAAAATCTGAGATCTGATCACACAAAACACCAAAACTCTACTCGCGGAGAGACCACATATTTTCAATTTTTCGGTCAATTTTTCCATTGCAGTATACCTTTTTTTTACCATTTATCTAAAGAAGACATAACAAAGAGTAAGTGAGCCAAAACAGAACTCCTTAGGAGGTGTAGTTTTAAGAGGAATCTCAGTTAAAAATTTCGGTTGTTTTAGTTTAAAAATTAAATTTAACAACAACCTCTGAATATTTCCGTCTTAAAAAATTACTGCCTTTGTGTAACACTGAAAAGTATGTTTTGCCCAAGTTTCAGCTCCATAGAAACTTTTTTGTGAAAGAAAAAAATTGAAAACCAAAAAACCGGTTTTCAGCCATTTTTTGAAAAACTTTGAGGTTAAGGCGAAAATGATCAGCACAAAAGTTGTAGAACTTCTCATTTTCTACAACTTTTGCATTAAAACTTTTTTTGATATGATGCACAGTTTAGCCATAAATCGTGAAAAACTGTGTTCGACCTCTAAAAATGCACCCCATTCCACCCCGGATAGCTGCTGTCGGTTCGATTTTTTGTCCGCTTTTACAAGAGCTTGTTCAACAATATCCCGCTGTGAGAATGCTGTATCGAATTATTTTTTTTTCTCATTTTTTCGACTAATTCTACTGGACTATATTGATGTCAGAATAATAGTTTAAATTTGGTTATGATGACAGTTAAGGAAAATATTTTTACGTATTTTCATCCGTAGGGATATTGTGTTCAACTTTCGAATTCTGAGTAAATGTTATAGCATTAAAAAAACCTTTAAGCTGAATTTCAATCAAAAGTAAAGTTTGCACTTTCTCCTTTTGCAAGGCTTTGGAAAACGGCCTGTGTTTAGCTTTTCGACCTTTATTCACTTTCCGACCATATTTTCTATTTTTATTTAACATTGCTCAGGAGTGAATTCTTTATCACTAAGACTTGAAGATTGAACATACTTTGGAGTATCGTGTAGCGTTTCTTGCTTATATAAGGGTTGCCACGCCCATTTTTTGTTTAATTTCAACTCATATCATCAAATATTGCCATGCTCAATTAAGCTATATTAACATCAATAGCACAACCGTATAGCGTTATAAGCTCTTTTCTTGTAAGTAAGTTGCCACGCCCATTTATTTCATTTCAATAACCAAATATGTAAAAAAGTATTTCAAACTTTTATTACAAATCGACAGCCTGGCACTATTTGTTTATGAGCTACAAGAGTGAATATTCATATGTAATTTTAAGGCAAGCAAAATTTGAACCAGCGATACAAATAAAGAGTTACAAAAAAATTAACTACCATAGTTGCATTTTCCATGCTAGAGTGACGCCCAAAACGTAGCAAAAGTGTCAATCTTTTTAAACCTTCAATGAAATTATTTTCCTCATATGAATTTGCGTGTTGTCGTTGACAACATATGTACTAGGGTGGATCATAAGATTTAGTATAGTGATAAAACGTTGTCAAATAGCCGCGATATTGTTCATGTAAAATGTTTTTAAATTTCAATTACGACTGCGCGTCATCCTTGAAATTTTGTATTTTTTTGCTTCATTTTGTTACAGGTACTCCACTGCATTTTTTTATTGCACCCAATTTTTCTGTTGTGAATTTTAATGCTTTGGACAGGACCTTATATCAGAGGTACAGCCATCGAAAGTCTCGATGTATCTTTTTTAATTTAATTACAAGTTGGGAACTCCTAAATCGATTTCCGACATGATATATAGAAAAGCGTTTAGCTACAACGTCACTAAGCCTACTTAGCTATAAATTTGGCTTGAAGCTTTATTAAATCAAGTAAAAATTGACAGTTTAATGAAGCATAATAATGTTGTATGGAAATTTGAAATCAGACCCATGACAATTTTTCTAACGCCTTGACAGCTTTTTTCTGTTTCGGTAAGAAAGGGTTAATAAACAAAATATGAGCCAAATTGTATTGAAAGAAAATAAATAAATAAATTTGACTGTTATTATCCAAGCAAAATTGTAATTTTTCAATATTATAATTTTTTTTTAAAAATAATGGGTTTTCAAAGAAATACAATAAATTTCAAAATAAACCTCATATCATAAATTTTGAAATAATTATTCAAAATATACTTAAACTTCATATCTCGAAAACTATGTCTCTGCTTTAAGCTTTGATGCGTCATTATCACATTATTTCACTGCCTTTGTTATGACACCCTCTTTTTATTATAATACACGTCGGAAAATTAGTGAAAAGAGTATCTAAAGCAAACCTTTTACAAAACTACAAAATCTATGCGCGAATTTATGATCCACCCTAATATGTACATTAAACAATCATTAATAATTATTATGTAATTTCTAAGCAAAATAAAGTCAGATTGAAAGATTTTTCCGTTTAAATGGCGGAAAATATAAAATGTGGCAATTTATACTAAACAAACACTTTTACAGCCAGAGTTCAATGTCATTGAAATATGTGATGTGAATTGCGCCATTATTGACGTCATTTACACGTTAATAAATTGTAAATCAATTCCCCACAATATCGAGGCATAACGCCCACTACTTTTGGTTTTTTATACCTTAATATGTGGTTGTTTTTTTCAACGCTTTGTGTGGGTAATTTTTTTTTTCTTGGTTTAAGAAATCAATTTCCCTTAATAACTGCCATGTAATTTGCGAGTAATTTTTCCTCCTTTTCTTATCAGTCACTTACTCCTACTGTGTATGTGCATCCATCACACTCGATACACCATGCGTTTTTCCACCTGATTGCTTTTGACATGTAACGCTGTCACGTTGTGGTTTTTGCTACAACATCACTGATTATAGTCTTTCATGTTGAATTTTTCCAACCCTCAGCGCACTTTCAGGTATCCTTAGTTGTTGACGTTTTTCAACACTTGTCAAGCTGCACTAAGTCTGTAATTTGTTTCATTATCTTCATCAAAGTGTACACGTTTCCTAATTTATTCTAACAACTATTTACCACAAGGTATTGTGGTCTTTTTTTTTTGCTTTATTCTGGGATTTTCCTATTTTTTTTTCTGATTTGGCGAATACCATATTTTGTGTGGAAAATGCCAGATTGTCTTGTAATCAATCTTTGCTGACGTGGGTTGTCGGTTGGACAGCAGACATCGAACAGTTGCTTAAGGTATAGGTCTTATTTACTGATACGTTTGTAATTGATTTGTATTGATTCCAGTTGGAATTAATCAAATAAAGATACAAATTTTCAACCTTTGCACAATTTAAAAATTGTTGTATGGGAAATTATTTCGAACTTGAGTTTCATATGCGTACAAGTTTAAAAAGTATCATGGTTGTGATGGAGCGTTAGATATCCCATCCTATCTTACTACTAAGAAACATCAAAGTTTGCAATGTGTTCGTTAGATACTGTACCTTGCAAGAGCGGAAAAGCTGTATACTGTAGTCTTAATCGTAGCAGATTAGAGGGAAAGTACTTTAGTATGTTCTATGACATAGAACCGGTAGTCCCAACAGCGAAGTTTGACATGTTCAATTGAAGGCTTTAATTGTGCCTTCTTGTCTTTTAGTTATCAGTGTAGACTTAACTCTATGCAGACGAACCACGCCCATTCTTAGATTGAATAAAAACATTATTTACATCAGCCATTGAACCTAATTTTGACAAAGGTAGTAAAGAAACTTCACAATAATGACTTTATTTTTATTCATTCGCATGTGTGGTGGGAGTGCATAAGTTTCCCGCCCATTTTCGTTGCAAATATATATATATATTTTTTATACATTCTTTCACACTAAAATTGGACGAGCTCAGATGAAAAATGTAAAAGTTTTCAAAACTTAATTTTCTTCCATTACCGCGGTGTGGTGCACTCTAAATTCCTTCCAGCAGGTCAAACAGTAAAAACGACATAATATTTAGGCTTCATGAAGCGCTTGCATGTGAATGTTCTCCGGAAAAAATTGGATTCATCGAAGGACAATTCATGGATTTTGCACCACGACAGCCATCATTGTGCACGAGCTTTTAGCCAAAAATTCAACGAATGTCATCCACCAAGCACCATATTCACCTGATGAGGCACAGTCTGACTTTTTACTTGTGCCTGAAGCTAAAACTACCAATTCCATGAGAACGACTTAGAGCGCTTGAAGTCATGAAAGCAAATTCTCTTGAATAACTCAAAACTATTCCCCAAGGATCCTACGACAAATGTATGGAGAACTAGATCAAAATCAAAGGCACTTCGTAAATTTATGATTCATATAATTGGCCAAAGGCTTCACATCTCTTTGACACTACCAGATACCAGCACATGAACAAGGCGAAAAAATATCGCAGCTATTGAGAACAGTGTTTCCGATGAGCCGAGTTTGTCTATTCGTCGTCGTTCTCAACAACTTAACCTGTGATCGTCTATAGCGATCGTTCTTTATAAGATCTCGGTCTAAGGACTTATAAAATCAAACTTGTGCATGAACCATCGTCATGTCATGGGACCATCGTCTGCGTCTTACGTTTGGAGAGTGTGCTGACTTAAAAACCATTGGTTGTTCATGCCAATATTTATCGAAAAAGTAATATTCAGCAATAACCTCAGTTCTGTTCAAAGCAAAGTTACCATATATGGAGTGAGGACAATCCTTTAATAGTTCTTCAGATCCTATTGCATCTAGAAAAGCTTGCTCCATTGGCTACTCAATCGTTACTGTCACGCTTTCGAAACATAATAGTGGTATTCATCTAAACGCGCAAGTTTCTCATTTGTGCAAATAGGCAATTTTGCGTGATGTGTTTTATGACCGCCCCTTCGAATATATTGTGCAATTTGCGAACAAATTTGCGACCAAACTTTTCTAATTTGTTCAATTAACTTTCCATACGACTTTTGACAGTTCGTTTGCGAGGGTGCAAAAACGCACAGTTTGCACATCTTGCGAGGGTTTTGCACGTTTAGATGAATACCCATAATGTTTTACCACGGATTGCACGGAAAACGCGTTTGTGAATTGACTTCCTAGATCTTGCGACTTAACAATTTTTGGATTACTTTTTTTGTTGGGAATATGTAAAACCTAAGATCTGTCTATGAGGCTAAAACATCAACGATTGGTGCTTTAGTGGAGATAATTACTCGCGTTATTGATGTAATTTGGCCAGTATCGCAATCACAGGAATTAGTTTGCCGTTTAGTTATTTCAAATTCATGATCGTTGCTGAATTGTTATGTGTTTTGTTCAAGTTTAAAATTGTGATGGTATGAAACACTCAACGACCGAGCTTTCTCCCACTACGGACTAGTGTCAACTACCTCTTGTACTTTAAATCAGTTTGGTTTCAGTATTTTTCATCTCAAAAACTCAAATACATAGTGAGATTTAGCTTTTCACTTTTGCATTGCGTATTGTACGGTATCATATGCTTAAATTTCCTTGAGGCGGAAGGTGTGAAAGAGTCATATGTTACTGCACTTTATACGTTTTCAAGGATTCCAAAAAATAATGCAAATATATTGCAATCAATTCATTGCCAATAAAAAAGCAACAATTGTCGAAAATCCATACAATAACAATAAGAAAATTTGTAATGAAATCTCAGCACGTCGATGTTGATGCCGGCATTACAAATGCGCGGCTTGTGCGATTTTCGATTTCGACAATTTGTAAATTCTTACACAATTCAGATTTAAAATATTCCACGCGAATACAAAACGCATAAAATACCGCAAATACAAGTGAGACGAAGAATAAAACGGATACGAAAACTTACAAAGCAACACAAGAGCGCTACTTTTCTACAGTAGCAGTGATATGCTAATGGGCGGTAGCGTGTGAGTAGGGTGTGACAAAAGAAAAGAAAACGGAAATCAGCGTAAGTTATATACGATGCTACAGCATCGTGAAGTTGCGGTTCTCATGCAAAATGTTTAACTTTACATCACAAAAAAAAAATTCACTGTCTACTTTTGGGTGCTTACGAAATTAGACAATGTTTCCAGTTCTAGGAAAAGTTTGCTAAATTTGGGGATTAATTTTCTAGTGATTCCTTTCTTAGTTTCAAGGGAAGTTGAGGGAAATACAAACTAGATTAATCAATTTATGTAGTATAGTTTCTTATAAGAAATTGATTTTTTTTTATGATTTTCATATGTTAAAGCTAAAAATTGTTGGATAAATTTGTTAATCTTATTTCCAATATGGTAATATTAAAAAGTTGCAACAATTTAAAAAAAAAAAATTTATCTTTAAAAATAAAACCTAACCGTTTTATGCGCTATCAACATTAATAAGGATCAGTCGTTCAAAAAAAAAAATCCTTTTTGTAGTTACTCGCTGGTTTGAGGCAATGCCAACGTTTATAGGTTTACCAAACAATCAACATGTCTGCGTATTTTTGCTCCAACTACCAATAATGGTATATAATAAG
Organism: Tricholauxania praeusta; assembly: GCA_949775025.1. Classification (NCBI taxonomy): domain Eukaryota; kingdom Metazoa; phylum Arthropoda; class Insecta; order Diptera; family Lauxaniidae; genus Tricholauxania; species Tricholauxania praeusta. The sequence continues at coordinate 131,587,193 of OX459028.1, forward strand.
CTCATGCTGCAGCAGCGCCATCTTTGTGTCTGGAACTTAAATAAGCCTCGTACAGCCTGCAAGCCATTCCAAACAGCTCAGCTCAGTCAGTGTCTCCACCGCAAACAGTTGCGGTTTGCAAATCCTTTTTCTATTGTTAGTATTTGCTGCATGCAGCAAAGTTGCCACAGCATGCAACATGCGGCGAACAAAAAGTAAAAAGAATTTGACTACATCTCTCCCACACTGTCTTCTATTCAATTTCTACTTATTTTTGCTTCTTTTCGATATTCTTTAAAGTACAGTAGATAATATGTTATATTCATTTTGGCGCATTGTTTGTAACACACAGGAAGAGGCATACAATTGCCACACTAAAAGCGTTGTCTTCAGTTTTATGTTTTGTGCAGTAGACTTTCGTTTGTTTGCTGTATTTTATTTACCACTTTATACTGAAGCTTTGCACAAGCACCTAAAATTATGCAACATTTTTCTTTAATTTTAAACTGAAATTTCGTTGCCTATGGGATATTTAAACAAATGCACTATTTTTAGAAGTTCACTCTGACTGTATTGTCAGCTGCTACAGGCAACAGGCAAATCTTTGGTCTTTATGCTTTTTGATTCAATTAGCCAAAAGACGATGCCATATAAGAAGATTCATAAAAAAAAAAAAAAAATAATCGTACCGTGCTTATGTTTCGGATTGGCCATAATATACCACAACTTCTTCTTTTCTGTATTGTGCCTTTGTGACTCTTGAAGTTGAAGGTTTTGCAAATTGCTGCAATTTGTTTGATGACATTGGCCATGATGAAAAAAAAAGTAGTAGCTGTTACGTTCAGGGGTTGCAGCACTATTGTTGCATCGTATTGTTGATTGTTTTGACTGCGATTTTTTCAATTCCTTTGTGTACTTTTTGGCTTTTGACTCCTTGTTGAGGTTTTTTTTTTAAGTTAGTACTACCCACAGCAAGCTAAGTGCCAACAATTGAAGCGTTATGCATATAAATGTGTTTAATTTGACAACATTAAACTGACAACTCATGAACGAACAAATTGTCGTTTTAAACTAAATGAACCTAGTGCGGTAAATCATTTGATGCTAATTACACAGGCATACAAGATTTTATATAACGAACACGTTTTTTACACTTTTAGGTTAGGATACCTGAAAAATCAGAAGTGATTCTGTGAACGACCATTTAAGATTTCCATAAATTTTAATCATGACAATGATTGAACACTTAATGCGAACAATGTCCTTGCATTTCCTTGGAAAAATTAAGTATGTAAGGTTTGTATGTTGTTGTTTTCAATTTAAGGCACGATTCCAGGTTTTCATCGATAAGACGACTTCTCAGTTTACTCTTGATAAAATTCATGCTTGCAAAAGATTTTTCGCATGATTATAAAGAACCAAAAAGGGAAAGAACAACGAACGCGAGTTTTTTCAGCTGATCATAAGTGTCAGGAATACTATTCCAAACGTTGAACATGATCATGTCTTCCTTCTTCAGGTTTTTCAAAGCAGACCACTTGTGTTGTGAAATAAGTTCACATTTGTTCTTCTCCAGTATGTATTTCCAAATCAACACAAAGATGTTCAAATTTAGAGCTCCATATTTCCTTGTTTTTTAAATCGAGCAATTGCATTTCAAAGTATCAATTTCAATGCCAAAAGGAGAAAATTTCAAGTCTTTTATGGTACCATCAATAGAGTTTTTGACGAATGCTAAGGTCGTTCTGGTATTTTTGAATTCCTGCAATATGTTGAGAAATGCTTCTCTCATATTGTGAGAATTTTCGTTGGGGTTCCAAAGAAGGAAATCTAAGGGTATTTAATTTTCGGATGCGTCAGTCCCCGCCTGGCCGAATTGAAGCATATGAAAAACGTCATTTTTAGGCTTTAATATTTTTAGCTGTAAACATTTTTTTGTTTAAGATATAGACACATTTGAGATGGCATCTTAATGTTAAGAAATGGTAGTATTTGTGCAAAGAATATAAATTCACACAATCAGTATACGCGAAAATTACGCGGTGCTGAAAGTACATGTATATTATTGATTATTCGTGATTTTTAACTGGCTCCAGTGTCGCGACTGTTGGATACAAACCATTAATATTTCTTACAGATCAAGTACACATATCGGGAAAGAGATAAAATCTACAATTAACTCCTTCTGCCTACTTTTTATAAGAAAAATCTGTTCTTGAAATTTTAGGCCATTATATCAGCATGTGGACCACGAGATAAAAATATGAAACTTTCAGGATATTTAGTTTTAACCTTGAACTTCAAAAGCCTGAAATCTCGTTTACCGATTTTCATCCTTTCCACGTATTCAGGTGGCTTAAAAGAAGCAACTAAAAAAAAATTATAGTAATTTTTTTGTTTTTGAATTTCGAACCCAATGGTACAAATGAGAGGAAGAAAACAACAATTGAGGAGTAGGCGAAAAGAACGGCACTTTGCTATCAAAAAAGTACCTTTTGGAACTGTCTGAGATTGAAATTATTTGAAGGTTAGTGTAATATATTTATAATGGTTGTTTTGAAATAGTAATTCTCAATAAAGGAATTATGTTCCTGACGATGCTTCAGCAGGCTCGGAAAGTGCAACAATAAGGGTATTCCTCTGAACGCGAAAACTCGAAATGCATATAAAGCTCGAAAGTTTTCGTGCGCTTACAGGAACACTCCTATCAATGCTAACGTTCAAACGAATGAGAAATGGAAATTTGACAGTGAAAAAATTTATCACACCAAAAAGGAAATTGTATCAAAATAGGTAGATTAAGTAAATTAATAACAGATCAGGAAAGCAAACAAAAATTCTGAGAAATGCGCTTTTAATTTATTTAAAAATCGTCATGTTAAATTTATATGCAAAATTGTAAAAAAATTTGAAATTGGCAGTAAATTATTTCGACAAATAGCAACAGTGATTCACTTTCTGACTTTTTGAGGCTGGTTTCTCATCAAATTCACCTCGAAAGTTTTCGAGGCCTGTGTAAACTTGCTGCATACGAATTATTTTTGAGGCTCAAAAATGTTCTGTTTTCAAAGCATCTTTGCGCCTCAATGTTTTCCTTTCAAAATCTTGAGCAAAAAGGGGTAATTTCTTTTCAAAAAAAAAATGATTTCTTCTAACATCCGAAAAAATTCCCTTGTAGCTTATGATAAGCTGCTTTAAATGAGACGCAACGTCTGGCATAAGATAGGTAAAATTCGCTCTATATGCTCAGTTGACATACGTTAAAATAATAATATTCAAACATCAACGAAATTTCAAAAACTCCCTATATTTGCAGCGTTTTTCCCCAAAACTCCCTATTTCCCTAAAGCGTTGATAACACAGGACTACAAAAAAAAAAGGTCAAGAAATTGTAACGTGAGGTATCATACGGTATGTATTTTGGCCTCCTAAACACGAATCTGAGGTCAGAATATTTCCATCATCCTCAGATTTCGACATAACTCAAAATTACACCTAAAAATACGTTAAAAGAAAGTCCTTAAAAAAAAAAAAATTAACCAAAATCCAGAATCTGGACCTTATTTACATTACGTATTTAGGTGTGCTATAATACTATCTTACAATAAAAATTAATTTTAGGTACCCACTTTTCCCCCACATACCCTCAAAGGGGGTTAGAAATCTGTTTTTTGTAAAATTTCAAAATGAATGCGTATTCCTATGTATTTTGGTAGACTAAAGCTGTTAATATAGATAAAAACTGATTTCAACCACTTGATACCAACCCAAACCCACCCAGTACCCCATTATACCCCCAAAAGTCAAAAAATTTTTTCTAGATTATGAGTTTTGGTGCACTATAATATATATATATACCTGCGGATATGCATCAATTTTGAATTTTTATAGGGAAAAATGTTTTGACTTTTGGCTTAATTTTTGGACGCATTCGGCAAAAATCGAGATTGAATAGCATTCGATAGCGATTCAAGAAAAATCACTTGGAAGATACTTTCCGATTCGTTACCTTGATCGAATCTGATTTCAATAATAATGTTTTGTTCATGAACTGGTCTCTGTTCTTATTAAAGAATGTGAGGTGGTTGCTCTTATTTTGGATTAAGTAAATTAATTGTGAGTTATCAAGAAAGACTCAATTCCATTGTCGATGTCCGTGGTTACCCGTATTGTATGGTGAATACTAATAACACAACCGATTAGTATACCTAGATTTTCGGATCAAGAGTTTGAAAACTAGAGGCGGTAGTTCAGCTACTTTGTTAAGTCTGCCTTAAATCGTTGGCACAAAGTGTGCGTGCCTTTTACAAGCCATGAAATATGAGTCATGAGGTAGGTCCAAGTCCTCTTCTGTTATGCATTACAATAAGTCATCGCTGGCAACCTTAGAGTGATGCAATTTATCAGAACGACTTTTAGTCGTAGCCGTTTCTCCTTTTTAACTACCTATAATGCTGCGGGAGTCTTATGTTGTATGGCGGTAGTATTGAGGATGGTGTCTCTTAGCATTAAATACAATTCATACAATGTTTTTATTGCATGGTTTTAAATAGTAGTGAAAAGTAGCCTCCCTATTTGTTACGCTAAATCTGATCGATTCAAATGCTGTACCTCGACATTGGCTAAAATTCACCCAATCCATAAATATTTGTCTCATTCCATTGATACGGCTATAAAAATAGTTGCATACTTTGAGGCGCATCTTCTACTGCTCATACGCGTATTCTCAGCAAGCTATTCCCTTCATTTTTATACGCATTCTTGACTAAGCCAACAAAATGTCCTGTAAATATTTCAATGTGGTGTGCGTTGAAATTCGAACTAAATGAGTTTTTGTGGTTTTACGATTACTCTTATCAGCAAGGATATTGGGATATATCTACACCACATCAGAAATAGCGCATGGTTTTATGTCTGTCTACGACAAATGTAGAAACTTACATAACTTTTAGACCGGATGTGGTCAAAAGCGCACATGATGATGACTCGTTAAAATTCTTTACGATGTGTTGGCATTTTTTGTCAACTTTATTTTTCTCTCTCTCTCTCTCTTTTGTCTTGGTATTTACTAACGCATCCTTGTTGTGTGATTCATTGTACGACTATGATGACGTTGATTCAAATGTGAAAGTTTAACTTTTGGGACGACGCGCCATCGTAAGATTTATGCGACCAAGTTAAACAAAAGTTAATTAAACAAATGTCCTGTGCGATGATATTGTTAGAGGAGTGAGGGCGAGCATTGTATTGGTATGATGTCGGTCTCTCGGTTTAGTTGAGGTTAAGAAGTCGCTTAAAAAGTTTGCGTTTGTGCTAACAATTTTCGGCGACATCTGCAATTGTTAACTGTTAATGAAAAGTTTGCAAATAGTTTACCAAAACTTTTATAGTTACATACTTGATAGCGGTGCAAGAGGTGGAGTGTCTTGTGTACAGTGCTGCAAGTATTTATCAATGGGGAGCAAATTTATGCGAAATATATGCTTAGTAAAATGTAGGTAACTCACAATTTTGTGATAACATTAATAAAATGTAGAAAGAGTCCGTTCGTACTATTTTATTTCAAAACGGCGTGTGTACAGATAAACTTTTTTGCTAACAAAAAAATAAGCAAATAAAAAATATCGACTCCAATTACATATAACGTGATATGTGAGTATAGTGATGTTTCGTTTTGTTAGTATAAAAATGTTAAAGTGACGAAAAATATTTGAAAAGGTGAAAAATGTTGAAAGAGAGTTAGTTCTTTGAGCTCGAAGCCAATGTACTAATAAGACGAAAAAAAAAAACAACAAAACATAATTTCATAAGCAACGAAAAATCAAGCGACAATTTTTGTGTGAGGTATTGCAAAAGCTTAATTTTTAATAAAAGAAAATATAACTTAAAAAAATTAAGTATGCAATAATCTTGCTTAGCTCAAATAAGTTGTTTTTAAAAAAAATTATAAAAATTGGTGCAGTATATTTTGCGCCAAAGCGTTACAAACCATTGCCATATAAGCAGTTTTATATAAATAGTATAGATTTTTGATTTTGCAAGTGAATTGAACTTTTATTTTTTTATTTTGTACGATTAAACTGCTATTTTTTTCGAGTGTTACTATTATATCATATAAAAATTCAATTCAATTTTCCAATATGAAAAATATATCATAAAAAATCAACAACTGCCATAGAAATAGCCGATAGCCGACAATCGACTGCGACAGCAAATGATACAACTTCCATAGCATTAGCCGACTATTGTATTTTACGCAGCATATAACAATAGCTGACTATCGTCTGCGACAACTGAGTATATGCTGTTGCTCTAGCTTTTTTTTGCTTTTACTATTACTGCGCAGTCTCAGCACAATTTTTGGGTCTGTTATTAATTCTTGCACAGTAATTTATTTAAACACTGGTCTCCGATCTCCAACCAGTTGTCCTATATTTTCACTAGGTAGCATGAATCTTGCCTCTTTCAAACCGTCTGCCCTTAAATTTACTAGACCTACAAAAATTCAGCCTCTAACTCTCTAAAACTCCGCACCTCATCACAGTCGTAAAGAGAACAACGAAAAAAAAGGGCAGTAACGACGAAAATTTACTTGTGTAAAGTTAGCCGAGGACAATAAGGATATAGCTGGGAATATTTTGGGCAAGCTAAATTTTTGCATAAATATTAAGTTTGGCATCATAATGAACGTGTAAAAAGATCTCATCGATATCGTGTACGCTAAAAAATTTATTCAAAGTCAAAGGTCACAAATAACGGATTTCCACTAATATCTCGTAAACTATGGGTTTTACGACAATTTTACCTCGTAAGATCAGCTTGAGTCTTTAATCTGTAGAGCTAACAATTCGAAAAAAGTATTGCCTTTAAACATGAGCTTGTATAAAGTGAAGTTGAAGTGTGAACAATTTTGTTAAGACTTGTGAATTGTTTTGAATAGTAAATAAATTAATTATTTTTGAAATGATGAAAAATATGTTTATAAATGCAATCCAGTATTCGTACTTACAAAAATTAAGTTTATAATAATTTAATCCATTTCCAAAATACTGTGCAACCGGTTCCTACACTCATTGCTTGTGGTAATGAGGGTGACTTTTGCTCACTACATTTTCATATTTAAAAATGCCGGCTTATTTATGGTCAAATAAACAAGTTTTTTGCTATGATTATTGTCTCGAATGAACAAAGAAAAATAAAAAAAAAAATAAGGAAACCAAGCAAATTTAACGGTTCATTCAAGGCACCCAAGCCAATGAAGCACATCAAATAACCAACAACATTAACATTAACCAGCCAAGAAACATCAAGGACATGCCAAAGGAAAAAAGGCAATCATCTTGGCGGATTATTATTACAATTTTATTTTTGCACTCGTCTCGTGTTGTAAAGCCAATTTTTACTTGATCCTTATTATTAGCAAACGAAAACTTTTTCTCCGTTGTTATTATTATTTTAAGTAGAAGAAAGTCCTTTTTAAAGCTTTCTTTATTTGAACATTTTTTCTGGGCTTTGATGTTTATTATGATTATTGTTGTTACTGTTATGATTATTACCTTCAACTATTGCTGGTGTATTTCTTTCTTATTTTTGTTTCATAAGCCTGTCATGCATATAGAAACCATTTTTTTATAGCAATAGTTTCGAATTTAAAGAAAAAACTTACTTTTTGGGAAAAGAATATGAAATCATTTATCATACCGATTCTCTTCTTGGTACTTGGAGAGATAGAAAAGTGGTAGCACAGTTTACCTTTAGTACCAATATGAAGTTCTGTAAGAAATAGCAGCAGACCTGAAGTATCGCTTCAAACGAGTCTAAGAGAGGACTCATCTTGATTACCCTACTTTTAATGGCAACCAATCTATGCCGGCTATGTCTTGAATTAAAGAAGTTTTCCATCTAAATCTCCGGTTTGTCTCTGCCTGCCTTTTCGAGCCAGGCGGCTGTGAATTGATAATTCTCTTCGCTGCAGCGTTGTCATTCAATCGCTTGATGTGTCCGATTAAGTTAATGAATTTTTACCTACAGTCTCGATTACGATAAGTAAGCTACAATCTTAACATTGTACAGCTCATAGATTTCTCGGTTGCATTTTTTTTTAAAGTATACGACGTAAGACTTACGTCTCATGAACTCATGGACCGATTTCGCTATTCCGATCATTGTTCAACTGCTGTACAGATTTTCTTTGCTCTTCCCAGAGACAAAATTGAAGCCCAACAGTTCGACAGTACGAAATTAAAACAGTTGCCTAAATTTACCCTTCTTTAGATCTCCACTAAGATGTCATATGTTTACTTCAGTGAAGGGCACTTAGTGGCTCTATTTGCTCACATTGCTCTAACCGTTATTAGACGCACAAGCAACAAAAAAAAAATTCGCAGAATTCAACGCTATCGAGGCACAAAATTCGCAGAATTTCAACGCTATCGAGGCACAGCGTTGACTTGAATTCAAATGAAAACAAAAACAAAACACAAAGACATAAATGACGGCGCCGCATTGTGTCTTGACGAATGTAGCAATTGTTTTTGTTTGTAGTGTAATTTGGTTTTTTTTGTGCTAATGGCAATTTTCGAAATGAAAGTAAAAAAAACTTTAAAATTTCGTTTGTTGTTGCTTGAAGTTGTTGTTTTGCTCTTTTGTTAGATTTTTGTGCCCACCGCTGGTTTACTTTATGGATATATGGAAACATATTATTCTAGGGTTGGGCAACTAAAAAATAAATCGATCATCGATATTTTGAAACCGTATCGAAATATATCGAGAAGAGAATATCGGATATATCGATAATCGAAAACCGATATTTTTGCCGAAAAAATTAAAATGCAAAAAATGGCCTCCCACTATGCGTGCTTAGCATTAAAATTCTGTAAATATGAACTCAATTTGCTTTTCAGTTTGCTAGGAGGGATCGCATCTGTTCCACAGATAAGAAATGGCCAATGTATGTGGTCTTTATCTTGTAGTAACAGCATTCATTTGTGTTGGAATATCCGAAGGCAGCGGGATGCTATATTTCGGTATGATATATAATATATATTCTATTTCGGTTCTTTTTCATAAAAAAAAAACCTGACAACAAATTTCTCAATTTTCTTCATTTGCCATTAGCCACAGCATCTGCCGTCACTTGCCTTACTACACTAGTGACTAGTCTCTAAGTATGGCAATGATCAAAAAGGTTCCCTGTTAGGAGTTTTCCGTTCATTAGAAGCCATTGCTAGAGCTTTTGAACCCATAGTAAGGTCTGTAGATGCTGTAGCTTTTCACGGTAGCATTTATTTGAGTTTGTCAAGATTATTATCTTGTTAGGCTAGGACCACACGAGTGCTTTTTCAATTGAAAATTCAAACAGAGCTACCTTTAAACAAAAATATCGAATTGGATAGTCGAAAAATAAAATCGAATTTCGATATATCAAAATAAAAAATATTACTGATAATTATCGAAAAAAATATCGTAAATATCGATAATCGATATATTTTGCACAAGCCTATATTATTCCAGACGGTAGATATATATTGGTTTGTCACTGGTGTAGTGTTTTCTTTGTTTTGTCCTCGTTGATTGCCAGTCCCACTCGTTTCCCTATATATTGTTACGAAATTTCTGTCTCTTTGACGATAATTTCGATCTCTCACACTTTTCTGAGTTCGATCACTGGATTGTGTAACAATTAAAAACACACAAACTTATTTAGTTATAAAATGGTTTATTTTATTAACGTTCAAATTCTAATATTAATTTAACACTGTATAGAAAACTGTTTTACTTTACTACGGATCACACTGCATTCACTTTATTGCTTTTAACTCAAGTGTTCCACTTCACTGTTGAAATCCGAAAACTCAAATGACACCCTTTTATACTACAGGCATCACTTTCTCGAATAATCTACTAGCTGCCAGATGGCGTATATTCTACCATTATCTACAACCTACCAGTGCTACTTTGTAGCGTGCATTCTACCACTATCCACAATTCACCAGCATGGCGCACTGACGTTGAGCTAGCTATTATGCTAGATGGCGTTGTACGACGGCGATAATTTCTCTCGGTTGTCGAATTTTTATTGTTTACTGCAGCGTCTGTTCGGTTTATTATTTTTAGCACTTTGCGCTAGATGGTGCTAATATCGTTTAGTTTCTTCTTTAGTTTATTTGCATTAAGTACCAGATTACGAGGACATCCCAGCCGCAACATTCAGAGTTGATCTCATGTTAATAGCGCAACTGCTTTTTCCTTTTTCCTGACGAAGAACTAGATGGTTTGATTATTAAAATTCCTAAAAAAACTTGACCTCATCATGTGTAAAAATTACAGAAGAAACACGATCCTGAGCTCATACTCTAAAGAAATCGCATCCAAATCAAACTCGAAAAATAAATGTGTACACGGTAAGTCGGATTCCATAGAAATTACTCGTGTACGAATCATATAATCACCTTTGGTATCTTCTTACCGCAAATCAAATACGTTCCTTTCAAACTTTACAAAATCTTAAAAATTCTTTCTCTACACCATAAGGCTTTTTCTGTATAAAATACATTGTTTATAAAAAATTTTACTTAATTAATTCTAAAATAAATTTCTTTTCTTTCTTACAGCCGTCAAAAAGCCGCTGAAAATGGTGAAACATTTATGGAGCCACCACCTCGACTGCGTGGTCAAAGCACGTACTTAGCGGTAAGTTTTCTCTGAAATTTTCTTTTGTTATGGCATTTCCTTTTTAAACATTTTCTGTTATTTTTGTTACAATTTTCTTATTGTGCAGTTTTTTTTTTTTTTTTTTTGCCACCACGCAGCCTCACAGTTGGTAGTTGTTATGAGCTGTTAAAAGGTTTCACTGAATTCATTGTCCTTGCTTTGCATATTCGCTTTTGAATGCATCGCGTCCTTCATCTCCTTTATTATAACACTCTCTTTTATTCACTGACTGCTGTTGTTGTTGTTCATGCGACAAAAGTAATTTCCTGCAGTCATATTTTGTGTTTTTTTGTCTTCCTTTTTTATTACTCCATTATACTATGGCTATTATTTAAGGTTTAAGCATCCTGTTCCTCATTTTGAAAATTGTATTCCGGTATGAAGCTCCAAAGTCGTTAAGGACTGTAACTGTCGTCTTTTTAGCATGACTGAATAGCACGTCATTTATTATAGGCAACTTTGTAGACTTTGCTTTCTTCACTGTATTTTATAATGAAAAATCTTGGCTCTTTATGAAATGCTTCTATCAAAGGGTTTTTCTTCTTAATGATTTTGAGAAAAGATTAAAAATTAGAATTGTGTGCAGATAACAATTAATTCTTTCACTTGTTTTATTAATTTTTACTTTAATTTTAATCTGTGATAAAAATATCGAGATAAAGAAATAAACTGTCGTTTTCAATTAATTATATATGTATATATATTGCTATAAGATCAAAAGCTTTTCTGGCTGAGCAGATATTTTTGGTATCGAACGATTCGTTTTGAAGTGAAAATGAGTTTTGATTTATTAGACCATTCTTGTATCGGAAATAATGAAACGGAAGTACATGAATGAAGATGCATACAAAGAAATCAGACTCATATCACTTTAACAACTGAACCGATTTAAGTGAACGAAGTAGAACTCCTACTATCGTTCTTGTTAGATCACTTAACGGATAAGTATGGGTATATTGAGTTTTGTTAATTTATTCATAGGACGCGCTATAACGTACGCGTTATACTTTTTGCACTGTTAGAAAAACTAATGCGGGGATAAAGCTCTTAAGAATTTCATATCTCTAACATCTCTGAAATTAGCTGTTGCATTTTAATGAATTTGTGTGCAATGCTTACTCTATTCGGCACTTTTATACATTCGATGTTCTTCAATGCATTTGAATTGAATTTTCGATGTTTCTTGATAATATATTGTTACGAAATTCCTGTCTCTTAGACGATAATTTCGATCTCTTACACTTTTCTGAGTTCGATCACTGGATTGTGTAACAATCAAAAACACACAAACTTATTTAATTATAAAATGGTTTATTTAAATCACAAAAGTTAGTTTTTACACGTTACAATTGTTTATTTCATTAACATTCAAAGTCTAATATTAATCTGGCACTGTATAGATAACTGGTTTTCTTAAAATCCACTGTGTTAAAATCAAATGCCTTACTTTACTACTTAAAATGAACTGTGCTACTTCATTGCTTAAATTCAACTGCTTTATTGCTTAAGTTCAATTGCTCTGCTTTATTGCTTAAATTCAACTGCTTATCGACAACTCATATGACAACTTTTTATACTACAGTCATCAGTTTCTCGAATAATCCAGTACCTTCTAAATGGCGTATTGGCATGTAATCCACAACTATCCAGAATGTTACCAGTACCTTCTAAATGGCGTATTGGCGTGGAATCCACAACTATCCAGAATGTTACCAGTACCTTCTAAATGGCGTATCGGCGTAGAATCCACAACTATCCAGAATGTTGCCAGTACCTTCTAGATGGCGTTTAACGACGGCGATAATTTCTCTCGGTTGTCGACTTTTCTAGTGTACTGCAGCGCCTTTTCGGTTTATTATTTTTAGTACAAAAACTGCACTTTGCCGCTAGATGGTGTAAAAGTATTTATACAGCCAGTGATGTTAGCTAGTATCGTTTAGTTTTCTTTCGTTGGTTTTTATTTCGAGAATTTTCTGGCATAAACCAAATTTCGCTACAATAAGTTTTTTTTTCGATTTTATGGACATTTTTATTTTTTTTACTGTTTTAATGCTTTTCGATTGTTCGAATTATAGACCATTTCGACACTCTCCTTTTATTGAATATTTGAATGTGCATGTTTTCGATTTATTTCGATACTTTCAGCTTTTATCAGATGTTTCCAATATTTGCAAATTTTTTTTCTATTATATGTATATAATATTTTCCGTTTTTTACTATTTATCGATTTTATCGAATTTTTTGATGTACATATTTTGATACTTCTCGATTTTTTCATTTATGTTGATCCTTTCGTTCGATTGCTTTGATGTACATATTTTGATACTTTTCGACTTTCGTCCAAACAAGTTTTTTTTGTTCTAATTGAATTTTTAGATTTAATTCGATACTTACCGGCTTTTTCCATAGTTTTTGTCGATAAATTTTGATTCTTTTGATCTTTTTCGAACTTGTTTTTCAACTTTTATCGATTTGTTCTTCTAGAATTTCAAGAATTTATTCAATATTTTTCAATTTATTTAAATGTTTTTCAATACAGGTCGACCTTGATCGATTTTTTCATTTTGTACCGATACTTTACAAATTTTTTATTGCTCTCCGGCTTTTTCATGCTGCTCAAATTTTTCCGACTGCTCACCATGCTCAGTACTTCATCGAAATATGCCGATACACTTTGACTTAAAATATCTTATTCGATACGTTCCGACTTTGATTAACTATTTCGGTATGTTTCGTTATTTTCCGACTACAGCGATTTTTTCAAATTTTTGCAACATGTTCCCTTTTACGCTCTTTCACGTTGTTTGATACATATCGATTTCGGCTTATGTCGTTTTTTTAATGATTATTCAATACTTTAATCGATTTTCTATCGATTTATATGACTTTTTTGTTTTTGACTTGTGTATATAAATTTTTGTCTAAAAATTCCATACTTTTCGATAATTTGGGAACTTTATCATCTCGTTTGGTCTTTGTTTTCAAAACACTCTTACGCTCGTATCACACATTTCTTATTCTTTTTATCAGCATTTTCAAATCTCTATATGTTTGTTTTTAGTTCTTGGCGTTGTGCATCTCCCCCATGGAAAACGTATCACTTAATCATGTACGCTATCACTTATAAGATAACCTTCGCGCTCATTTATCTCAATTGTAGCGTTGCAAGTTGTTTATTTAAACTTTCATTCATCAAGCCTGATGATATTTTTTTTGATTTTACTGTAGGATTATGAAGAAACTAAGAGTTAGGGAGCAAGAAGAAGCAGTCAAAAATCTCCCGTTGCATCTTCAACACCATCATTTACTTTCGCAAATGTGATATTTCATCCCCATGTATTTAATTCTTCTTTTTTTGAACTACCAAATTTCAGCGCGTAAGTCACTCCAGCATGCAAATAAGCTGCTAAAAAGGGGATTTCTTTTAATGCGCTGATAATCATTTTTATTGTGCTTGTTAACTTCATATGAATTGATTTAATTTTATTTTGTGATGAAATTAAATTTTTCAATTAAGATACATACTTACTTAACATGAATTAAATAAAAATGAATTCCCGAAACACCAAATTTTGTTAAAAAATCCAAAAAAACTCCTCTTCTCGCAATCACTCAGACAGTGTCTTATAATGTTCATCACTTACTGTCAAATCCAGTCTAAAAAACAAATATGAGTCAATTAACCTTTTGTCTCTCCAAACCGTACTCGAAGTATGAGTTTAAGTTTCTGCACTATTTGAATCTAATTAGCAGGTTCGAACTGGACACATGACCATTGAACAGTTGCAATCTTAGGGTAATTTAACCTCAATTTTAATGCAGCTTTATTGATTTGATAGTGGTTTCAATAAGCCTTCGATGCAGTTAATTCCAGGCAGATACATATATAAAAAACCCATTCTGTACTGAGCAGCCCAAATGGCACTCTTAAACCACAATATCACATCGGGAAACTTCTCCCGACTCTTCGAAAATCAGGCATGTCCAAGTTTTGAAGATTCAGAGCTATATTTTTAATGATCTCAGGAACTTTATTGGAAGTTAAAACGTTGTTTGTTGAGCAAAGCATAATATTTGTTCGAGGAGATTAAAGGGATTTGGTTAGGTCAAATAAATATTAAGCAATTAATCTTTTGCATATACGATTTCACTTCAAATTATTATGAAAATGATGTTATTCTCAACATACTTACGCATAAGCATAACACTTGTTTAAGTATTGCTGATAGTGTTAATACCAAAAATGTCCAATATTAAAATTGTGACGATGTTGAAAAATAGCCAGCTATTTATAAATTGATATTTTTCAGAAGTTATCGATATCTTCGCAATCTGATTCTTCCTGAAAATATCAACAATTGCATGCGCATACAAAAAAATAATATTTTTCGCCAAATGTATGATTCGGTATTTATTAACAAGTGTACGCTTACGACAAATAAATATTTGTTTCAACCAAAATGTGATTTGGTAATTCTTACCAAATATTTGATTAATCTATTTTCATCAACACCATTAATTTTAGAAATCTTGCGCTTAGCTGATAGCAGCAAATATTTTCAGTTGGCTGACTACCTCAGAGAATCCACTACCAAAATTTACTGCTTCAATTAGCTTTTAGCATAAAGATCTTTTTCAATATTCGATTAGTGCTTTTTCTTTTTCAATAATTTTTCTTATATTCTTATAGCTTAACAAAGAGAGATAAAATCCATTAAAATTACAAAACTTTGTGTGAGAAAAATTGCAAATACTTGCTGAACTGAAACACGTGTGTAGAATGCTAGAAGCAATGTATATAATTACAAAAACAACAACAATAAGAGCAATACTTTAAATGACTAGAAATCATCATCATTATGTCATAACCCCCTAAGTAGTGCCAAAGTCGACACTAATGGAATTTTAGCGTTCAGCTCAACCCTCATTAATGAGGGCAACTTGCCGCTTGTATTTGCTACGAAAGGATACGATGATACTTAGAGCGTGCCTGCTACTCCCTTTAATGCTTTTTACTTTTACTACAACCATGTTAACAACATCAAACTCCCACACTACTACTCCACTCGCTTTCTAGGCGTAATAGCATCACTGCGCTTTGTGCTGTTCAAGGGGATGATGATGACAGTCGCGTATTTAGTTGTGGTTAATCCACTGGAAACATCATTTTGAGCACCTGTTTAATTGCGCTAATCATGGCACTTCGTGCAACATTTACGCGTCCTATGCGCTGACGTGGTGTCAGCGTCCTGGGTAATATTTTTGTTTTGCTTGAGTTTCATATTTTTTTCTATTTGTTTGGGTAAATGATTTAAAGATGGCGTTTATCTTTTGCTCGCAACAAAAAACATGCCCATTTTTTTTGCGCCAGCATCATCGTCATGGTGCAATTATGTTTATCCTGTTTAATGGACTCGACCTTAAATGCGCTAAGGAAATGTTAAACGTTTTTATGTTTATCATCAAAATGCTAATAAGTGCTAGTCGTCTGTCGGAAAGGCGGTCATTGTATAGTCTAATTATGTAGAAATGGTCATTTCCTGCATAGCCATTGGTGTTCTTGTATTGTTTCGCATATTCTTAAGGTAATGTAGTAAAGTCAGAAACCTGGTTGAAGAAGCGCATCAATAAATATGAACGTTCTAGCTCCAAATGTAGTTCTATATTTATCCGATACATAAACTAACCAAAACATCCTTTCTCGAATTTCGAAACAAGTTCTGAAATAGTCTACGGAGAAAAGAGGTTTGATAGATTTTTAAAATATTTAAAAACTATCAACCAGTTTTGGTAGTTATTACTATGCCCTTAATGGAAATTAAAGTGTTGTTCATTGACCCAAACTAATTGAGTCGATTGAATATATTGTTGGTAATTCTATTTTTGTTTAATTATACTTCACATTAATATGAATACTATACAATTCTCAACATATATAAGTAAAACACTATTTAATTACCTTCTGTTCAGTTTGTGTAAGTACCAACTGCATAAAATATAAAAGTATGGGAATATCGATCTGTTTATGAATTGATATTTTAAGATACCAGTTTCTTGCTTATCGGTTCTTACCTAAACAACATTTCTTCCTAAATGTTTTCAACACAGAACTATTTGTTTCAGCCATATTATTATTTGGTATTTATTAATAAATAAGTGATTGAATATCCAAACATAACTAGGTAATTAATGCCAAATAAATAATTAATTCAAAAATATTATTCTATTCGGTGCAATGTGCGTCATGTTAACTCAGCTATACTATTTATATAAAATTGCTTATATGAAAATGGTTTGTAACGCTTTGGCGCTAAATATAATGAACCGATGTTAATGATTTCTTTTTTAAAACATCATATTTGAGCTAAAAGAGGTTATTGCATACTTATTATTATTTTTTTTTATTTTTTTTACGTTTAACATAATAATTTTTAGGATTAAGTTTGTGTAAAGCCGCACACAAAAATAGTCGTTTGATTTTTTGTTCCTGAAGCTTATCTTCTTCTGTGTTGTTTGTACTTGGCTTCAAAGTCCAAAAAAGAAACTCTATTTAAATTGCTTTTTTTGTTACTTTTGGAGAGAGAATATAGAATAAGATGTTAAGGAAGTAATTTCATAATGAAAAAAAAAAACAACAACGGGAAGTGCGCGTTCGAAGCCTCGGCCACCACAAGTATTACATAGCTATTTCGTCTGTATCAAATATATAATTTGTTAATTATTATCAAATCTCGATATATACAAATAGTTCGTTTTTTTTTGTGTCTAATGAACACACTTGCTTGTCTGAGTTATGAACAGTTCAAAAGATATAGAGTAACAAAAGTTGAATATATGGCTAATTTTATGTGGATTTCATCGATCTCCAGTAGCCAAAATCTTGAAGTCCTGACGTCAAAAGTTTTCTTGACCCTTGTGATTTTGGATCAGGATGCAATAAACTACATCTGATGATTTTTGATAAAATTCAACGTTAATTGTGTTCTATGATACTATTTCTTACTATTCGACGTTTCGAACATTTTCTTTATTTTTCGTTATTTTTTATACTCTGGGATTTTTTTGGGCTTTGAACGAAGCTTTGCATATATTTCGATACTTTTCAGTACTTGATTCTTTCCATTTTTATCGCGTTTAAACATTTAACTTTGTATTTTTCGCTACTAGTCGATACTTTTTCCATGTGTTTTGATACCTTTCAGCTAGTTACAACTTTTTTAAAATCTTATGTTCGCTCTTATTTACTCTTTCGATTTATTTTGATTTTGCTGAGTTTAATCGACTAAATAATAGCTTTCACCTTTTGTGATACTTTTTCGACAGTTACCACCTTATATCATTCGATAACTTTCCATTTGTATCGATTACGAATCGTGTCATTACGAATCATTGAGTGAAATATTTGTTGCTACTTTTCGAGATCTATGGTTGTTTCGAAACTTAAGATATTTTTTATTGATATTTTGCGATACTTTAAAATTTTTATTAATTTAAGCAGCACTTTGGATACTCTTAAGTGCTTCAGACTTTCTTACGACTTTTTTGATACATTTCAACTTTTTTGATACTTTTCAATATCTTTAAATTTGTTACTGATTTCTTTTGGTTTCTTTTTTACTTGCATCACTTTTCTGCAGTCTTCGATACCATTCGAATTTTTCACAATTTTTCGTTGCTCTCCGGTTTTTATCGTTTTTTGCGAAATACGCATATTTCGATACGTTGCTTCTTAGTTTTTATTTTTAATTCTATATGGGTCAAAGCTTTAAATTAAGTTTTCTGATATTCGTTCTCATCAGAGACTTTCTTTTATTTTCTTCACAGAGTATAGCCTCGTGCCAGCGCCATGGTCAGCTGATCGCTGTCATTTATTTTGCAGGTCACAATATTTTCTTTATTCATCTCAGACATTTGAAATAACATCGAAAATCAATTTTCTATTTGGAACAACAGTCTCAATTGCAACAATCAAGGTCTATGCAACACAAAATTGTAATTTATTAAAACTTCAAAAAACCCCTCCTCAAATGCAAGGTTCATTTATACTCCGCACAATACGAGATACAATTGGAAAACTTCATTTTTCCCAGCAATATCAACAATTTGCACGCGTGCGCCAACTACCAGCTATATTGCAACGGTGTTAATATGAAAATTATGTTTTATGCAAATTTGCTGTTGTTGTTGCTGTTGTTTTTTTTTTCTTTTTCTACAAAATAAATTGCTTTCAAATTGAAATTGAAATTGTAATGGAAATTGAAATTCAAATTGAAAAAACATTCAATTCTATTGAGGACAACGATGATGACGACGTTTCATTAGCATTTCGTGTGAATTTGTTGCACTTTGTAATTGTTATTGTTGGTATTGTTAGTATTGTTGTTGTTGTTGCTGCTGTAAAGTTGCCATCACAATCAACATGGTGAGTTGCAAACTGTTGCATTTGTTGCTAATTTTGCATGCAAACTTGGTAATGTGGCGTGCAAAGAGTTCGCCGCACAGCACAATGAAATGCGCTGTGGTATCGTGACTTCAATGGACTATTAAACTCTTGAGTGCATTTTGACTTTTGTTGAAATACAAAAACGATTTCGCGTAATTTACATTACAAATAAAATTTAAAGAAATTTAGATTTTCACGCAAAAGCCACTTTCCATGAAGCTGTCATTTGCTGATAATTACAAAAAAAAAAAAAAAAACGCCGGCGAGTGCAAGAACTTGCGGCGTAATGTGTGTGAACTTAATGATGTTTCACTAAAGGCGTCACTTACGTTTCACTGCCTGGAAAAAATCTTTTCATGTGTCGACTTTTGAAAAATAAATTTTGGACAACTTTCCATCAGTTTTGGGTGAAATTTTCTTTTCATTTTTGGGCGTTACAGAAAATTTGACCATTTTAAATCATCGTGGAAACGTTGGCCATAGCAGGAAATACATAAATCAGTGAAATGTTGGAGAGAATTGAAGGCACTCGCTACTCTGATTGTGCATGTTGTCAGACATTTGTAGTGGTCCTATGCTGCGTGAGGAGATAAAGGACACACAAGTAGACCACGGTGGGCTTTAACGAAGTTTAAATGACAAATTGAATTACTACAAAATCTTGAATTTGGAATGTTATTTATAGTCGATATACATTAAAAGGAAAAAAATTATAAGAGCTTTTTTTTTATTCCATATTTACTGTTTTTTAATTGTATTACCCACGTATAAAATACGTATGACATACGTATGCAATTTTAAAAACATTCGATTTTGCTCAAATTTTGATACGTTAAAGAACTTTAAAAGGTAGCTCCACAAAACAAATTTCAGATCCCTAGATAGTTCGAGTCATGAGTACCGATGGGTCAAAGTTTGGAAAAAACGCTATTTTTGCGAGAACTGCTCCAAAAAAGATAGCTCCACAACACAAATTTCAGATCTCTAGATAGTCGGAGTCATGAGTACTGTTATGTCAAAGTTTGAAAAAAACGCTATTTTTGCGAGAACTGCTGAATTCAATGTTGAATATCTCTGAACCTAGCCAACCATTTTCACTGTGTATCTGTGTATCTAGGACGACCAAAAATAAGCTATAAAAAACCAATTATAAGCGCTTAAAAAAGCCTTAAAAATCCTAAAATATGCTTTTAAAATAAGCAAATAAAATTGAATTTTTAAATATACTTTATTTCTTTTTTGAAACTCTTCACTTAAGTATTAAATTGCAATAAGCAACTAAATGCATTTTTAAGTTTTCAAGTTGAAAACTCCTACTTTCTGCTGTTAGAAAATTATAATAAGTCGAAAAACTTCTTTCTACGTCACAAGAAGTGACAGGGCAATATTTAAAACAGGTAAGCTCATACGGAGAGAGTTTTTTAATAAACTCAGTAGTGACATCCGCATTTTCAAAAAGTATATCTCGTATTGCGACAATATGGTTGTAGCCGAAGTTCGTGCTAAAACAGCATTTAGTTTTTTAATATATACTGAATTTGTTAAATTATTCAGTTTTGCCTGAACTGATTCCATTACAGCAATGCTGTCATTCAGCCGAAGTCGTCGGATCTCTAGTTTGGTTATGCTATCACGAATTGTACTAAAATTTGCTTTAATGAAGGCCAGATCATTTTTAATTGCTGTATTGGCAAACATCTCTTTAGCAGCTTTGATAACCTCGGAGTCTTCTTCGCCAATTTATCCATTACTGATTTAACTTCAGATAAATTGTCGCAATAGTACTCAGCAGCTTGCAGCCACGTTCCCCATCTAATTGTCGTCGTACTCGGTGGTAATGGAAGATTTGGAAACAAAGACTTGAATAGTTTCCTACGAGAAGGTGCCTAAAAACATATTCATATAGTACCTGATACAATACTTTAATGTTTCCTAAAGATCTGTGAAGCCTGTGTGCTGTGGGATACAAAGTTTGTAAAGATGACATTGCCGAAATCATGTATGTTAAGATGCAGCGTCAGTAACTACAAGCAAAACTTGGTTGTATTTGATTTCCTCTGGCCATAATAAATGTAGCGAATCATTATAAAACGCTGCCGCATTACTCGCAGTTCCTACCTCATTTGCTTCGCATGATTTTCAACTCACATAGAAAGCATCTATTAAAATTTGTCACTCTCTTTTCCCATACGATTTTCTCAGCAAAAATGTATTGTAAACAAATTTTGATTTTGTCACTCTCTTTTCCCATACGATTCTCACACACAAAATCTGTCAATGCTTTGATGCCTTAAAAGGTTGAAAATTTGCCAACTTCAAGCCCAAAACAGAACTGGGACGTCCGATTTTTCTTCTGTTTTTCCTATACGTTTGTAGTAAGTACAAAACTGACACTAGAAAATTTATCGCAGAGAAATATAATAAATTCTATTTTTTGGTGCGATTTGACACTGAAGATAAATCGCATGGCCCAGTTCTGTTAAGCCCTTCAGGCAGGCATATTGAAGCATTCATGCATGCTCACTTTTTATGTGCGTTACTTCATAAGCTCACGTGTATTTAAATGATATGTCAAATGCTTTAATGCATGCATGCTTTTTATGTGTTTCGCCCTTATTTCCTATTAGTAAGAGGGAGACAACTTGTTTGCATACATGTGTTGCATGCAATGTTGCCAGATTTTTTTAGGGAAAACTGCAAATTCTGAAAAAAAACTGCTTTTAAACCAGCTTTTTTGGAAAATATAAAATTTCAGTGGTTATTAAAAGCTTATGACCTTTTTTTTAGTCAGAATTTCATAAAAAAAACTGAGATTTGCAAAATAAAACTGCCAGCGTGTCTAAAAAACTTGATTTTGCAGTTGAAACTGCTACAATGGCAACGCTGGTTGCATGTGACAAAAATTTGAGTCTGCCAGGTTTTTATTTTTAGAGGCATGTGACAAGAAAATAATGATGAAGATTTTTTTTTTCTTTCAAAATAAGCAAAAATGTGTTTAATCGCCATAAATATGCAAGAACATCAAAAATGATACAAAATTAGCAAAATAAGCTTTTTTAAGCAAATGCTTACTTTTGGTCGCTCTAGTGATATCTCATTTTGAAGTGTTTAAACATGTTAACAATGTGAATTGCGATTTAATTATTTTGATAAAGACCTAGATTTGGGGCATCATTTTCAAAGTTGTCACATTTTACTAAAGACTTTTTCACTTAATTTGGTCGCAAATAAAGATCTTAATGTCTAGAAGCTTAAAACTATTTTTTGTGTATAGTAGATGACATTACAAAAATAAAATGATATCCATAACTTTAAACTTAGAAAAACGAAATACGGCTCTTTCTCAGTACCCCGACCACCCGAAATTTGGAATGTGGTGCTATCTATTTAAGTAATTTGAAGTGTAAAAATTTGAAAAAAAAACGGGAAAAAAATTGAAAAACAGTAAATATGGAATTAAAAAAAAAGCTCTAAGGATTTCTAATATTTTTCATATATCGCCTTCAAATTACATCCCAAAAAATCCCCAATTAAAGTTTTTGTAGTAACTCACACTTTTATTAAAAGTTGGTTAAAGCCCACTGTGAGAAAAGATTGATTGATTTAACGATTCAAAACACCTTCCTCGAAATGGTATTGTTAGCTTCGAAAACAGTAAAAAGTCAGATAAATCCATATCAGGTGAATACGGTGCTTGGTCGATGACATTCGTTGAATTTTTTGATAAGAACACTTGCGTAATGATGGCTTTATGTGATGGTGCATTGTCGGGGTGCAAAGTCTATGAGTAGTCTTTCTACAAATATGGTCTTTTTTGGCACACTTATCCTTATTACAAATTGTCCTTACGGAAGGACACCGCGGTTATCAAAGAAAACTCGATTCCTGATACTTTTTAACAATACATATAGTATGTTTGAAGCCGTATCAGAGTGTGCTGTATTAACGTCTGCACCAATATCAAACGTTTATTGAACTGTTGTGGATAGACTACAATTGTCTATCTATCACAGTTCGATATTTTAAAACGATATTTAACGATATTAATCGTTTCTCCTTAGTGTTCTTCGATATATTTTAATTTATTTTACTTTTCAGTGCTGTTCGTACATTCTACGACTTTTATTGAAATATTCGATTCCTTTCAAGTTTTATATGCTTTTTCATGCTTATCGATGTTTTTTTCACGTTTTTCGATTCTTTCAATAATATCGAATGTAGGTAAAATTGTCGATGCTTTCCGACTTTTCAATACGTTCAATACCATTTAATTTTTTTTGTTGTTTTCTATACAGTTCGATATTTTTCGATACTATACGATAGATATATATATCGGCTTTTATCGATGCTGTTCAAAATTTTATTTACAGATAAGGCAGCTTGGCTGTTACCATTTTTATTGACTTTTCGGTATTTTCGAACAAAACGGCACATGTCCAAGGTCGGTCTTTTTGAGTTTTTGGATGGAATCGTGTCCATAACCCTCAACTTCAAGTAATTCAAACATCAGGTACTTCAAAAATATCATACGTTTTTGATAACAAAGTAGGGTTGGGCAAATAAAAAATATTATGGAAATATCGATGATCGATACTTCGAAACAGTATCGAAATATATCGAGAAAAAACATCAGATATATCGATAATCGAAAACCGATATTTTTGCTGAAAATTCAATTCTTAAAAGCGATAGTCTAACTTTTCACGATTGCGTTTATTTGAGTATAACTAAAAAATTCTATCTTGTTAGGCTGGGTCCACACGAGTGGTTTTTCAACGAACGTTAGCTAATGCCACTACCCGAGCACAAAAGAAGATCCAATATATGCGTTGCAATCAATTAAATACAGAGCTACCTTTAAACAAAAAGATTAAAAGATTGAAATTCCATTGTTGAAAATAAAATCGAATTTCGATGTATCAAAATAAAAAATATCGCCGATAATTATCGAAACAAATATCGGAAATATCGATAATCGATACTTTTTGCCCAAGTCTATAACAAAGTAGTTGAAAAAGTTCCGTTCCGTTTGCCAATTTCTCAAATATGTTTTTCTTCTCCATTTCATACTTCTCAGTACTTTTCGATAGTCTTCTGACTTAAATCGACTTTTCGTTACAATTTGGTGTTTTTAAATGCTTTTCATCTTTTATTGACTTTCAGTATTCATCTTTTGTAATCGACTTTATCTTGTTCGATATTTTTATAGTAATTTCGATAGTTTTAGATTTTCTTGCTAAGATTTCGTTACTATTCGTTGCTATGTATTTGCTACTTTTCGTTTTTAATTTAATTTATTGATATTATTTGATACTTTACAATAGTTTTCAATAATTTCCGATATAATTCGATATTTTTCGAGTCTGCGACAATATTTATTTTATGATTTTATTTGATATTTTTGAGTACTTTTCGATACTTTTAATACTTTTTGGTCTTATTTGATAAACTCTGATACTTTCATCGACATGTCGATACTATCTGATGACTTTCGATACCGCTCATTAGATTTCAATACTTGGAAAATAGCCAAAAATATCAATTAAAGTGGTCTTGCTTGTGGTTGGATTTGAATGCAAATCCTTAAAAAATCTACAAGAAATGATACATTTCATACAAGTGGCAAAATTTTGCCTAAGCTGACCAAATATAACGTTGCCACTGTCTGAATTATGCCACCCATTGTTTAACATTAAGCGCCTTTAATTATTCGAAGAACTTCAACAAATATTTGTTCTGTGTTAAATTGAAATCTAACTAAACATTATGTTTGATGTCACTTTTCAATGAATGCGTCATTAATAGTGCAGCAATAAAAACAATTAAGTGATCACAAGAATGGGAGCAACATTTAATTTATCTACACATACGGGTTCATTTAACGCGCCAACCAGCAACTACAATGATAAAACACTCGAAATACATGACAAGTTTGAAATGAATTGAAGGGTAAAAAGAGCACAACTGTCAAAATGACACTTCAAATAATGCGTCAACAGTAGTGGTGGCAACAACAACAACAACAGCGAGGAATGTGTTGCAATTTTGTAGGAGGCAAATTGAATGCAATTGAAAGAATGTAGCGACATCTTTTATTGCTCATATATGCGAGTATGTTGCTTGCATGATATTTGCGTTCAATTGAATTTTTTCATAAAATTATGTGCTGAGCTGTGTATTTTGCAATAAATTTATTTGCATGTTTACAGACAATAATGACAGCAGCAACAACAACAACAACAACAACAACAACAACAACAACAACAGCAACAACATATGCTGTTGTTGCTACTACTAATAAAACTGATTAAAACTGCCGCCAATTTTAGCAGCAATAAACATTTTGCTGCTACTACATATGGATGACAGTATGTCGCTGATATTGCTAATGTCGCCCGTTAACTCACATGTTGCATGTCGCTGCCGTCGCGCCACAGCATGTTGCATTGTGTGAGCTTTGTGTTTTCAATTCAGCATAGCAACTGACAACTGTCTGCGCTGTGCGTTTGCACAATTGTGTCAGAAGTCAAGTAGCCATGATCCCCCATGGAGCAATTTTGTCCTCATTAGATGACACAAGAGCGCCAAAAGCTTTAAGTCAGCGTATTTAATTTAAGAAATAAGAAAAGACAAATGCATGGCTGCCATGCATGCAAAGTCATAAGAGTAAGAATTTCCATATTTTTCAATATGTTGGGTATTTTTTCCAGAGTGTTTCGTACTGCAGTTTCGAGTGACTTGAACTTTGGCTTCATTTGGTAAATAAATTAATGCTATTTATTCTTTATCCAACGGATGACTGGTACAACATTGAACCTTTATATCCGAAATGGCACGAGTTATTTCAATTTTCGAAGTGTCAGTTATTGCTTGCTTATCAGCATAAGCCATACACATAACATATTCTGACAATAGTCCAGAGGAGTCAAATCACGCGATCTTAGCGAAGAATTGATTTCATAATTTTAAGAAATGTAAATAAAACAGAACCGTTCCGGATTCGTTTTTTGTTAATAAATCTAATTCGAAACGGACTCGTTTTTTGATATAGTACGGATTATAATGTGTTTAGTTCGCAGTTTAAACTGGGAAATTTTTCAAAAAAGCGCCACAGATCATCAATATGAAAAGCAATTTTCAAGTTGTCATCAAATCTTTTATCTTATTTTTTTTTGTGTATCAGAGATATGAAATACAATTCTATACTTATTTTTAGTTTAAGTACCTTTGTTCTTCCGTTGTAGCCACCAGCTTTTATGAAGCATATTTCGCAGATTTTGGGAACTTAAAAATACGTAGGACACTGCTCTAGGTCTGTGGACCTCTACTTAGATAGAACATTAACGTGACTTTAATCCTTTTTTCTACTAAATAGAGTTCTGCTTTTCTAAACTTTTTTGGCTCTAATTTCGTATGTTTTCAAAAAATAAATCCGGAACGGATCCGTATATGAAGTCTGGAGACGTATCTGACAAAGCGGACGATCCTTCCGCTTTTTCGAGAGAAATTTCATACGAAAACGAGTTGAAATGGAATTCAGAACGGATCCGTATATGAAGTCCGTTCCGAGTTTGAGACGGATCCGACAAATCAGTCTATCATTCCGCTTTTTCGAGAGGAGCCTCATACGAAAACGAGTTCGAGACGGATCCGAAACGTAATCAGTTTCGGACAAAATATACGAAGAAGCATGTCCGTTTCGAATTAGGATTTGGCACACTAGGTTGTGTTAATACGAGTAGTTGGTATTAGTCCCGCTAACAATTGATTGCTGTTGCTGTAGTTTTGTAGTACGCTGTCTCTTTTTGCTCTTGGAAACACTCTAGTATTTCCGTAAAGTGATCATCAGAAATCATAAAATCATGGATGAATGTTTTTTGTCTTTTGTACCGTCCTCCATAGGAAGACGCTTTTAAAGAAAATATGTGCATTGCTCGTCAGAATATATCGATTCGATCAATCAGACATTCAGGTGAGCTTAGGGTGTTAGACTTTATTGCTGATAACTACGGCCACAGATTTTCTATGCTTTCTGATCTCCTAAAATATTGAATGTGTGTAACATTTTTTTTTTCCACAATATCCTTAACCCGTAGATGCTTTTTTGCTTTGACAACCCCTAGTTATATTTTCTGAAGAATGTTTTTGTGAAATGATTTAAGTCTTGAACTTTTGAAAATGACTTGGAATTTCTCAAAAGGAGAAGTAAGTATTATAGAAAATTAAATGCAAGATCCATCTTAAATGTTTTTAATTTCATATCATTTTATGTGCTTTTTTTAACAAAGAATAAGAAATTTCAACCCCAAGTGTGAAAATTTTTAGAACTTAACTTAGAAAGTTTTTTTGGTTTTGTTCGCTGACAATTACACACATATTTTGGATAAAGTCGTTCGCGTGGAAAAGCCTCAATAAAAGTTAAAAGTATCAAAAGAATCGAATTGAATTGAAAAGTATTAAAATAGCGATAGATGTTGTCTTAAAGTTGAAGAAATTTTAAAATTGAAAAAAATATCGATTGTCTTCGAAAGACAACAAATATAATTAAAAGTTTCGAAATGTTATTAAGAGTTGAAAAGCTAAAGAATATATCAAAAAAGCGATAAAAGTATCGAGTAGTATTAAAAAGTATCGAATAATGTCGCAAAATATCAAATATATACAAAAATTTGTAATAGCGCAATGTGCCAGAAGTCGATAAAAGTCAAAAAGTATGGAATAGCTTGGACAAATATTGAATAGTATCGAAATGCCGATAGTAATCAAAAAGTATCGGACAACAGGAAAAGGTCCAGAACATTAAACAAATGTACCAAAATGAAATGAAAAATACCGTGTAGTGTTAAAAGGATTAAAATTCTTTGGTTAAATATCGAAGAGTGTCGAGAAATATCGGATAGTATGAAAAGGTCCAGAATAATATATAAAAGTAGCATAATGTAGCGACAATGTAGTAAGATGTTTTATATTGCTTCAAAAAATATCAAAGAGTGTCGAAAAGTCGATAATAATCGATAAGTACTGAAAAATATGAATTATAAAAGAAAAAGGTATCAAATTGAAGTGAAACGTAACACGAGTATCGAAAATTGTCAAAAAAAAGTATGGAATAGCATTGAAAATTCAAAAACTATCGAACGGCATCTGAGTCGATAAAGGTCAAAAAATATCGAACATAATCGAAAAGTATCAAAAAATTCTGAAAGAATAAAAAAATTCGAAAGTCAAAAAAATCTAGTAATGAAAGTGGAAAGTATGGAATAGTGTCATGAAGTACTGAAAGTCGATCTCTCCCTTTGTGTGTCCTTTATCTTCTCATGGAGCATAGTTCTTCCATAAAACTTTTCCAACATACACGATTTGTAGCGAGTGGCTTTAATTCTCTCCAAAATTTCCCTGATTCACGTATTTCCTGTTCTAGCGATCGTTTCCCCGATGATATTGGTCGGACGCGTTTTCTACTGCCGAAAAAATGACTAATATCATTCGTAGTCTTAAGTTATGACTTACTATAAAAATTGGAATGAAATTCTGGCAAAATTTCAATCCTGTCCGATTTGAATGAAATCTGTTAGTACTACAAGACTTTCTGATTCGCTTAGCTTGGAGTCTAGATAATGATATTCTCATGAATGTGCGATCTTGTATAGTACTTATAGGTTATTTTGATAAATATTTTTCAGCAAACATACCCCAAGCATTTATCTCGTCAATAATTTAGATTATGTTAAATTAAATTCACCTTAGTCAGCATTCAGCCCCAAGATATACCTACCAGTTTACTTGTTGATCTTTCACTAAGCCAACTTAATGAATTCCACTGCTTTGCCATAATTAACTTCCGTAGATACGATTTTTATAACTAATCAATAGATGCTGCATTCAGTTTTAATTATACCGCTTGGCAATTAACGCATTCGTTCACCTTTCTAAATGCATCTACCGTCATCTAGCACTGATGCAAGATCATCCAACAAACGGGCAACATAGAAGGCTACTGCAATTGAGCGCTACTGCTTCACGCTTCAGCCATGCCGTCATCTCGTACTACCAAGTTAAATATTTTGGCATCATGTGCTTATATCCTCATCGGCAGTGCATTAGTTAGATCAAGCGACAGAGGCAAGATCAGTAAGTTGATTTTTTACTGCATCGACAAGCAGTTTATGCAAATTAATTGCAGCACTCGAGCTGGAATTCTGCATAATGGTAAGATTCAATAAAATACTTGTGTAACAAACTGACTGCCTGCCTGCCATGATCATTGCAACTGAAGTGATCTTGTTGGCTCTTACACTTAAAATTTAAGTTCAGATTTGATAATCTCAATGCAGATCGTGTTTGTGCATCACTCTTGCTAACCGTACCTACAATTTTAGATGCTGTCAGTTATGGTTGGCGCTCGATCGTTGTTTCTAAGGAGTTGGCTTCTTTTGCCACAGTTGCCATTTTATTGCCATGCTATTTGTTTGCTCATTTACGCCCACTGTCACTGCCTGACATTTGATATTTTTCTTGTTGCACCTTTTTGTGTGCACACGTGATTGCAGCAAATTTCATTCGTACAGCAGCAACATTGCAACAATGCGTTGGAGATCAGTAGGATTGGGCGTGTGTGTTATGGGTTAAGGATCACTTGCACAGCAACTTGAGACTATTTGTAAAGTTGGGTAAGGCGAGACATCATTAGAATGGCTTGTGTCGAGATAGCATCGCAGTCTTAAGAGAGCTTCTTAACAGCAGCTTATTTAAGATTTTAAATATCTATTATGTATGTGATAAAGTAACAAAGCGGACTATATATTTCAGCTGTCTAAACAGGTTTTCAAATTCTTGCCAATAAATGATTCCTGCGTCATCTTTTGAATATGAAGCTACTATCGTCGTAAAACGAAAGATACCGTTGTGACTACTTAAAACGATAAATTCGCGTATCCAAATTCAGTGTGCAACAACACAGTGGCATTGAAAGGCACCTCAATGACTTAAAATTCCTGACTTAATCAGTATGACTGTTAAACTGAAGATAGCGGGCAAGCGTGACTAAAAGTAATACAGGAGTTTCCTGAATAAGTTGATAATCAATTCTAAAAGTCCAAGGAAGGGATCAAATCACAAGAGAGTCATCAATCGTTAACTGTTCTGCGTTGAGAAGTAAGGAGCACAGCCTACACCCGTCCAGCGCTTTCAAGAAACGATTTGCGAGCTGTTAAGAGGAAACGCTGAATTAACAAGGTTCAATAAAAGCTGAAAAAACTAAAACCCTCAACTAGTTTCGAATCCCCGGTGGAGCTTTAATCAACAATTGTTGATAATGTGACTCAGATGGGATAAAGACAAGAGTAAGCGAAAATTGCCAAAAAATAATTAGAAGGTAAGGACGATGTATTGCCAATAACATATTAGAAGCTTAGGACGATGTATTGGACCGGTGGAGAGAAGAGGAAATGGAAATGTGAAAGCATCAAATGCTCTTGTGCGGAGCCTTTTCCTGCTTAGAAATTACACTGGTCTAGACTGATCCACTTGAAGTTATAGAAATGCACTTCGTCTGGAGATCAGTTTTTGATTCTACTTCGCGGAAACATTCAGTGCATAAAAGGTCATTAAGAAGAAGGCAAACTCTCGATGCTTTCGGTATATGTATACTTCACCCTTTCTTGGATTCTTTTATTTTTCTCGCGGCTAACTTGCAGGCCCTGCTCCAAGATTCGTTGTTTATATGTGAATTTTTCAAGCCGGTGTCTTTAATCCCCTGTATTCGCAGTATGCGTGGACACAGAAGGAGTAGAAAAAAGAATGAAATCAGATAGCTAAAGAAAGAAAATCGAAAAAACAGAAGCAGAAATAGAGGCAGTAGCTAAATTCGACACCGAAAAAGATGCAAAAAAAATAAACAAGAAGGAATGAAAGTAGTAGGCACATTGAAAAGTAAAGAGGATTTAAAGTAATTTTTCCATTTGTTTGAAAGAGAGCAAAATAGAAGATTGAATAACGGAGAAGTTCAAGAAAATAAAAATAAAAGATGGAGTAAGTGAATGCGAGGGAGTTACTGAGAGAAAGTGAGAGAAAAAGACAAAGAGAGAGGAAGAGAGCGAGAAAGAGCACAATCAAAGAGAAAAAGAGAAAAAAAACACAGATGTTGGAAAGGTAAGAAGGAGTTGTAGTCAGATAGATGAAGCAAATGTAATGAAGAAAAAAAATAGTTGGAAAAGTAAAAGGGTTAATCATGGTTTCGGAACGTCGAAAGGAAAGGTTTATCGAAAGATGGACGTATTGAGTATTTGGTCCAGTCAGTTTCGAAAAGAAAAAAGTTTATTTTCAAATTCTTTTTAAGTGATCGCTGTTGCCAAATTATCAGGTCAAGTAAACGGAAAATTACTCGCCGGATTCGAAATTGATGATAACAAATGTGCTAGTTCAGGTAATGAGTAAATGGTTAATTGAATTCTTCCATTATAAAAGAGCTACTAAACCCAAAAAATTTTAGTAAAATTAAAATTTTGAGAACTTAAATATACGACTTCAAAGGAGTTTTTCAAAAGACTTCCCTTCCCAAAATAAGTACTGAAAAAATATCACATAGCAAAGCAAAAACAAAGAGAGTCATAAGCAAACAAAAGCTGCGCTTAAAAGTTCAATAACTTTGCAAGCATTGTTCTAAGCCACGTTATCCGCTTAGCGCATACCAAAAGCAGCTTTGCCGATCGTGCAGCTGTGCAGTATTACTGTATCACCTTGCGGCACACATATGGACAGCATGAATCATGATTGACAGGATATCAGGCAGCAACATTTTCGAGTGATTTGCGTAGCCTGGTTTCTACTTCCATGGAATGGTGCTACCTTTTCTCGCGTAGTGCTTTTTTTCTTCAACTTTTTTTGCAAGATCACACAAAATATCATCAACTACAGAATGTGCTAATTTATTTAACAAAGCCAAAGTCGCATATAAAATGTATGCAGACACACAACCAGCGTAAATTCAGCCAACCATGGACACAACGATCCATCGCACTTTCTGGGTAACATTTGCATAACAAATACGAAAACTGAAAGTAGATGATCATGGCAAATTTCTTTGATCTGCAGTTAGGTTGGTACGTGCAGAGACGGGTACAGAGCGCATGGTGGCAGCAGACAGTAGACAACAATGATGCCGCCGCCACTGCTGTTTAGTTGCTCGCTGCAACAATTTGCTATATGTTGCCACTTTTGTTTATTTTGTTAGACCATTTGTTTATCTGTGGCCTTTTACTTTTTCACAAGTTTCGTGTGACTAAATATTGGCTGAGTTTGTCTGTGAGCTGCTGCTGTGTTCAAGAATTGTCAGCTAACGAAGTAGAGAAGGTGCTCAAATTGTTTTCAATAATGATCTTTAAAGAACCAATTGACTAAGCTAATGGTGTAAACTTTCAATGGTGCTTAATTTATTTAAGCTTCTTAGACATTCCAGAAAATATGACACCCGGGTTGAAAAAAATTTCATTTGCAGCAATTGCATTCTTATGTATGCTGAGAGTATTTCACTGCAAATAGATCCAATTGCATTCAAATATAAATCTATAAATGGACGTACTTTTTCTTTACAAAATTTTGGTTTTTTTTTTTTTGATAGTGAACAATCTTATTGCCGAGTATGAAAGAAAATCTTTAATGAAGGTACTTGGAGGAAATTTAACGTTCACGCTTTTGTTTTTTAAACATTTTTTCAAAATTTTTCAACTTTATCAACACTTGTCGACCTCATCAACATTTTTTCGATTTCTTCAAAATTTTTCGAATCTGTAGACACATGCCGACGTTATCAGCATTTTTCGACTTCTGTTTTCAATTTTTTTCGACCTTAGGAACCATTTTCAACATTTTTTTTTTCGACGTTTTTCAACATTTTTTTGACTTCCCTAGAACTTTTCGACTTTTGTTCGTCTCTATCAACATTATGTATATGTCGTCCTTATCAACATGTTTTCAAATTTTCAACATTTTGTCGACGTTTTCAACATTGGTCGACCATAGTAACGTTTTTTCGGCTTTTTTAACGTTTTTAGATTTTTTCAACATTTATTGACCTTATCGACCTTTTTTTATGCTCAGTCAACATTTTTGGACATTTTCAACAATTTTTGGCTTTTTCAACATTTGTCGACCTCATCAACATTTCTTTGGCTTTTTCAAAATTTTGCGATTTTTTCAACATTTGTTGGATCTTATCAATATTTTTTCGATTTTGTCAACAATATTCGATATTTTCAATAATTTTTGGTTTGTTCAACATTTGTTGACCTTATAAACATTTTTTCGACTTTTCAACATTTTTTTGGCTTTTTCAACATATTTCGATTATTTCAACATTTTTTGCCTTTTTCAAAATTGGTTGACCTTATCAAGATTCTGTCAACTTTTTTAACAGTTATCACCCTTATCAAGATTTTGTCGATTTTTCATCAATTTTCAACTTCTTTAACAGTTGTCTTTATCAACACTTATTCGGTTTTTCAACCTTTGTCGACGTTATTAATTTTTTTTTTGGTTTTTTCAACATTTTTTCGACTTTTTCAATATTTTTGGATTAATTCAACATATGTCAAAATTATTTACATTTTTTCAATATTTGTCGACGTGATCAACATATTTTCGACTTTTTTAAAATCTTTAATTTTTCAAGTTTTTTATTCTAAAATATTTAAAAGTTTGTCTAAAAATTATTTCAAATACCCCACCGGTGACAAATCTTAGATGTCCACGTTTCTTCTATTTTTTATCTTTCCTGGTCTGCAGCAATTCATCCGTTTTGTGCTGATTCGTTTAAGGTCATTGCATTAGGTATTCACACATGTATTTCTTTAATCTATCTCTATTCCTATTATGACTTTATCTGAATTTATCTTTTCTGCGCCTAGCCTGTTAAGTGCCTCCGAACAATGATTCCCCTCTGTGCTAGTCATACGTAATATGTTCATTACAGTTGTACGGTAAGCTTTATATGGTTAGGTAAATATAGCAGACAGTTTTGACGGACTCACTTAGACCAGATATTGGTCAATTGTGATGTCAAATGATAGTTATTGAATTCCTCTCACAGAACTAACCAGATTTCGCAAGAAAGATTCAGAACTTATGTGCCTAAGCCTTTTCAGAGCGAATTTGGGACAGAATCGAAGAAAATGTTGAATGCTTTCTTTCTTCTTGGCAATTCTTACAACTTCGATAGAAGGCAGAATAGCGATAACACGTCATCACGTTATTACAGTGTAGGCACTTTTTCCTCGCGTTGGAATGAACACCAACCTCATGCTTTATAAACTCTTTTTAAAACTGGGTCCAGTAGTCTTAAAGTTCTCGAAGATAATCCTTATCGATTCTTCGTTTACTAAACTAATGACACTGTAACTTAATCGCTGCTTGTGGTCCACAATGTTGCCCTGTAAAGACAATATCCGGTAATCAAGAAATGTGTTGTGAGAAGAATTTTAAGTCAGTGAATATGCCATCAGCTTTGCGGAGTGTTTCCAGCGAAGCAATATGATCCTTTAGTAGAACTTTGCACCTTTGTAACTAAAAAAGTTCTTGTATAAAACATTCCAGTGTAAAGGAAACCTTATTGGATTTGCAAATTTTCCTGCATCGAATACAATATCACTATCTGTCGAATGTAGTCGAATCGTTCAAAATCGTTTGCCAATCTTTTCTATTCTTCTTCGTTTAACCAACACGTTGAGTAACTTAAACATAATAATCACATACCACGAAATTACTCCTAATGCATGACCATTAAATGAACGATCGTATTGCCATCAATTTTCTTAAAGATCATTGACCCTTGAACTAGAAGTCAGAAAACGTTACTTTCATGATCACTAAATTATTGCAAACTTATGACAAATATTAGATAGCACCTCCAACCAATTCTCACACACAACGCAACATTTGCTAAGGAACGATCTTCCTATGAGATCGTATGCTTCACTGCATGTCTGTTGCATTGTAACGTCATATGGCAAGTTCTGCCATGACGACGACGACTTGCTAGCAGACGCAGCATTAGTCGAGGAAGGAAAGGAAGATGAATCTGTTTTGCAAAACTGACGTCACAGCAAAAGATCATCACACAATGATTGCAGCAACAACCACGATCATATGTGCTTATGCAGATCGTATGTTGCCTGTTGTCATGATCGCGCTGGTGTAGTTTCTCAGCGTACTACCGCTTATCAATGCTGCTTGCTGCTGCTGCTGCTGCTCATTTAAGAGCTTTGCTTTGTGTGCACTCAGTGAATCGTGTCGCGTATGGGGCGGCATGATTACAACAGCCACGATGAAGCTACGTACACTGACTGGAAATAAGCTGTACTTAAAATATCGTCTGTCTGGCCGTCTCAGTCAGTCAGT
Source organism: Tricholauxania praeusta (assembly GCA_949775025.1). Classification (NCBI taxonomy): domain Eukaryota; kingdom Metazoa; phylum Arthropoda; class Insecta; order Diptera; family Lauxaniidae; genus Tricholauxania; species Tricholauxania praeusta. Next base: position 131,622,720 of record OX459028.1, read on the forward strand.
CAATCGAAAAGTCAGCCTCGACAGGCAAGGTGAAGGCTATTTTTAGCAGTAAATATTGCAATTGTCTGCACTGAGCTGGAATTTGAGTGCAATGCTATGGTACTGGCACAGATGCCAAGTGGGAATGATGGTGATGATGATGAAGCAGCAATTTTGAAGCTCTAAACTGCCACATAAACTAAATTGGATCGTGTGGATCGTGCAACATTTTACCAGCAGCTACGCTTCAAACTTTTATTAGTCTTACATCAGGTAATTAGGGTGTGCTGAAAAAATGTTGTAAAGTAGAGCTACATAAGGATCTATCAAAAATGAAATGGAAATTCGAACTTTCAAGTTGTTCAATGAATCGAAAAGTTCTTCGGGTATAGTGTTTCACCGAGGCCGAGGCGAGGCGAGGTTCTAGTTGATCTCGGTCTCGCCTCGTTTTATAAATTTAAGTCTCGCCTCGCCTCGGCCTCGGACGAGATCTTGCCATCACATGCCTAGCCTCGCCTCGTTCTCGGCCGAGGCACCTCGGTAAAAAAGCGAGCTTTTTATTAAAAAATTATACATGTATCAGGGCTGATAGGCTGATCAAGCCTCAAGAAGTAAAATATCTGTTTTTATTATTGGTGAATTGGATGAGATATGATGAATTTAATTCTTTTCTTATATGGGAAGGAGAGGCATTGCCTATTTTGCCAAACCAAACTAAGCTATGAACGGTTTTCAAGCTATAAGAAAGATATGTACCAAATCTTATTTATTTACGTAAAATAGATATTGAGATATGATAAAGTTAATTTTTTTCTTATATTGAAGGCATGGTACTGCCCAATTTATTAATTGAATCTTAGTTATGCCTCTACCTTTAATAAATGTACCAAGTTTTATTAATCTGCATCAAGTAGTTGTGGGGGTGGCATCACCCATTTATCGCAAAATATGTTACGGAGCATCCCAAATCATAAGAAACATATATGGGACGTTCCATGTCAACCGGCACCACCCACTCAAAAGGAATATCTTTACTCAGGATTCAATCTAGCACCATACCAAATTTTATCAAAATCGATGACGCAGTTCGGCCGAAACAGTGTTTTTTCCTATTAAGGGTGATGCCACGCCCCATTTAAGAATTAAGAGCTTCTAATTACTTTTATTGTGGTTCAGTCTATTTCCAAACCAAATTTTATTAAAATCGGTTCATTAGCTTAGCCGTGGTAACGTATTTTCCGTAAGGGGAGTGGCACCACCTACTATTGAAAAAAAAGTATACACTGCACTCCCTCTCTTCACAGCCTTCCTACAAAATAAAAAAATTAAGCGATTATGATTATGGCTGCTTACCAACTGCCAATCTATTATATAAAACTCATTTTTTGTCTGTCCGTCTATCTGTCCGTCTGTCTGTCTCTTATGCACGCGGAAACTATCCAGCCGATTTTGATAAAATTTTTACAGTATGTTAGTATCAATCGGGCGGGTGTCATAGGCTATAAAACTTTTATTTAGGGTGGCCCTCATACACAAATATTTTTAAAATAGCGATTTCTCAAAGACAGGTAAATCGATTCTCATGAAATTTACACAGTATGGCTTTTATGTTAAGGGGCACTGATTGAATGGTAAAAATTATATTTAGGGTGCATACTTAGGTCATACAAAGATATTTTTAAATATCATTTTCACGAAGACAAATAAATCAATTCAGATCGAATTTACACTACGTATCTACGAAGCATAGCTTAGGCCACAAAACTTTTATTTAGGGTGGCCCTCATATCCAAATATTTTAAAAATAGCATTTTCTCAAAGACTGCTTAATCGATTCTCTTGGAATTTTCACCAAATGGATTTAATATTAAGAGGCAGAGACTAGATTGTAACAGTTTTATTTAAAGTGCAAAATTAGGGTGGCCCTCATACAAAAATATTTTTAAATATCATTTTCACGAAGACAGGTAAATGGATTCACACCGAATTTACACCAAGTAGCTCTTATATTAAGATTCATATCTAAGGCTTCAACCCTTTTAATTAGGGTGGCCTTTATACAACAATTTTTTTATATCATTTTCTCAAAGACCGCAAAATCGATTCTCATGGAATTTACACCATATGGCTTTTATATAAAGAGGCACAGATAAGATCGTAAAAATTTTATTTGAAGTTCAAACTTAGAGTGGCCCTCATACAAAATTTTTTTAAATATCATTTTCACGATAACGGGCCAAACGATTCACACCGAATTTGCACCACGTAGCTCTTATGTTAAGAGGCATAGCTAAGGATACAAAACTTTTATTTAGGGTGACCTTCACACAAAAATATTTCTTAAATATCATTTTCTCGAAGAGCGCCAAATTGATTCTCATGGAATTTACACCACATGGCTTCTGTGTTAAGAGGCACAGATAAGGTCAAAAAAAATTTATTCAGGGTGCATACTTAGGGTGACCCTCATACAAAAATATTTTTAAATATCATTTTCACGAAGACAGGTTAGTCGATTCACTCCGAAGTTACACCACGTTGCTATTATGTTAAGAGGTACAGCTTAGGCTACTAAACTTTTATTTAGGGTTGCCCTCATACAAAAATATTTTTAAATATCATTTTCACGAAGACCGCTTAATTGATTCTCATGAAATTTACATCACGTGGTTTTTATATTACATGCTTCCCTAATCGATCAATCGAGGCGAAGTCGCATAAGAACTGATGCGATCCAAGCACTTCTGTGCATTAGCGCTTGGATCAAATCTGAACTCGTAAGAAGCACATGCGGGTTAAAAATAAAACAAAGTAGTTTACTCAAAATAGAATACTAAAATATTAGTTAAATATAAATTTTAATATAAAAATTAAATTCAAATTTTGAATCTGCATATGGGTCTTACGGGTTCAGATTTGGTCAAAACGCGCCTCGCTCTTGGTTTCGAAAACGAGGCTAGGACGAGGCGAGACCGAGGCCGAGGCGAGGACGAGGCGAGGTGCAGTGTGATCTCGCCTCGCCTCGGTCAAGCGAGGAAAATATATTTTTCCATCTCGCCTCGTTCTCGCCTCGGTCTCGCCTCGTTCTCGTAGTCAAAAACGAGGCTGCCTCGTAGCCTCGGTGAAACACTATTCGGGTATAACTTCCAAAAGAACAAAAAATATTTAGCGCAACTTTCAAATTGCAAATGGACTATTTTTTATTTTCGAAACACCCACAATGTCACAAAGTAATGGCGCAACCGGCAGTTGTGTTGTTCGCGTGCAGATTCCAAAGTCACTCAGTGTGCGTCTCGTTATTCTCGTTGGTTCAGGTTCATTGGCTATGATTGAGTATGGAGTTGCAGCAATTCGTAAAGTTCTGTGGTGTCTCTTCCTGTGTTGTTGTCTACTGTCTGTTTTATGGTAGTTGTCAGTGGTTGGTTCGTGTTTTTTAGTTGTTCTACCCACAAAACTTTTAGATGCATGGTTGATCTTGTTTTCCTAGTGATCGTTGCTGGTCTGGTCTTTCCATTTTAGTTTCTCGTCGATCTTCATCATTTTGTAGTTTAAAATTTTTTAAGGAAGTTTTTCTTGTATGCAGTCCTCGCATATTGTTGTCTTTGTTTTCTTTTTTGTACCAAGTACTTTCTATTTCAGTCGCCTAAAGTGGAAGATGATTATTTGTTTGCCTACTGCACGGCAATGCTGTTGGCGACATCTTTATCTACATCTTATGTTTTCTCCAGTCTATTCTTATATTATACTTTCCAGCAAGTGGAAATATTTTCGGAAATGTTGACATTTTTAAGGTGACAGCTATGTAGCGTTTACTTAATGAAGTTCTTCATGAGGCATTTCATGAAAATTTTATAAGCTATTAATTATGTACGTTAGATATAAGTAGGGTGCGAAATGTTTAGTTTCTATATCCAAATCTGTAGGAAGTTTTAGAATTTTGAAAAATGCTAATGTCTGCAACATATCGATCATAGGATACTGTATATTTCAAGCAGCAATTTCTTCCGGAAAAAACTACCTAATGGATTGGCCAGAAGATCCAGCTTTTTTAAAGAAATTGAGACGTAAACAGTCTCGTCTTACGTGTTTTGAGGTGTCAAATAGAAGATACTACTTAATATAATGAAATCCCGACGCTTTTGCTCACTCGCCTAAAAATGACAGGAAACGGAACGAGAATAAGTCGAAATATACCACAGAATGGAGAGGGAGTATAATGCGATGGCTCATTCACTTCACTTTATGAAGACGACTTAATATGCAGTGAAGCTAAACAAGATGGGATGGCAAAAGATATAACGATACGGAACAGGAACTTTATGCATTAGCCCATTCGATTTGATGTAAAATCGTTCAATATAGCGATTTATGTGTAACGCCAATGCAACACTATCAGTTATGTGATGTGAAACATAGAGGAACTGCAACCTATTCAAGAAGCGAAGTAAATTACGATTTTTCTCAAAATAGCCGAACTCAAATATTGTCAAAAATGCTGAATATTAACATAAGATGATAAGTATGTTTACAAGTACATCGTTCTATCAAAATTTTCAAACACTCTCAAAGGAATATTAACTCAATTTCAATCAAGAAACGATAACAATTACAGAGATATTTATTTAGAATTGGATCTGTCCATATGAGGCTCCAATAGCACTGCATATTGACCAAGAAAAAGTTCGATCCCATACGTTTTATGGAGATTTATGCTATGCCGGTAACACAGAAAGTCCATACCACTGCATCCTGAGTAAAATGGCATGCTTAAGAGGTTCAATTTATACTAGAGAAACATTTGAAAGGTTGTCCTCAAAAACCAAAACTATTGGAATAAGCATCTATCAATATTCCTAATTGGCTATTGTTCGGCTCTACTAATACGGTAACGCTTGTAAAAATGAGTTTTAGTGTGTACTTGAAGCTTCCAGCAGACTTTTATATTCAGTGCGACTCAAGAGACTGCCGACGCTAAATTAAATTCACGAGCGCATCAGAAGGTCGACTCAGCTGGGAAACGATACGATGGCAGCTAGGTGTAACCTGTGAGCGCATATAGATGTATTCAAACAGATTCAACAAGTTAAATAAGCTGTTACTCTTGTAAATAAAGTCGAATCTTTAAAAGCGAATACCTTTCAACTAAATTTCATAACACTGTTGACGGTTTAAAGAGTTTTAAAATGTCCAAAAATGTTTTGTTACACTCATGTAACGCATAAATTCTGAATTTAAAATTTTATTTCTGAAGATCAGAAATTATTACTTAACGAAAATCAAACTGTTACACATGTGTAACAAGCACAATGCCAATTTTTTTCTTTTAAAAACATGTTCTTTCTTTAAATTATATTTAATTCAAAGTGTTAGTAGTGATAAATACAAATTGCAATGGAAAACCCTCAAAAACTTTTATGTTGTTACACTTATGTAACGCAATTCACTGCACTATAGCTTTCATTAAACTCAAAAAGTTTTCAAAGGCATCTTGTTTCACTTGAGTAACACTATCCGTGTGACACATTCCAGGCAGGTAAGGAACTATTTCCCTTTTTTTTTTTTACATTTGTGTAATGCACTGAAATGTTTCTAAAAATTGATTACAAAAAGTCTACTTCCTCATAAGAATAACTAAATTTTATTTAAGAATTCCAAAATCTTCTACCTTGGGCTGTTACACTAATGTAACGAAATTAGTACGACTTTTGCTTTGTCTAAGTACAATTTTTTTTTACCTAAAAACCATGAAGATTAAAAAACTTATTCTTAACACGCATAAGTGGTTAAGGATTCCTAAGTTTTTCACGTTTGACTTGTTACATATGGGTTTTACATTTTTTTTTGTAAGTTATAAAGTCAAAGTAAAACTTATTTAAACATTGTAAGTCAAACTCAAAATACCCAGACTTCGTTGCCTTGTTACATTTGTCTTAAGCATTTAAATATTCTTAAATGACATGTATTAATTGAAGCAATTATTTCAAAAACTTGAATTGATATTCAGTTTAAAGCTTACACATGCCAAGATTAAGAACAATTTAACTATAAATTAGCCTGAAGCACAATTAACAAAATAAACAGCTGCATAATATTTGAAAAAGAAAATTAAGCGCTGACCATCAAGAATGACAGCAACTGACAGTTATAGGATAGTTGAATGGCAAAATTAAAACTTCAACGTCTTGGCTGGCTTACTCTCTTGATCGGTTTGTCCGAAATATTATGTGCAGTACACCTTATACTGAAAGCTTTATTACCTTCTGTAAATCATGACAGAATTGTCAAAATGATAAAGCCGATGCATAAAGAGAAAAAAAATCTTAAAATTGAGTCAAAGAAAGCCCCACCTTAAAGAAACTTTTGGCGATTTTGTGGAAGACGCAAAACACCATACACTTCGACGTAGCAGCTTGGAAATGAGTCATGAAATGACGTGCAATTACCCCAGTCCGACTTCCATAATATTTATTAAAAAAATTAAAGAAAGTTTTCCTTGACTGAGAGATTTTTTATTTTTGATCAAAGAACGGTTGGATAAGAAGTGTCAACAAAATCGGAAAATTAGTTAAAAGAAGCGAGAAAAAGGAACTTTGTATCCCTCCATGGTGATTCGCGTGAAGTTGACCATCTCGTATGATGACAATATTTCTTAGAGAACCGCTGGAGATTAGCCAGAAACACAACAAAATACACCTAAGTCTATAAGCCAAGGGATATTACCTTTACACCCACAATTGCAATCTGCGGTAACTACTAGTGAAATATGCCGGCTATCGGATCCAGCAACTTCTGTCTTAGTTTCAATTATTCTCAGTGACCTCATTAACATTAAAGTACATCAATGTTTAGGAGACACTCACTCAAGAGCTCCATCAGCGCTTATACTTTCTCTTTTATCTCGATGACAAATGAAAGTCAAATTATATACGCCGACTGTAGAGTGCTTAACGCTCAATCAAAAACAATCTACATACTATACATCACAGCACATTATCCTGAAAATTTGCAAGTACGGCCATTAAATTCGATAGCGAACGCCCGCCTTTTAAATATATACTTAATGATCGGTTCATTTTGGGCGGAATTCCGGCCTTTAACGCCTACTCTTAAATACACCACAATAATTTCGTAAAATATTTTTAATTAGAGTTGGAGTTTTTTTTCTGTACTGCGATCTACTCGTAAACCTGTGCCTCAAATCTTAATGATAAATCTACGCTGCAATAATTTATAATTTTCACATTTGAAATTTTAGCGGTTGCAACTTTTATCTGTTTATCTGTCTGTAAATTTGTCTGTCTGCTCGTCTCCGTATTTATCTGCCTTTATGTCTAACTCTGCATGTTGGTGCAGTCGGTCTTTCTACTCTCTGTCTATTTGTTTACTTTGGTCGATCTGTTTTTGTCATTTTGTCAAATAATAAATATTTCAATTAAAATCCGTTTAATGAAGATCACTGCAATAAAGTTGTATACTTAACCCATTTTATTTTGCAATTGATTGCAATCATGGAACCAGTTAACATCATCATTGAGCAATTAAATCTAAAGAAACTGAGTTATGAGGTAAATTACAATGCTTAAATTCACTAGCAAATTTGGTTTATATTCTGTCGTCATTAATTTGAAGTTTGATAGTTTTCTGGATAGTTGCAAGCGATATATCAGTAGTAATATATATCACGAAATTTCCTGGTCTCACTGGAAAATAATTTTCATAATCCATCTGTATTTCATATCACATCTGTAGAACTTTTAAGTTTCCCATGTCAGCCTTTAAGATTTTTATATCCTTCTACTAGTTTCAGAGTATCCTCGAACATTCAGTACCATTCTTTGCCTTTTGATTGGTCTTCCTATGGCTTTGTGCTTTAAAGTTTTTTCCTGCATGGCTCAATATCTAAAACCATATTTGCTGTAATATGTAATTCTGCATTTTTTACTTCAATTGGTTTCTCTTAAGGTTTGAATCTGCTTCAGAAGAAATGCTCTTCCTTTTCATCCAGTTTCATATACACCTGAACTATAGATAGTAATTACTGTAGTGAAAACTTGTTTATCTTCCAATTTTGCTATGTACATACATAAGATCACTAATCTCTCCACCAGTTGGAGTCATTGTATCTCTGGGTAAGAAGTATTTCCTTAATACTTTATTTCAAATTATCTTATCGAATCAGTTTCCTTCGAAAATGGGTTAAAAACAAATGTCTCGAGTACTACGTTGTAAACACATGTGAAATCTTTAGCAACAGTGTTGTTAGAAATGAGGCATAAAAAAGGCCTATTGACAACGTCAGGTGGGATGCAACGCCACTATTTATCTGAAATATTTTTGACTTAATTATGGACCACCAAGTGAAAGATTTTTGTTTCGTTTATGCACACATGATATTTTGTAGGCATTAAAGTGTACAATTGCATATGCAATGCTCTAGAGCAACACCCTATTTTAAGTAGGTACTCACAAAATAATTTCAATTGAGCTCCTTATGTGTGCATTGAGTTTTATTATTTTCAGTTTTTCACTATATTCGTTTATATTGTTGCAATTCTAAGCATCTGAAAATTAATTTGAATTCAAAAATTTAGTTACATGGGGAAAATCTTTTCGAAAATATAAGATTTTTATCGAAATTACAATATGCTCACATCCCTCTAAAACGAAGCTTGGCCATAAATTTGGTTTTAGAACCTGGCGGCTGAAATGATTCGTTATCTTCCTTTCATTCGATTTGTCCCAGCCAATAAAGTTGAGATTTTTAATTACATCGATTTCATTGTAAAGTTCATAAACTTCGCCGTGGAAGGTTTCAACGTACGAAATTCCTGTCATCACTGAGCAACTCTGCTTCTTGTCAAGAACTCAGTTCCATACAGAACGAAAGGCATATACTGAATTATTTTGGTCTTTCGAGCCAAAAATTTTCAAAAGTCCTTAAGTACTACGAATGTCTTATATGCTAACTCCGTAAACGAAATTTTAGTGAACATCGGCAATTGCCTAAACGCATCTACTCCAAGGTCGGTAAACTTCTTTATTATTTCGCAATTGTGACACTCGATGGTTTGTCCAACTTGGTTGAGAAGTATTGGTATGTTACTAAACAAAATATATTCTCGTCGATCACGAATCCCACTTGCATCGTTATTCTTAACGAAGGTTTCGGCAGAGTGCTGATATCAATATTATCTGCGGCTGAACAGGTTTGTTGAAAATAATGCCTTCCGTGTTTATTCTTGTCCTGCGCACTACTTTATCCTGAATGAGGCTAAAAAAGTCAAATAATAGTGCATCACTTTGACGAAATTCTGGTTGGAACAGCACATATGTGCATGCGTATTTTTAGCGGTTGCGCGGCATAGTTAGCTGTATTATGCGTTGCCTAGAATTAGGACGGTGGCGGTAAAGCGGCGACGCCACCGCGACGAAACACAATTGCGGCGGACGACTGCTTTTTACGACTGATTTCTTGTGAGAGAATCGTATGGGAAAAGAGAGTGACAAAACAAAATTTGTAAACAATAAATTTTGCTGAGAAAATCGTGTGGGAAAAGAGAGAGACAAATTTTAATACATTAGAAGTGCAACACTTATCCGACGTAAAAATAGAATTAATTCTAAATCAACGGCTAACCGTCGGCAGGTCACCAGTCGTACGCCGTAATTCTGTTCATTTTAATTCTGTTATAATTTTTGACAGCGTATATTCGTCGCCGCTTCAGCACCACCGCTCTAATTCTGGGTAACGCATTAGTTTTGTTGGGATTAAAAACCCCGAAAATTGGTGGGTATCTTCGATATCCGAGAAGAAAGTTCGGCAACATTCGGTGGCACGATACTATGTAAATGCAAAGAAAAATAGCCGATAAATAACAAAAGTACCGTGAAAATAGTGCACAAGCATTTAAAAACTGTTATCATAAATTAAAATGAAGTTCAGCATCATTGTCAATTATTTTTGACCCTGCACACAGACTTAGTTCTTGTGTGACAAGAAACAGGAGAGGTACAGAAAAAATCTTTAATGTGTAAAATTTAGTGCAACAGAAAAAAGCAGATATACAATTAAGCCACTCCGATTCATCAAACGAGTGATAAATTCAACTGTTGAATTAGCTATTGCTATTCCAAATTCATGGATAAAGTTCACATTGAGGAGCGATGCAACAGGGAATTTCTCCAGAAAAATTCTGATCAGCGGCACAATACATAAATTTAAGTTCAGTTATCCAGCGACAGGGACACCAATATGAAAACTGTTAAAGTTAAAGATTGGTGGGTGAACTAAAAGTATCCTAAAAGGGGATAGCAATAAGTTGTATTCAAGTCGAGGACGAAATAGTTCAGAACTCTTAAGTTGCATTGGCTCCACAACTTCAACTCTAATTGCGTTTCGAAGTTTACTTGCGGAACACAGAGTGTACAACTTGTTGCTTTGAGTCTACAACTTTAATTCAGGTTGTATATTTTCTCACAACCTGTATGGCTTGGTTAAAATATTGCTATGAGACATGAAGACAAAAGCATGCTCTTAAGCCTCGATTTCTGTTGGCAATCTCTGTAGCAGTTCTAGCCCGACTGAGCTATAATTATCTTCCAGAGAAAAGGTTGAAAGTACAATTATGCGAAGACAATTCCTATTTAAGTTGAACTAAAGCGTTAGTGATGTTGGGTGGACAACTTGTTGATGCATGGTACACAAATTCGCCTCAGGTCATATGTTCTAGCAAACGGCCTTAAAGATATAACTTTTCCCCGAAGCTCGAACCTTGTTAGGAACTTTAGTCGTTTCCTCACTTTATTTAACATCCAGTGACTGCGCTCGATACAGCTCACGAAGTTCGAGACGATCAAAATAATACTTTTGAATAAAATAATAAATCTAAAACTAAATCTCATTCGATTATTATTTTCTTCAAACGTTGGAACAATCCGGTGTGCTTAACTATGACAAAGGAGTTCTTGTACTTATATTCCAAAAGTTTTGGGAAGTCGCAGGGAAACGACAAACGTATCGTGTTTGGGCAAGAGATTGGTCATTGAGCTCAGTCATTTTCAATAAAAGCTCATGAGCTTTTTTGCTATGTACGCTTTCTAAAAGTCTACTTCTTTTTTTTTTTTTGATTTTTTTTTAAATGCATCCAATATTATCAAAATATTACTAAATACTTTTTACTCAATGGTAATAATGATACCAAAACAAAAAGAACAACTGTGCAATCATCGTCATCGTTTCAGTTGCTCAGAGTTGGCCAGGTTACTTTGCTTGCTTGGCGCTGAATTGGATGGTTGGCTGTTGATTTTGGTTGCTTCGCTGTGGTGATAATCCATGGGATCAGAAGTGGTAATTTATGGTTTGCACAGAGAATGCAATATTTAGCTTTACTTTATTTTTATTATTTTAATTTTATTTTCTGTCTGCTAGAATTTTGCACATTTGCATTCAAATGTTGGCGTTGCATTTAGGTTTTTCTATTCATTTTATTTCCTTCAACTATTGAGCAGTTTATTGCAGTTATTTATTTATTTTTGGCTAAACGTTTTGGGCTTTTGAACTCGTCTATTTTAATAGTTGATAGATTAACTTTTTTTGGGCTTATCTATGTCTGCTTCTTCATATTTCGGTTGTCGGGCTAAGCGACTGCTTCATGTTGTTGCATATCGATTTTGCAATTTATTTTTTAGCCAGTTAATAATATTATGTTAATGGTTTTTTTTTTGGCAACTGAAATGAACTGTTAATACCTTGGGCTAAGTCGAGCCTTTGTGGCGAATGAGTTTTTTAGGCTTGCAGTATATTGCATTAATATTAGGGTGTCCATTGATTTTTAACAAGTTATACTAAATTGGTGGAACGGACTAGGTATTGTGTCGGAGAGCTATTCGAGTGCTATAACTTAAAACGAATAATAAATGTGCTGATAGACTAAGCATCATGAGAAGAACCATGTCAAACTATTCGACTGGAAGACCTCAAGAGACCAGCCCTTGCAGAAATAAGAAATCTTCGCACCGTTTACGAAAAAACTCGCAAGAGCCAATTAAAAGTAAAAACGAGAGCCTATTGTCAACTATAAATGACCAGCTAATCCGTTAGTAAGAACATTTCTCGAAGACCATCAACCGTCTACTTCCATGCGTTGGTAATCGCCATATGTTCGTACAGTTCATCATATGTTCGTATAGTTGCCGAAATGTTGAAAGCTTCTCCGAAGTTCACCGCTCTAAACTGATGTACTCAGTTCTTATTCAAATTTGAGAAAAAGAACGAATACCTGAAGACTGGCTCATAGGAACCTTTATGCCAGAACAATGGGAGCATCATGATATTGTCAGTTCCGTCTAAGATCTTAAAGAAAATCCTCCTCATCTAAGCTAGCGGAAAAATAGAACCACTTCTTCGAAAACAACAGACGGGCTTTCATACGACCAGATCGTGCATCGATCAAATTAAATCCTTCGCATTATCGTGAAGCAGATAAATGGGTGACAGGCTTCGTTACATCTAACTTGTCATCGACTACAGTACTGCGTTTGATAGCATCGACTGAAATTTCATCTAGGATGCATTGAACAGACGTGGTGGAGCACCCAAGACTAATAACCTCATCAAAGCTCAAGGTCTCAAATGTGGAGTATAATATAACAGGAATCTTTCTGACCCCCTTTTGAGTCCGTCTCAGGTGTGCGCTAAGGTTGTTTACTGTTATCAATCCTGTTTCTGATAGTACTTGACGATGTTCTTAGCAGAAAACGTTTTTCTCTTAAAAAACTACCGTACTTTTTTTGCAACATTACTCATTGCTTTGCACACTACCTTATACAACTTCAAAAGTCTTTAATTTGAGACACCCTAGCACACACTTACGATATTTAAACTTTGTTTTACGTATATAAATTCTTTTTTTTGTTTCAATGTTTAAAAGCTCATTTAAGTTCTTTCAAAACAATGCGATATTTTGTGCATTTCAAGGCTTCATCGTTAAAAGGAACAATGCATTATGTAACAAATTGTTTTGGGTTTTGTTGCTGACAACCAGTATGGTAAGCGTTGCTACCGTTATCATGATAATTATGCTCTGTACACTCACCTCGAATGTACTGTACAAATGAATTGTTATGCACTAATGTATGCATTTAACTGAAGTGTCAAAAGCAGCTCGTTTTGATGGAAACAAAGGTATGGTCGAGATAAACTGGGGAATAGGCATAATAAAAAGACAAGAACTAAAAAAAAAAAACGATAAGGAACTCTGCAACATTGCAATGGGAAATTGTGTTTCAATTACAGTCTTAATAGGATGGATTTTCTAACCTTCATCGACGAAAGTCTAGATAAAAATTATGTGGAGCCGAGAAAAGTATTAAGTAAATATAAAACCAGGCTTGATTTTATATCAGCAAATGTGAATATAAGTCTAAATTCTATTTTAATTTGTATATTCAATTCTAGATGCCCATTCTAAGGCCTTTTTATCTCTCCAGCTTTCTTAGGCAGCAATTTGCTGTAATCTGACCAGTCGTGGATGTGATATAATATCTTATAGCTATTAAGTACTAAAATTTAGGCTGATCGTGTCTAGGGCTGTTTAGACCTAACCAGAGCTAGTTGGACTTGATCTGACAAATCTCCGGTAAACTTCAGGTATTTTATTTTTTATAGGGAGTGCCACGCCCACTTGTGATATTTCGCCCACTTATAATTTAGGTATACAAGTAAACCACCTAAATTAAATTTCATACCAATTAATGCAATTAATATAGCGAATACAACTTTATGGTATTATAGGAGGTGCCACGCTTACTACTGTAATCCCGTCAATTTTCATTTGATTTCAAAGCCCATAGCAGCCGACACCTCTACGCCAAATTTTATGAAGATTACTCTCATAGCATACTATCTATAAAATTGAATGTTTTTTGCTTGTATGGGAGGTGCCACGCCCACATACACCTTCTAGCAAGTATATCTGCCTTTCTAAATTTCACAACGATTACGTTGTTAGTTCTCTTAATATAACGTTTATAAATATTATGGGCTGTGCCACGCCCTTCAACGAGTTTTTTCAGTAAAGCGGCTGAGCTTGTATTGATGAATGTTTTCAGCGGCATCATCTCTGAAATTTGAGCCAATTTTAGATTTACGGAATCAAAATGTTTAGCTGTTGAAATGTGCCACGCCCACTTATACGATTCCGTCCATTTTTACCAAAATTCAAGATATATTCGATATGTACCCGTTAACCAAATTTCATCACAATATCTTGCACGGTTTACGAGATATGGTAGTATAAAGGTTAAAATTTAGGGCTGCGGTACACCCCTGTTGGAACCTTTGGAAACTTGAAACCTAAGCCCAATCGTAATTTGGTTCATATGTCCAAGTTTCATCAAAATCGCTAAAACTTCTTTCAAAATGGGCTTGGGGAAATATACATAGAGTATGGGCGGTAGGCGTGTCCGCGAACCGATTTCATCCATTTTCAATAGCAAGATGCCTGCAAGAAGACAGAGTTTTATTCAATCAGCTTTCTTGGTTCATACGGACATTGACCAAGAATATATATACTTTTCCATACCTGCCACGCGCCCTTCTATGTGATACAAACGGAATGATAAAGTGAATATACCCGAAGATGACTTCGCTTAGGTCATTTTGTTCAAAATAATGAATGATCAATGTCATGATCGTTGTCCGCAATGATGATGGTAAAATTATAGCAGATGATGATTATGATGATAATAATGATGATGTTGATGATAATAAGAATGATGATGTTGATGATAATAATAATGATGATGATAGTAAGTCCGATAACAATAATAATAATGATGATAGTACTTCCCATGACTATAATGGCACTGGTGATGATAGTAATTTCGATGACAATAACAATGACAACTTGTTATTCTCCCTAACATTTCCCCTTTTCACGTATATCAAGCTCTAGAGAACACTTCCTCGATGATCTAAAACGGCCGCTGATAATTTCCTCATTTCTGTTACCGTGTGAACTCTACTCCAATACTTGCCGGCAGACTTCAGTTGGTGATTTTCGCAACGTGTGCCCAATCCATTTCCACTTTCGTCGTTTGATTTGAATGGAAATCGGGTCTTGACGACATCTGGTAAGCAGTTCGACATTGGAAATGATCCTAGACCACCAAATTTTCAGCATTTGGCACGATGGCCAATTAATTTCACAATTGCAAATGCTGTGTAGATTTTGAGTGAATTTCAGGTTGAAATATTAATGAATTTAGTACTGAATGAATTATCACTTGCACGTGTTGCTCGACGCTGTAACTTGCCATGGTGATTTGTTCTTAGTGAATGAAAAATAAAATAAATTAGTAAACAGCAGATAAAACAACACAGCCGCCATGAACTTCTTGAGCTTTCAAAATCGATTCGTCCCTATTGAAAAAACTCCTTAAATTAACTTTATGTAAAATTATTCCTATGAGTTTAGTTCGATATAGTCAAGATCAAGGCATAAATTTACTAAGCAAAAGATTTATATCATTAAAAGTTTGCAAAATGATCAACATGGAATTTGCTGGAATTTTGCTATAGAAAAACCAAATTAATTCGCTTAAGACGATTTTAAAAAATGCAGATTTGAAAAAGAATGGAATTTGATGACTACATAGATTCTTTTGAGAGCGGTATTAAAATTTTTTATAAATTTAGTCATGTAAACACAAAAAAAAAAAGATTTCTTTAAGTCCTAATGACGATGACAAGTGATTTTCAATATTAAATACTTTGAGAACTCACCGTGGGGTATATCAGCATTATGGATATAAATTAATATTATAAAGCTAAGACTTTTGACAATTACAGTATTATGCAGTATTTTGTTAAAAATTTGAAAAATGGTCACTATGTACTTATGTTTTAATACTGTAAAGACATTTCAATTGAGAACAGTATGAAAAACATACTCTTGAAATTATATCAAAAACCTAAAAAATGTTGTACTCTAAGAATTATAATTGCTAAATACAGAAAATATAAATTGAAAATCGTTAATATACAATTAAAAATTTTAATCGTAAAAATTGCGAAAAATCATTTACACAAACATATAGCGTATAGCGTCATATTAGGACTGGGAAAATCGGCAAGGAAAACTATCGATAGTTGACGATGGCTGAAGCTCACAAAATTAGAAGTACTACTCAAAAACGTTATGCTAAAAAGATGTTGAAAATACAGCTAAAATGCATTAATCGTAATAATGAAACCATAGGACTGAATACAATACTGAATGAAACGGATAATGCTTATGACTTTAATAATAAGGTTCTACAGGCAAAGTAAATATGTCGAAATGATGACATATTTAGAAAAAATTTCGTTTTTAGAGTAGGAAATTGTCATCAAACAAGCCAACAGCCACAATACTGCAGACTTAGACCAAGCGAAAATATACGGCGTCTCGTATCCAAAATTGTTGAAATTCGTGGTCCCATATTGAAAAAATTGTAATTTTTATTGAAAAATTATTTTATTAATACTCTTGCTTTAGCAACTTCTTTGTTGTAGAAATCTATACCAGAAGAGTTTTGCCCACGAGTCGTCTTTAAACGTAAAGGATATGCACGCAAGGAGCTCTTGCCGTAGCTATTGGGTGGAGTAATATAAAATTCATTTAAGAAAACTACGCATTGTCCATTGTCAATTACATCATGGGTCAATCGATTATCTGGAAATGTACTAAGCATTGCCTGTGAGCATCTCATACACACCAAATTTGCGATGCCAAGAGTGTTAAACAAATTGAAATCGACGTCGACAGATTTCTGGCATAAGTCTATCAAAGCTTTTGCGTCTTCATTTGCCGCATTAATTATTTCATACCTTCCCGCAAACCCGCTCGTCGTTAATACAGCAACTGGTTTCCGGAAAAGGAATTTGAGGCATTCAGTGGGTGTCTGATTTTGTGTCAATTTACATAGGCCTTTCGACGTATTCACAATAACCCCCTGCGACATAACCGAGAAGCTATTGAGAGGAACAGTTAAATTAAGATAACACTTTAAAATTGCGACAATATCATTGAATTCATTCAATTTTCCAAAAGAATCGTCATCGACTAATAATACATTGATTTCCTTCGAGTCCTTGCTGGCAGTCGGTTTGTCATCCAATTTTGCGAGCTTACGAAATCTGTTCAAACACATCAATAGCCTTTCGGTGGAGATTCCAGATTCAGTAGGTGGTCGCAAACAGCCAGCAATTTGTCGGATTTGATAGGGTGCATCGTCACCGATCGCCAAAATGATGGCACAGAATTGTTCTATGAAAGCCATTTTTGGGTCTTCTTTATATTTGTTATAGTAGGCTTTAAGTATTAAATTGTATAGAAACTCGTAAGCGTAATCACCGCGCGGCTTACACTTTTCAGAGCTGTGACTTATAGCATTCTGATTGCTTATAAAATCATATACATTTGCGATCGTGCAATCAGCGGTAAATAATTCATCAGTTGTGATAGAATATTGCGTTTCATTTGGTGACACACTTATATTTTGCCGTAGTGAAACTTTAAAAAAGTCTGATATCGGTTGCAAATTGTTGACAGATTCATTAACTAAATTATTAAGAAAGTCTTCATTGAGGCGCTTACGCTTGGGTGGATTCTCAGCATTTTCAGAATTTTTTTCAAACATGTTCTTCAAAGAAGACTCCGATGTAGACATATTGTTATAGTTAGGTTGACTATTTTGAAAGTTGTGCGTGTATGGAATTATTCAATGAATCTATTAGGGAACCAAACGTATTATGGCAATAGCGTGTTAGATATAAAACCTGGTTAAATATACTGTCGAATCTACATCGCTTATTTTCGTACTGCTCATGTCGCTCATGTGAAAAATTGTTTTGCAAAATTTGCAGTCAATTCGACATCGTTTCGCGTTTTAGTCTGGCACAAGAATTGGTGAGCGAAAGAAATACAAGCGAATTTGGTGCTCACATGCTTATCATGAGCGCGTTTGCTTGCTGAGTGTTTTGAAAAGTCGATGTTTTTTTTTTCTACATCTACCATTGCCAATGACAGAAAATCAACATCGCGAATATGCTGTTTTTGGTCTGCCCAGAGAACGAGCAGGCACTCAAAGAGCGTAAGCATCCGTGCACGTATACAAAACCATGGTGTAATAACCAAGGTGGAGTAATTAGGGAGAGCCTCGATTTTATATCATCTGTCATCCCATTTGCTGTAGTTTTGACATTCATAACATTTCAATTGCCCATTCAGAAAACTTAAGCGCTTTGATAAAATGTGGCGCTCAGGCGTAAGATCTTGAACATTTTCTGAACGATAGCTGCAAACTACATTTAATCTTAAAAATTTAGTCGATGTGGTTGTTATTGCAAAAACAAAAAAGACTTATTGCTATCATATTGAAGCCTGCTACATTATTTAGTGTAGTTTTTGTTCGCATCAGAATTTTGAAACTCAACACATATATGTACCTCTTAGTAAAAAGTTGTTTGAAGCGCTTCAAAAATACTGAAGTTGCTGAACGGGCCAATTAATCAAAACACCGAAGTGTCAAAAAAAATTACGAAACAAGACAATGAAGGACAAGAAACCCAAACTTTTGAGAATTTCGATTTTAAGTACGCCACCTTGGTTATTACACCATGTACAAAACTAAAACTATGTAATAGAAACGAAAAAATAATTGAGTTTGGTTTCAGCAGTCAAGTGAGCAGGTTATGTTAGATGTTTTCGTTATAATTTTTTTTTAACGTTTAAAAATATTTCAGATTGAGTAGAAATTAATTTGATTTTTTTTTTTTTTTGAACAAGCATTGTTAAACCGTAATAGTCCTTGGGCCCTGGAGTAAAAAAATTATTCATGACCATACTGCTCAAACTTTTTGTATGTGGTATTCACGTCGAGTCGGACAAATTTTGAGCGTAGCCAAGTATGATAGTGGGGCGTTTTCCTTTCAAGCCATCGCAAAGTCATGAATCTTACGGGACGAAAAAATTTATGACCTATATGTTACATTTTATTTTAATCAAGAGTTTTTTATACATAAAAAGCGTAAAACATTTTGTCGGACAAAAATGTTGGGGCGTTTAGCGTGTCCGACACGCCAACTTTATGAAATCAAAAAATTTATGACCTAAGAGTCAGTTTTGGCAGAGTCCATTGTAAAAAATATTTAAAGTCAAGTGGTAACCTTGTCGGACAATTTTCAGGGGGGGGAAATTGTTCTCGGACACACTGAAGTCAAGGGTTTTGTGCAATCAAAAAATTTATTACCACAGATACCATTTTAATTTTTAATGTTTCTGTTGCATGTTAAATGCATATTGAACCACTTGTCGGACAAAAATATTGGGGACTTTTTTAATAAAAATTAAGAAACATTACATTTTCGACCTTATAATACTTGTATACGTTAATACGAGTACTTAATTTGAATTTTTTGTAAAAAAAATCATATACATATATATGTATATACACCCAACTCTCTTTTTACACGGTACTTTTTTACACGATTTTGAAATAACACGGTTCAAAAATAAGAGCAAATAAACTTTTTTACACGAATTTTTTGTTCTTGCACGAATCTCAAAAAAGATTTTTTTAAGTTGTGTATGCAGCCACAAAAATGCAATTGGGGGAATACCCGAATGTTATAATCAGTTTGTTTTTATCTGATTGCACTTCAACTTGAACACAGCATTAGGTTATTCCGTATTTATTTTGTGTTAAAGCGTTCAGTTCGTAGTTTTAAAATTTGATGTTCAAATTAAAGTTTTTTTAATTCGATGGTGAAATTTAAAGTATAATTTGCATTCATGTTAATATTTTACTACTAATAAAGGTAATGTGTTAAATATTCGGCTAAGATAAGTTCTATAAATATGTTATATTATTTTACACCCTTGTTATGTTAAGTACACACTCGATTAATAAAATGCATAAACAACAACAAAATATACCAAAGAGAAGAGCAAATTCGTTAGAGACTAAAATAAAAATCTTAGACTGTCTAAACTTTTTTTTGCACGGTTTTTGGGATAGTTTTTTCATCTTACACGATATTTTAAGGTTGTGGAACACATCCCCAAATTTACCATATATCGCATGTATTTTATTACACGATTTTTTTTGCACGGTTTTTTAAGGAACGTATCTATCGTGTAAAAAGAGAGTTGGGTGTATATATAAGTTTCTACCTTTAAGCTAAATTATACTAAAATTTTCTTAGTAAAAAAAAATCAGTGAATTGTATTAATGAATGGTATTTAAAGAAATTACTACTATTTTCAAATTTTCACTACATTGTGCACAATACACAATCCTAAAAAATAAAAAAATTAAGCGATTATGATTATGGCTCTTTACCAACTGCCTATTTATACAAAGATATCTAAATGTAGGCGCCGTTTTATGGTCGCTATTTTCTTAAAAAAAAAAATCAAAAACACCCGTTCGCATATGAAAGCTCTTGAGTATACGAACATTTTGACATCTCAAAAACATTTCTCCGATGCGCTCAATTTTGGGCAGCCCACTGTCCCGGTTGACGTGGAACGTCCCATACACATTTACATATATTATACTACTACTACTACTTTTATATTATAAATAATGATAATTAGTCTACTAATATTAATAATAATATCGTAAATTTGTTCTTTTATTATACGTACAATATTAAAAATATCACTGCCAATTACCCATAAAAATTCGATTTTTTGTCCGACTGTGGATCTGCCTCGGTATTTTTGTCCGACAATTGCATTTTTTATGACGAATATCATTTTTTATATCCTCCATTTTTGTCGGAAAAATGGTAATAAATATAAGGGTTGCACAAAACCCTTGACTTCAGTGTGTCCGAGAACAATTTCCCCCCCCTGAAAATTGTCCGACACGGTTACCACTTGACTTTAAATATTTTTTACAATGGACTCTGCCAAAACTGGCTCTTAGGTCATAAATTTTTTGATTTCATAAAGTTGGCATAGTTGGCGTGTCGGACACGCTAAACGCCCCAACATTTTTGTCCGACAAAATGTTTTACGCTTTTTATGTATAAAAAACTCTTGATTAAAATAAAATGTAACATATAGGTCATAAATTTTTTCGTCCCGTAAGATTCATGACTTTGCGATGGCTTGAAAGGAAAACGCCCCACTATCATACTTGGCTACGCTAAAAATTTGTCCGACTCGACGTGAATACCACATACAAAAAGTTTGAGCAGTGTGGTCATGAATAATTTTTTTACTCCAGGGCCCAAGGACTATAATGTTTGATCTGCTTAATACAAAACAAAATAAAGAGCCATTTTTGATCATTTACCAAGAAGTATGAAATTGCTGCCCAGAAAACCGGATTATTAAATTTTTTGAACATAAGCTCGTTTATTTGGAAAACTTAAAAACTAGTCCAGATATAAAAACAGGGGTTGTTTTCCCAATTAATGGCGTCATATTATTATCTATGCATTAGTCAAAATAGGGGACCCTTTCCGAGGTGGTTTTATTTTAGCACTGTATCAGTATTGGAATGTTTTAATGAAATAACAATGAAAATGAGCGAAACCTTAAACGTTATTCCTCTATCCCGCCATACATTCACCCACTGCATTAAAGATATTGAAAAGTTTATCTAATTAAACGTAAAGAAAAATATAATTGACTCCAAATTTTTTAGAATAGCAGCAGACAAAAGCCCTGACAATCGCCATGTTTTAATTGTATAATTGCAATATAATGAAGGATATATTCGTTTACAAGAGCAGCAAAACAATGCCACATTCTGGATCAACAATTGTTCTCGTTTGCCAACAAAACCAAATTGTCAACTTTGAAAACTCAAACCCCGGATTTTTAGCATAATAAGTAAGCTCTGTAGTGATGGCATATTTCTTATTTTTGATTTAATTATACCAATAGATAGAATAGGTTTTTGAAAAATAGCTTGAAATGCTATAAGACCAGTTTTGTGCAGGTATTTTAGATCCATTTAAAAGAAACAAAATAAATTTGAAAACGTTATGAAGTGGAAGGCAAGCTGTCATAATATTACGAGTCTTTTAACGAAACAAAACAATGTTTTAACAGTAGATTTAAGAATTTTAATAAAATTCGACCACTTATTTTACTGTATAAGAACTGTTTTTTTTTGACATTCAAGGTCAAGAAAATAGCTTAAAAGCGGTGCTAAAAAAGCTTCAAAATGATCCAAACGTTTCTTTAAAACATGAAAATTTAGATATACGACGCTTTTAATTGCGATTCTTTTAAAACAACCTCTGTTTTTATAACTGGAATAGTTTTTAAGTTTTCCAAATAAGTGAGCTTACATAGAATAAATTTAATAATCCGGTTTTCCGGGCTGTAATTATTTACTTCTTGGTAAATGCTCAAAAATGGCTCTTTATTTTGTTTTGTATATACTGATAAAATATTCATGATCTTAAGGCTTAAGCAGATCAAACTTTGCGGTTTAGCAATGATTGTTCAAAAAAAAAAAAAAAAAAAAAACAAATTAATTTCTACTCAATTTGAAAAAAAAACGTTAAAAAAAAATTCTAAAGAAAACATCTAACTTTAACCTGCTCACTTGACTGCTGAAACTAAAGTTTGCGACATGCTCCATATAATTAGCGTTGCCGTTGTCAAAACACTCAACAACAAGAAGAGCATTGAGTGAAGTGGTATTGGCTTAACGACTTTTTCAGCGATGTAGAGCCGGTGTTTCTTTTGTTTTGTTTTATATTTATTTCTATTTTCTTTGGTTTTTTGGACGGTTGGTCGTTAGTCGTCGTAATCGTGTTTAATTCATTGTGACTCGTATTATTTAATCAAACACAACAAGGTTTGAAGTTTGGTTAACTCCTTTTTTTTTCTCTCTCTCTTTTGGTTCTTATCAGCTGATTGTGGCAACAGCGATCTAATCGGGGTCTATTTAACATTGTTTGACAACTGTTTTTTTTTATTTTCTTCTTTTGCCAAATTTCCGATTCCATTTTTGGTTTGGGCTAGCATGTCAGCTGCTGGTACCGGAAATTTGGCTTGTATAGATTATTTCATAAGGATATGTGTCTTCAGGTCTTAAATGACAACTTGCTACAGACTGCTAAGAATCTGGGTATACAAACAAATTTATGGTTTTACCAATATAAAAACCCAAAACACAGAGCGGGCATAGTTTAATCCTGGTAATTATATAGTAAGTGCCCGAATTTGATGGCACCGCCAGCATAGTCGCCAGATCTAAGTAGGACTGTAAATTTGTGGATGATTTTGAAAAAAAGTGTCCGAAAATACAACATTTCAAACAAAAAAAGCCTAAAAGAGGCACTTAAAATTGAATGGCGTAAATCACCCGACAGATACCACTAAAACACTTGCTGCTTCGATGCCAAATCGCTTTTAAGCCATAGTTGACCGAATAGGCTACCACACTAAATATAAAAAATTACAAAATCATTATTTTTGACAATGTACAGTTTATACATATCTGCATACAATAAGCTTTGACTTGAAATTTAGTAGTATGTTTTGATTGTCTATGTTTAATATGTCAGATAATATTTTTTAACCATAAAAAAAACTTATTTTTTAAGCTACAATTTTTTCTCTTTCAAATGACATCAACATTTTTTTCATATTCCATTTTGTCTCAGAACTGTAGAGCGCTGGAGTTTAAAGTATGCACTGCATCCAATAAGATATGAGCCACTGTAAATATTATGAAACCAGGGATTCTTCCACTGGAAATGTGCCAAATGGGCAAAATGAACGCGCAGTTTTACTGCTGCGTTAAGTTTACATCATTCCACAGCCACTACCACCCAATCCAATAAAAATCTGAGGCCCTACCCTGTAATGCAACTCGAAAAACATGTGGTTTGCAATTTAATAAATTGTTCTCTCAAATGTATTAAAACACTTTGTTTTCGCATCGCTTTACAGAATAGGGATTCGCCTTTGAAATTTTTCTTAATTTACATATTAAGTACTAGGGATTCTTTAGAATTTTAAAGAGCTATAAACAAACCGAATCACGAAAACTCGTACTAGTATTTTTAAAGAATACAGATCCAAAGGGAGCACAAGCTTACGATGACAGTCAAATGCGCGAAAAGTTTGACAACTTGATGTGGCTTAACTCATTGTGATCAAATTATAAAATTTAAAAAAGACTTAATCAACAAACTTCTTAACTGTGATAAGATTGTCAGCGCACTAGACATGAACCTCTTCCGAATAAATATATATTTTATCTCTCAAAAAGACACACACACACGCACTAGAAGAAAATAAGAAAAACAAACAGTTGTCAAACAATGTTAAATAGACCCCGATTAGAATGCTGTTGCCATAATCAGCTGATAAGAACCAAAAGAGAAAAAAAAAAGAAGTAAAACAAACTTCAAACCTTGTTGTCTTTAATTAAATAATACGAGTCACAACGAATTAAACACGATTACGACGACTAACGACCAACCGTCTAAAGAACCAAAGAAAATAGAAAAAAAAAAGAAAACAAAACAAAATAAACACCGGCTCTTCATATCGCTAATAACATATGAGTTCATCGCGATATCTCAAAAACTGAGCGCCGCAACATACCTACTCGTAACTGGAGCCAGAAATCGTGAGAATGCACTTAGTTAGTGGCGAGAGCGAGTGAAGGCTAAATTCACCACATGTTGAGCGAGATATTTTTATCAGTTGCGTGAAGAGCGCGCGGTTTTTATTTTGTTTATTTTTTTACGGTTTTTTTTTGTGTGCAAATAAACTTTGTGAAAATTTGTTGTTGTTAACTGAAAATTTGTATTAGCTGGAGACTACCAAACAAACGCATGGTGTATTAGCTAGAAGCTACCTCAACATGCAGTGCAGCTGTTTGTGTTTTTTGCTTTACGCTCAACTCAAATGGAGTGACTTTTTTATCGTGGAACTTTAAGACGATTTATGTAGCTAGTGCACTCGGAAACTGGGGGAAATTTTAAAAATTTCTGATATGAAAATGATGATGATGTTAAATGCTGGTTTCATAATACACGGTTAAAATTTTGTATGAAAATTTATATCAAATTGCCAGCTAAAGTTACAGCTGAGACTTAACTGAACATTCTGAAACCGTTTCTTAGTCTGTTAATCTCAGCAACCATTCATGGTTAAAAATGCTATTCTAAAAAATATTGAATTCGACAAATATTTTTTTTTTTTGTGGATCTGTATTGCTTTTACAGTTTCGTAGTAGTATCTTTAGTACTTTTTAGTGCTCAGTTGAAATCTGTTGTTAAAAATCATTTCTAACGTCAGGGTTTTAAGATATCATAGATCAATGCAATTAATAATGCTGTTTTTAAGCTGATTTAGGCAACGAAGTGTTTTAATGTTATCATCCGAAATAGTCGCGTAGCTTTGTTCTTAAGGTAAACTAAAGTGAAATAAATATCAGCTTTCAAGCATCATCTCTTGAGAAAATATCATCCAAAATCTGATATTTCTCCTATTTAAGCCTTTAGTGGGGCAATTTTTATCTATATTTTTGACCTATTTCTTTTATTTTTGCATATTATTTTTAAGTGAATTTTTTTTTGTGATAATTTGTGACATTCTTTTTGGATGATTTTCCTACACACATCATGCTTTGTATGAAAATGTAAAGAATATTGGTTCACAAGCAACACCATAACATCTAAAAGACCAAAATGAACGTAGACATAAATAAGTGGGCGTTTCATTTATCAAAAAACAAAAACATCTTATAATTTTATAACCATTCAGCTTCGCTTTCAGAACAGAATATACGAAGTTAGAAATTTTACTACATTGAGAAAACGATTGATTGAATGTTGTAAATTGTATTGGACTTGTCACTATGAGTATTTGTTTCGAATAAAATATGTTTAACTGAAATAAGTATATGATTTATAAAATATATGTTATTTTCTTGGTTCAGGTCTACAAAAGTGCTCTTTAGAAAGATAAACAGTGAACAGACAAAAAACTCCAACTTTGTTTAGCAGAGGATTTACTTAAGCTGGGCTTGTGATGCTAGTTGTAATAAGATTTGAACAATGTCCAACCTTAAAACTGAGTTAAGTACAGTTACCTAAACTTAAATCAGTTTTGAGAAAATAAATACCTACTAATAGTGTGAACAGTTAGTTAAAAGCATCCATTGTCATCAACTTATACAGAGGTTATAAACGCGCTTGAATATTATATTTCTTGACTCGCGCTGTTCTTGACCATTGTGACAAGCTTGCCTTGAAAATCATGGTCGATTATAAGTTATCAGGGTTTTAAAAATGTTCTACTTGCAGGAATTTTTTTTCCGCCAAGTACTGTTGAAAGCTACACAAGTGAGCTTACTTGCCAAGTACATTAAAATTAATTTTTGGTATCTATTGAACAAGTTCAAAATTCGACCCCCATTTTAGTTTCTCTCGAAAGCGTGTAGCTGAATTATTGGGATAATTTTTGAGTTGAATACTTTTTAACTATGATTTTTTTTTCTATACTATACGATACTTTTGACTTGAATTATTTTTTCGATATATTGACTTTAATTTTAATTTTTCTATACTTCATGGTGTTACTTAACCATTTGAAATTTTTATAACTTCATTCCATGTTACTAAAAACTTTGCAACTTGTCTACGCCAGTAAATTACTTTTCTTCCTTTTGAATTGATAAATTTTGCCTAGTATCTATCAGAGATGTGCACGAATGCATTCATACGCAGTTATGAAACACTCACAAAAAACGAATTGTGAATCAACACTATGCATCAAACGTGTGAAACGAATGAAAACACTGCTCACTCAAAGCGAATGCGAATGCTGACGTGCACTACTTTTTTATCGCATTGTCGTTGCTTGACTTTGTTTTCTTTGAAGGCAACGAACACACTACAAAAGACAATCAGTATTCACTCAAAGCTCAATCATTCGTTTCTATTTTAATGCAACGAATTCTATGGCTATGCAACGAATGCTACGGCTATGCAACGAATGTTATTACGCAACATGAACTTTTTTTTATTATATTTTTCTTGATTTGTGTATTTTCCATGCTTTAAAATAAGAAATTAATTTGTCTTTTAGAAGAAACTCAACAATCAAAATCAATGGCAAGCAAAGTACTACACTACAATAGCATGAGCTCATATTGTATGAGGTATTCAATTCTGCGCAATAACATTCGTTGCATAACCATAGCATTCGTTGCATAGCCATAGCATTCGTTGCATACAAATAGAAACGAATGATTGAGCTTTGAGTGAATAGTGCTTGTCTTTCGAGTATGTTCAAAGAAAAAAACGGCAAGCAATGGCAATGAAATTAACAGGCAATGCACTGCAGCACTCGTTTCATAATTTGTCGAATAAAAGCACGCTATGGCAATGAATAAACGAATGGTAAATAATAACGAGCCACTCATTGCACATCTCTGGTATCTATGGTTATGGTTTTAAGCATTATGGTACAATGCCGTAAGTCTGAACATATCAACTCTTATCATTACACTCTGTACAGCTACTTAATCGAGGATGGATAAACTTAAAATTTTTGTATGGAACGGAACTAGTCACTTATTTACGATTTCTGATAATAATTCAGCAAGAACTCCTTGTCGGTTAAGCCAACGCATAATAAGGCATCATAATTTAGGCCTGGCATCAGAGTTGAGCCAAAAATATACTCGTTTCATTACTTCACTGTCAGCATATTCAAACCATTTCGAATGCTAATGCTAAATCCCAAAATTTATCATTCTCTTGAGCGTTATTTTAAAGTGACTTGAGGAAGTCACAGAATCGAAGGTCTGGTAACGCCTTTGTACCATCGCTGGGCATTCACAATGGTAATGATTCTTTGATATCGGTATCTCTACACTGAGAAACGATTTGTTTGAATACAACAAATTATGTTTGTTATAGAGTAATTAAATATTTGATTGAGTCAAACATAAAATGTTTCAACCAACAAATACCACTATTTGATCCAAATACAATATTTTCGACTCATACAATTATTTGATTGGTCTATATGATATATACATTTGTTGTATTCAAACAAATTGTTTCCTCAGTGTACAATTTTCATTAAAGTTTTACAACATCAAAATGGTCATGTTTTGAGTTGAAGACATTGCCTTACAATGAAGTCTATTGATATTCTTTTGCTGCTAGGCTACTTACCAGTACACAGGTTTTACACACAAAAAGTTCTTCAAAAACTTTGAAAACCTGTTGCTCAGTGTAACATTTGTTTATTATTTTCTTGCACAAACTCACCACACACTCAAATGCGCGATAGTCACCACATTGCAGCCGCTGCCACACTTTGCATTTGCGCTAGCGATTGCTCGTCGTCACATTTGCGAATCTGTTGCGCTCGTTCAGTTGAAATCAGTCGATCGCGACTTTGGCCGCAGCTCAGAGCCGTATTAGTGCGTCCGTCGTCCGTTGTTACTTTGCATGCGAGTTTTCAGTACGAAAGATACGCGCGTTTTCATATCTACGAAGAAAAAGATAAAAAAAACCCGCGCATTCTATGCTGCGCGCACTTGTGTAAATTTTATGGATTTTAAATTAAAAAAAAAAATTGAAAAATATCCTGTGCATTTCGTTACGTCTGCCTGCATTTTTAATTGCATATGAAAAGTGCATGCGTTGCGTTTTATTTTTTACGCGCTGTTTAAGTTTTATGTTGCATTTAAGCGAAAACAAAATAAAAGTTCTAATTCGCACGCGCGTGCGCATATCTATGCGATACAGCGACGGCACACAACTTCTTTAAATGGTAAATCACATGATTTTTATTTTAGCGCGGCGTTGTGTTTTTGGCCATTTATGGTGGCGACTAAAGTGCATAAATCTTTTGCCAACATCTCCGTCATTCTCGTTCGTCGTCAAGTTCAAGTTCAATGCTCAGCTGCATGTTTGGATTTATTTCATGTTTCTAGATACAACATGCGATTGGTATCTGTATGCCTGAGTATCTGCTAGTTGTGGTAACTTCATCCTAATAAAATGTGCTAAATAGTGTTAAAAGTGAAGTGAAGTGAAGCGAGATAAAAAAAACAAACAAAAGATGAAAGCGATTTCTTGTTGCGAATTAAAAAAAAAAGAATAACAAATGAGCGTTAATGAAGAAAAAAAGCAACACATAATTGTATCTAATGGATCGCAGTAGCATTAAGCGTTTCTTCAATGGGCGTTTAATTGATGATGGATTTGTAGCAACAAATCTTAACTGTTGTTATTCAAATGAAACACCAAAAAACCTACGCTAAGCAAAAAATCTACCCTTGGTATAAAGAGAGTGATTGTTAAGCGTTTTAGATACTTTCAGTTATGAGTAGTATGCACAATTTTAAGATAAACACTTCTGTCTGATAAGATAAAATAGCAAATATTTATTTTTAAAATCATAGGAAGAGGAAGTTGAAGATAAACCCAAAAAATGTTGGGTTTTTCTCACTCGAAAGAGTTGTTGACCAAAACTTGGAGATAAAAATGTAGGCAAACATATTTTTTTAGTAGAAAAAATCCCCATTTTATTTTATTAAAAATTTGAATAAAAATAGGTTTTTGAAAGTGTTGCTGAATATGTCTTTAAGTCATAGTTGAGCTGACTATGTTAATACTGCTATCAGAAACTTCCTTCTTCAAGTGGAAGATTCCAGCTTTTATAGCTATTTTTTCTTTTCAATTTTAATCTCCCATTTATTGAGTTCATTATTGCTTGTCTAAAGCAGTGAAGGGCACTTAGTGGCTCTATTTGCTCACATTGCTCTAACCGTTATTCGACGCACAAGCAAGCAAAAAAAAAATTCCCAGAACTTCAACGCTATCGAGGCACAAAATTCGCAGAATTTCAACGCTATCTAGGCACAGCGTTGACTTGAATTCAAATGAAAACAAAACCCAAAGGCATAAATAACGGCGCCGCATTGTGTCTTGACGAATGTAGCAATTGTTTTTGTTTGTAGTGTAATTTGTTTTTTTTTGTGCTAATGGCAATTTTGGAAATGAAAGTAAAAAAAACTTTAAAACTTCGTTTGTTGTTGCTTGATGTTGTTGTTTTGCTCTTTTGTTAGATTTTTGTGCCCACCGCTGGTCTAAAGCATAGGTGGGCAAAGTAGGAAAGGTTAGGCAATTGCATTCACCACTGCTACGTACACGCTTTACACGGTATTTTGATTATTGGTATTGTTGCATCATTCAAAAGCAAATCCAAAAAAACCGATGCGAGTAAAGAAAGAAACAACATTGTGTACATTGAGGACAGCTTCTCTCGTTTCGTTTGATCAATATAATTTTATTTATATATACATTCATGTTGTTCTTGCTTGATCGTTGGAATTCGCTTTTTGTTTATTGAAGTTTTTTTTTGCTATCGAGATAAAATCTCGATCTCTTTTTTCTGCTGTTGTAATTGTTGCATTTGCTGTATGTAGTTTTCAAAATTATGCCCACCAATGGATTAGAGCGTATTCTTTGCCAAAATAGTAAGAGTTGAATCTTGAAGTCTGCGGTTTTGCTGATTTTTCTTTTGTGGAGGAAGTGTTGGACTATTTGGTGATTTACCATAAACATATCGGCATATGTCGAAAAATTGTTCCCCCAATTTTTTTAAAAATTCATAAAAAAATAAAGGAATTAAGTTTTTATTTTAATAATTTTTTTCTCTAACTACCCACTCTGTGAAAGATGTTGTTGAAACATTGAATCGAATTGAAGACACGTCTAGAGGTCAAAGATAAATTTAAAAGTTAGAGATCTCATCAAGAGTAACACAATTTCTGAAGACTGTGGACAATTCTTATTCAGTGAGCCTCAGCTGATTTCAGTTTTGTCCCAGCAATCACAAGTACTTACCTTTGCATTGGTTGCCACCGCTTGGGTATGACTTAAGTGTGCACAGAGTACTATATACTATAAAGCTATTGAAATATGCTATTTAAATAAAAAATAAAATGTGAAAATCCTGTTATAAATAATATATCACAAGCCATCAGGTACTTAAGTCAAAATTTATGTTTAATAGACACGACATTGGCTTCAATTTTGAAAAGCGTTTAAAATTGAATTTGAATCAAGCGCCCTGTACTCAGCAAATTATAAAATTTTTCGAAGTTTTACAGTGCGCTCTCTATTCGATCTAAAATAAAAAAAACATGTTTTTTTTTTTATCCAGGGGAGATAACCTACAAAATAATACGCTAATCGAAGACGTAGTGACAAGTCGACTTTTCCTTGACATAATAAATGTGGTTTCCTTTTTATAACAAGAAAGCCAGCAGGTTTTGGTTGCTATGTCGCCACGGTTGTTTACCCATCTACATATTTTCCTAAGCTGTAACAATTAGAAAAACATTTCATTTATCAAAATCCGTTTAGTAAAGTTATTGTGTCTTACATCTACTGCCATATAGCAGCTATGAATCTATGACAGCTTCCTGCCTTTGTTTTTACTCTCAAGTAAAAAAGTGGCGCACTCAAGCGCCACAAAGTTTTCCAGTGCTTCAATCAGTACTTGTACTAATTATTATTTTCTTCTTACGAGTACTACACATATTAATTTGCTTCCCTTTATAGTACTACTTACACTCATTTGTTTACTTACTCGAAAGTACGCACACTTATTTTGCGCTACTACTTATTTACTTTTCTTACTTATACCACTCATATTCATACTTATGTGTCTGTACTTTGCGTATGTAGATGACCTGCGTACCAGTAGGTACAAGTATGAATATACATTGGTGGGAGCAGTACATGGCACGGCAAAGAAAATACTGCAATGTATCAGTTTTGGTATTCGTTTTATTCACTGCCGCTTATATCGCTTCGGTTTCATCTATCATTTTCCTTGTACAACGATCGTTTAAGATTAAACGAATTGCTTAAATTGTGAAATTAACTATCACACTACCGCAGTGGCTTATTAATTTAAGTATTTGTAATAACTATTTGAAACATATTGTTCGTCGAGACTCGTCATAGACTTTTCCTTACGTTCATTATTGATCTATCGCTCACAAATTTAATTCAGCAAAATTTTACACAAAACTCAAATAATTTTAGGCTTTTTTTTTTTAACTATAGATAGATCAATCATGAAAGAAAAACTCTCCCAGCAAAAAAAAAAAAAAAATTGCAGACTATACTGCTAAGGCAATAAAACCCATCATCTCTATTAAACAGTAAACTAAATGTTATCTTAAGGCTATAAAAAAATTATTAATTTATGCAAAAACAACGAAAAAAAAATCCTCAAAAAAGTCAAGATAGAAAGAAGGTTCTGCTTAGAAAAAAAAAGAAACGCTAACGCAAAAAATCTCACGTATATCAACTAACCCATCACATACGAGTTAAATGCATCATCCAACGCAACGTAACATAACGTAGCCGTTGTCTTCTATCTACGAGCAATATTTAATTCATCATCAAAATAAAAATAAAAATAAAAATAAAAAGATTAGCAGCGCCATCATAAAAATACATTGAATACACATACAATAAAAAAAAACAAATTTTGAAAAAATAAATAAATATTAAATATGTGCAGGAGTATACCAGCACAGACAGACAGTCCAACCGGCTGTTGCTTGCTTAGACTGCTAAGCAGTCTCAGTTAAATAAGTTACAATGTTCAGGAACAAAGGATAAGAAACATGAAATATTAAAACGAATAAAAGTGAAGGAAATAAAACTGAAAATCAAAAAAAATATTGATGGCAATAAGTGTACAAAATGTTAATAAAAGACTAAAATAATTAATGCGCTCATTTAAAAAAAGTAAAATCAAATAATTGCATACAGGGTGATCCGATTTAGAATATATATAATTTAAGAACTGATTGCCTGGCTCATTGTGATAAAACAATCTTATGAAAAACACTTGCTGAACTACAGGGTTTATAAAAAAGTTCCTTCAGAGTAGTATCTCTTTCAAAGAAGGATTATCTTATATCTTTCAAGGGGCGTTCAAGTATTACGTAACGCAATTTTTGAATGTGTGGTTGTTACTCAGGATATTTCAAAGGACCAAGCGTGTTAACCCGAACCAATTGCATTTGGTGTAATTAATTATTTTACTCGTTGGCCCTGTGTTTGAGGTGGACAATTCTACATCAGTGATTGCACTTTCGGTACATTTGTACTTTTTTCAGTACATTTGCGTCGTACATTAGGTACATTCGGCGCATTTTCAGTACATTTCGACTATTTCGAAAAATGACCACATTTTTTAAGTAAATGTATAAGTTTTTTTTGAAGCGTTCTGAGAAACATTTCACTTCAGCTGAGCTTCGTAGTGCTTAGTTTATCTATATAAGACCTAAACTATAGCGCGCGATTCGCACCCTTTAATAGCTGTGATGAAACTAATTGGAGATGAGAACCGACACATTGTCGTTTGCTTGACATTTTTCTAAAACTATTACAGTAGAGTGTGTTCTAAGAAGAAGTCCAGTTCCGATATTCTCTCACGGTGGGCTTTAACCAAGTTAAATGACAAGCTGAGTTACTACAAAAACTTGAATGGGGAATTATTTGGAATGTTATTTATAGTCGATATACATCAAAAGGGAAAAAATTCTTAGAGCTTTTTTTTTCCATATTTATTGTTTTTTAATGATATTACACACGTATGAAATACATATGGCATACGTATGCAATTTTAGAAACATTCGATTGCGCTCAAATTTTGACACGTTAAAGAACTTTAAAAGATAGCTCCACAACACAAATTTCAGATCCCTAGATAGTTGGAGTCATGAGTACCGATAGGTCAAAGTTTGGAAAAAACGGTATTTTTGCGAGAACTGCTGAATTCAATGTTGAATATCTCGGAACGTGGTATAAAAATGTTAACAATTTGAATAGCAATTTAAGTATTTTGAGTAAGACCTAGATTTGGGGCACCATTTTCAAAGTTGTCATATGTTACTAAAGCCTTTTTCACTTAATTTTATCGCAAATAAAGATCTAGATGTCTAGAAGCTTAAAAATATTTTTTGTGTATAGTAGATGGTTTTACAAAAATAAAATGATATCCATAACCTTAAACTTAGATTTGTGGGCTTTTAAAACTAAACTTTTTAAAACGGATTAAATACGGCTATTTTCAGGCCAAAATACAGCTCTTTCTCAGTACCCCGACCACCTAGAGAGTTGAAATTTAAAATGTGGTGCTATCTATTTAAGTACTTTGACGTAAGAATTTGAACAAAATCGGAATTTTTTTAAATTTCATACTTACATATGTATGTTTTACATATGGGCATTTCTCTCATGTTGAACGGGATGGATTTTTTTTTAAAGTGGAATAAAAGTCAAAGTAAAACACTTTTATTATTTTCTGTTACTTTAAGGAATAACCCTTTGATAGCACTATATTGAGTAAGAGGCGTGGCACCGCCCACTTAAAAAAAATATGTTTACTCAATTTTCAATCTATCTACATACCAAATTTCATCAAAATCGGTTCAGTGGCACAGCCGTGATAATGTTTTTCTCCATTTGGAGCAATGCCATGCCCGCTTTAAGGAATCAGAGTTTCTAATAATCTTTCTTAGGCTTCAATCTATCTTTAAGAAAAACTTCATCAAAATCGGCGTGGCACCGCCTACTATTGAAAAAAAAGTATACATCTCCCTATTTCTCTTCACAACCTTTCCAACAAAAAAAAAAATTATGCGATTCTGTTGTGCTATGGCTGTGAAAAAGTGGCTTAACCGTTTTCAACTGCCTATTTATTACACTTATGTTTTCGAACATGACCAACTTCAAACAGCTCCAAAAATTTAAAATTTAATTTTTTTTGCACTCGTTTTTTTTTTTTAATTATGTACATGAAACTCTGTTCGTGCAAAAATTTTGACACACTTGCTGCTGTTATCAGTTCGAAATGAGAACATATGATGTTTTTCTATGTTATATGTGACTTTAGAACATGATTCTAAGCAAATTAAAATTTGACAGTAAATAGGGAATGGTTTGATGATTTTGCATTGTTTTTAGCTAATTGACGTTGGAAGAGAGATTTTTCGGAAAGACTATCATCATGTATCACCTCTCTTACACACTTAAATATTTAAGACAAAATACTATTCAATATTACAAAAAAAGAGAAATTGCAGTTATGCAAGTTTGCAGGTGGTTTGCTCAATGTGATAAATGAATTCTGGTGTAAATTGTTTAAATTAACAAAATTTGAATATTTTCTTAGATAATATCAGATAGTAACGCTTATATAATAACTTTTAATTTTTCTGTCACTGTTGGCTTTTTGGCGGAAATGCCCATATGTAATATCATTGAAAAACAGTAAATTTGGAATTAATAAAAAAGCTCTAAGGAACTCTTATGTTTTTCATATGTCGACTCAAATTACATACTAAATAATCCTTAATAAAAGTTTTTGTTGTAACTCACACTTTTATTAAAAGTTGGTTAAAGCCCACTGTGCTCTCGCAGCTTACGGCCATTGCATACTTTGTGCTTCGCTCCGGGGTTCTGTA
The DNA here is from genome assembly GCA_949775025.1 of Tricholauxania praeusta. NCBI lineage: Eukaryota > Metazoa > Arthropoda > Insecta > Diptera > Lauxaniidae > Tricholauxania > Tricholauxania praeusta. Next base: position 131,658,252 of record OX459028.1, read on the forward strand.
GAATTTCTTAATTTTTTGAATTTTGCTAATATTTTCCCCGACATGATATGATACTCCATTATATTACTCCATCTATCCCGCTTTCCTACAACCTTTGACATTTTTTCAAACCATCATAATGGGATGAACTTACAGTGGGCGTTATTACAGATATTGCTATCCGTTTTTCAGTTTAGATTTATTGCTCGTTAAAAATGTATACATATCGGCCATTCTTTTAATAACTGCAAAATTTGTTTTTTTTTTTAAGTTTTTGAATATTTTTTGAAACGAAATATCTCAAAAACTATAGGAGATAGGATTAAAAATCACTTAATCATTTTTGTTAAGAAAGAATATAACTTTATAAAAAAAATAAAAAAATCATTGGGCAACGGCTCGATGACACTTTATTTGATTTTAATTTTTTAAGTTGAGATTTGGTAGGTAAATACTTGAAATCAATGACCTTTGAAGCAAAAAAAAAATTGGTCTCCTCGAGACAAAAACTTCGAAACATCATGTTTTAAGATCGGACTGTAAATGCCGGAGATATGAAGAAAAAATTAATAAGAGAACCGCTACGTTCGGTAAAAAAATTAAAAACATTTTTTAAAATAGTATTAATGGAATAATCGAAATATTTTTATTGGCAAAGTTTAAAGATTTTTTGCAAGCTTTAATTATCTGACACCAAAAATGTACATTAAGATGGTAGGAACTGAGATCTGGTGGGTAAGAACTAGAACGGGGTCCTTGATGTCAATGATCCTTAAAGCAAAAAATTGGTCTATTGAGACAAAAATATTGATATATCATACTTTAAGATCGGACTGTAAATGCCGATTATATGAAGAAAAATGTAGATGCGCGACCTCTATTTTCGGTAAAAAAAAAAAAAATTTTTTTCGAAATTTTCTTACAAAAATGCTTCAGATTTGATGGTGTACGGTGAACTTTTTTTTTTTTGCCTGTAAGGTGGTACGGTCTGATGTACATAAACGTATGAATGTTGTTATTTTCGATTCTCTACCAGATTGTGATTTTGTAAAAAAGTTTAATTTTGTCCCACAATGTAATTTGGGAATTTCCACAAAAGTAAACGAAAATCAAAAGTGTAACGGATGTGATTCATAAAAATTAAGCAAAGCTCAAAAACATGCCATTTATTGTGTTTTTAAGAACGCAATTCAATTTTTATCGTCTGTTAAATATCTTTTCATGTTTATTGACCACATTTCGTTTCGGTTTCATGTTAAACTTATGAATATTTTATTGTTTTTAAGTTTGAAAGTTATCATTAATAAAATACTGTCATATTCCAAAAAAATATAAATTTCTGTTGCGGTCCAATATTTCGCATAATAAAAATGATAACAAATTGTTATTTTCAACGTAAAAATACTTTTCACTTTTGATACAGATATATGCAACCTTGCAAACCTTAGCAACATCAGACAAAGAAGCATTTTATTTTAAAAGCATACAGTTTATTTAGAGAACAAACCTTATTATTCCCATCATTAAAAAACAATCGATTATATCTAAACTGTACAAGTCTGTAGTTAAAATTATCGTCATACATGAGTGCGTTGCACTTAAGCATAATATCCCAGCAGGCAAATGAGCAAGGCCTTACTCGGAGAAGGCCTGCTAGCACTGCTGCGATTATATAAGGACTTCTCAAAACTAGATTTTCATGCAAATAAAAATACAATCACTGAAGGCATAATATGCCTTGCCACAACAGACGTGCTATCAGGCCTGACATTAGAAGGCAAAGAAGAAGGACCCCATTTACTTTGAAGCATTTCTGTTTCTTTTTTTATTTCATATATTGCAATGTTTTATGATTCGGCATAACTTTTTTGTCATATGCATTGTACATATACGACATGAAAAGTATACACATGGTTAGAAATTAAGAGAGGTGTGCAGGCTAGTCTTCTGTTGTTTCATGTTATGTTAAGGAGGTAGAGTTTTGTGTATTCTTTGTCAAATTGTAAAGTCATTAAAAAATATCAACGCAAGTGAGATGGCGCGGATAAAAAACAAAAACAATTAATATTTAGAGTCTTTAAATTTATTAAAATAAATTTTTGTCAAGTACTTCTGAGAGTCCTTCTACGGTAAGCGGTCTTAGAAAGCCTGCTTAGGAAGGCCTGTTTTCTGCGGCCATTTCATATAAAAAAGAAAGTACGTATGAAAGGAGGGTGGAAGGCCTTCCAGAAGCACTGTTAGCTCCTGCCCTTGCCTACTGGGATACAATCGAACCTACCCCAATATACCTGCATATGTATGTAATATATAGAGCCTGAGTAGGAACTGTATTAATGATTACTTTGCTTGAAATTTTTGTTTGATTTCTAAAAAAAACTGTTCTCTTTAGGTGCATTTTAGCCATTTCTTCAGTCTTTATTGATCAATTCAGAATATTTTTTGAGAAAAATTAAATGTTTTCATCTTCTCTATGACTTTCTGCATAGCATGTTTTTCTATATGAAACTCTCTTTTCGAGCAATTAGAAAAAGTTTGATATTCAACTTTTTTAAGCGGTCATATCTTTACAAACGTTTAGTTTTTATTGAGAATCACTTTAAAAAATTTCATGAGCACCATGATGTTGAGACCCCAAATGATAATACTTCAAAAACAAAATCAGTCGTCACTTATTTTTTTAGAGAAATGTGTACTCATCAACGTACTGTTGAGTAGCCATCAAATTGCAGCTTTCCACCTGGGACAGTTTCGTTAAAGGCCTCTGCTTTCAATTTTGCCTTGAACTTGCGAATTTTCTGTTTTATTGCAGTTTCCTATTTGCATTTTCTTGATTGTTTTCAGTCTCGTGTCAGTAAGTTTTGTGAATAATTAAATATGCGCCATTTTTATGGCTAATAAAATTACAACATTAACGATTATGGCAAAGCAACAAAAACAACAAATTGCACTACTAAACAAAAAATCAGTAAAAAAAAATCCGTCACATGTGTGCGAATTCTGCATAAAACTGAACACAAAGTTGAATTTATTTATTTACTTAACGTTTTTAATGAGCAAAATAAAAACAAAATAAAAACTCATAACAACAAAAGGGAAAAATGCACCATATCAAATTAATTCCACGATTCTATTTATTTCTGTTGCTTTCAGTATCTTGCAGATACTGAAATACGAGCGCACATTTTTTGTTGTTGTTGTTTTGCCGTACCTATACGAGTAATGGCAGTACAATTTTAGCCTTTTTTATATAATTTAAAAAAAAAACTGTGCAAAAAACAGTAAATAAACAATGAAATTAGCTTAACTACACATTGTTTGTTTTAAATATTATTAATTAAATTTAAGCGTAATTTTGCTAGTCAACCGTATAAGCAAACAGCGATAAATAAATAAAACAGATAAAAAATTATTTGAATTAAAAAAATCTAACACTTGAAAAAGCTGTTTAAGTCACAAATATTTCATGCAGGCCTAATACTTCTTATTGTTTATTAGGATGGATCGAAAGCATGCCTTTTTTTTTTTGATTTTCAATAGTGATTATATCCATATAAAATATTTGGCAATTCTGATGATGTATTTAATCCGAGCATTGATCTTGAAATTTTGGAATTATTTTGCAACAAATTTGTTTTTTTCTTTTCTTTATTAGACCCTATATATTTGAAGCTCCTAATATCATCAGAAGTCCGTATCAGAATTCGCCGAATTATTAACATTTTCCTGAAAGTTTGCCTAATTTTTTTTTGCCAAAAATAGTAATTTTTAAAAACAATTATATTATTAAGCTATAATTTTGCTAACAGATAAAGCCCAATTTGTTTTCATCCATTTGTTATGCAGTCAGTTATGTATTTTTTTATTAACCCTTTAATACCGCAATAGAACAAATTGTGCCAAATTTCTGAAAAATTTCATGTCTCAAGAACCGCATTAAATGATGTTGCGACTCTCAATAATTGGACAGCTGAGTTTTAATGCGGTCGTATGAATTGTTTTGATGATATGCGTCCAGGAAGTACGCTCGAGGATGTTTCGCACGAATACTTGAAAATGAGGTCGCTCTCTGTCAGATAACTTATGTGCCGCATTTGCTCTCAGTTGACAACAAACACAAACGTGTGACCATTTCAAAAGAGTGTTTGGTGATGTTCAAACATTTTTTTCCGTGTTCGAAACATTCATCACAAGTCACTACAGAGTAAGAAACAGTCGAAGTGTTGAACTTCTCCGGAAGAATCGAAACCGAAAAAGGCTTAGTTGGATTTGTCAGCCTACTAAGTATATAATGTCAACTGTTTTTTTTTGGAATATGCATGATATTATTTACATTATTTACCTTGAAAAGGACAGCGTGATCAATGGCAAATATTATTTTGAACCATTCAGCCAATTCGATTCTGATTTAAAAAAAAAAAGCAAAAATAAGATATTTGCAAAGAAAATAGTGCATTTCTCTCAGGGCAAAGAGCAAAATTACATCAATTGCACTATTCTCGGAATTCGAGACCATTAGTTACTTGTTTTCAAATTTAAAGAAACAAAAAATTTTCGCCGAAAAAGTTGACACCTAGGTACAGAAAAACATGAATTGACGGACTTATAGCTTCTTTTAAAGACAAGTATAAAGACAACATATTATATTTATAGATTCTTTATGTACCTCTTTGTTATCTTTGAAAATACTCGGAAAAGTGTAATTCTAAGGTGTTTTGTGTCTTGCTTAGAGACTTATAAAGGTGCGTTAATAAAAATCAAATTACATTTTTACAAACGATTTGTATGCCGATCTCGAACTGATCGATCCATAGTTCCGCACGCTACTCACTAGGCTATCTATGTTATATTATACTATATGTTATAGGTGAATCATATCTTTCTCACATTTTTCTTGGTAAAGCACCTTAAAAAGACATAGAATGGGCAATAGTGTACCCTCGTATAAAGACACATACGAGACATGAGGTGGCAAGTCTCTTGTAGGTCCTTATACTGTACTGAGGAGTCATATCTTTCAAGTGACTTTTATGTCTACAATATAAGGAAACACACAAGACATGGTACCTCAAGTCTTCATAAGGATTTTATTATGTACACATGGGACTTATCGCTTAATGTCTTCATTACCACTTTGTTATGTGCAGCATAAGGACACATACGAGACATGAGGTAGCACAAGAAAGTGCTTTAAAAGATATTAGGTGACATGTCTCGAGTGGTGTGTCTTTACATTAAGGATATTTTGATGTATCCCTTTATGCTGGTTTTACATCATGCTCTATCAAGATATTATAAAACCAATATATCGCTGCAAAGGCGATAAGGATAACGAGCTATTTTAAAGACATCACTGCTGTAAGCTGAATTTTTGTCTTGATAAGTTGTGCTTCTAGGGAATAGTAGTACTACCCAGCAAGCGTGACAAACTAGATTTTGTGCCCGGCGTTGACAAAAAAGGCAGCTACGACCCAGTCGTACCGCATTGATCTGAAAAATTGTTATAAAATTGCCGTAATTTTGTTGGAGTTTCAAGCGTGAACTGTTGTATTTGTTGGCATTTTAATTTGACAGAGTTGTTAATTTCAAATTATGTTGCTCAGTTTAAAAAATGCGCTTAAGCCGCAAATTACCAACAACATTAAGATTGCAAACGATAAGATATTCGCTGCTTTTGTTGTTAGCTTTCTTGTTTTTGTTGTTGTTTTTGAACATTTTTTTTAATACTTAAAGATAACAATTAAAGTAGTTAGAGCAGGCATTTTGCGAAATTACTAAATTTCGCAAATTTTTTGTTGTTGTTTTTAGATATTTCTTTGCTTAAGTAAATTTTATTCTTTGTTTTGAGTTATCAGCTTTTTTGTGGCATTTTGCTTTGTAATATTTTTTTGCAATTTCTCTATTTTTTTATTTAATCATGACGTAATTTTGTTAAATCCTAAACTTATTATACGAATTCGTCACTCACAGCTGTTTCTGTTTACTCATTCCTTTGACGATTTGTTTTGTTGTTAATTTTTTTTCCAAACTCTTGTATTTGCACTCGCAAACACCCCCGCGCACTCATTTCCGCTTACATACTTCAGGTAATTGACACAAAAAAACAGTTGTTAAAAATTTGCAATTTCCATGCCAAAATTAAACGAAAAAAAAAAAAACTTAAAAATTTTTAAAAAATAAACATCGCAAACATTTGTGTTGAATTTGATTTAATTCTGCTGTAGTCTGGTCGTCGTCATCATCAACATCATCATCGTCGTCGGCGGCAGGTCTGTTGATCTCTGTGCTTGATTACGCGAAAAAGTTGAAGTTTTTTTCTGTTGCGCATCGAATTTGAAAAAATTTGTCATTCATCATCTATCTTCATTGTCTGGTAATGAAAGGCGTGCGAAAGTTTTGAATGAACTCAATGTCGAATGAGAAATACTGGTTCTATAGAAAATACCTGGTTTTTAATTAGAGCTAAAATTCTCATGATTTTTCCGTTGGCACTTAATAAATTTTTTTTTATATAAAAAATTCTGCTAAGCAAAGCGGTTCCTAAAATAAAATTCGCCAAAAATTGATAAGAACGATCTACCCTAAGAGGTCGTTTTCTAGAGGCATTTCATTATATTCTACTATTGTCAACTTTATATTTGACAAACGTCGACTCTATTACATATATATTTGAAGAAAGGGTGTGTATAAGACTTAATTTTTTTTTATTTTTTCATTTTTTTTTATTGGCTTAAGTCATGCCAAAACAATTCTAGAATCAAAATCTACAACGCCCAAGTACCGATGTAAACTCAAAATTTTTTTAAATCAATTTTTTCCAAAAAACTTTGATGAAGATGTGTAGCATTTTGAAACTTCAAACGCGTTTTTCTCGAAACCATGTTTTCAAAATCGGCAAGCAGTAGAACTCAAAATGTTTACATCCGATTGACTTGAAACTTTAACAGTAGCTTCATTGTTTGATTACACAGGACCACAAAAAAAAGGTCCTATGGTTGGAAGATAAGGTATCATACGGTATGTATTTTGGCGTCCTAAGCACGAATTCGTGGTCAGAATTTTTCTATCATCCTCGGATTTTGACATAACACCTCAAAATTGCACTTTAAAATACGTTAAAAAGAAAGTCCCTAAAAAAAAAATCAAAACCCAAAAGGTAGGCCTTACATTTATTACGTATCTAGGTAAGCCAAAATAATATCTTACAATAAAAATGAGTTTTAGCTGCCCACTTTTTTCCAGCACCCCCATTTACCCCCAAAAGGTTAAAAACTCATTTATCATAAAATTCAAAATTAATGCATTTGATTCTTTTTTTTTGAGGGACTTTCTTTTTAACTTATTTTAAGGTGTAATTTAGAGGTTATGTCAAAATCTGAGGGTGATGGAAAATTTCTGACTACGAATTCGTGTTTTGGACGCCAAAATACATACCTTAGGATAGCTCATCTTCGAACTTTTTTTGTGGTCCTGTGTTATCTGTTGAAGTACACACGATTTTAGCGATTAATTAACAAAAAAAAAAAGTTATAAATAATTTAAGTAAATTTTTTTTGTTGAAAACACGATTTTTTGTTAAAACATTCGCCATTTCGCGAAAAAAAAATTCTAAAAATATAATCATGTGTACTTCAATAGCAAAACTCATGTAGATAATGAAAAAATTTTTTTTTTGCTATGGGTGGAGTTGGACGTGACTTCTACTGCTCGTCGCGGAAGATCTTTTTGAAAAAGTGGTTCACGGTAATCACTGCACAACCGCCATTTTGTAAAAACAATATGAAAAAATTTTTTTTTCTCTTCTTCAAGAGTTGCTTAATTCAATGTCATATTATATGTATACCTTTAATCTCAAATGTCCATTAAAAGTCCATTATTAAAGCAGCATTGTTTTTTAGAGCATAAGGGAGATATAACCCCTTAAGGATTGCCTGTCCCTATGTAAGTGTTTACACGAGGAAAGTTTTTCGGCAAAAAATTTATCATATGTCGCAAACGCAAAACGAAAATCACAAAATAGAATAGACAAGAATTTGTCTCTCAGACTTTCCTCGTGTAAACTTCGACTATGCAAGGTCAAAATGCACATTGTTATTGCAGTATGGAGCCGTATGGACCTAAGTTTTTTTCTTTGCGGTTTGTATTTAATAAAGCTGTGCAACGAGATTTTCGAACATGTTCGAACTGTTCCCATACACAACGAGTCAAACTCGAACAACTCGATTCGTTCGACTCAACTCATGTTCATGTTCAGTTCGTTTGTTGTTCGTATCATACGAATACAGCTTATAAGTTTCGAGCTACTCGTTTGTTCGAGCTTCAACTTTTTTTCCAATGTACGGTGCTCTGCAATATTCATTTGTTTTTTCCGAACCACTTGTACGTAGGCACAAACAGAGCAAAATAACGAGATGTGAGTGATTACATCGAACTGAGCAAACTGAGTTGAGTCGAACTACTCGAACTTGGTTCGGTTGGTTTTGTGTTAAGCTCGCGAGTTTCGAGTTTCTTCGCACTAGTTCAACTCGTTGCACGGCCTTATTATTTAACTAATTGATGATTTATCATAAATAATTTCGGCATAAGTCGAACCATTGCTGCGCTACAATTAATTAAAATTCATGAAAAATTTAAGAATAATATTTTTAGATAAGTAAATATCCAATCTACGAAAAAAGGTATTGGAACATAAAATGCAGGAAATAAGTTGATCTTTCGAAACATTCATCATGACTAAGGCCGAGTCTATAAACAACTTAACTGTCAATTCTATACTTGACTGAAGCCGACAGTGTGCTCGTCTAAAATCGATTATATACTCATTTAAAGACGTCACTATATTTTTAACTAATGTTGACTTTATACTCGACTAAAGTCGACTCTATGCGTGCCGTTCTTTTTTATTTATTTTGTTTTGCGATCGGTCCCTGCGGTCCCACTTACCCGCCCAACCGCAAGAGAGGTGCATCCGTGTATCGTACGAATCGGTGAATGACTTTAGTTGACTTTATGTTATAATCGAGTAAAATGACAATTTTTTAGTCAATGAAAACCGATTTTATTTTCGACTGAAGTCGATTAGATAAATTCCACATTACACTCTACTTAAGCCTGATTTATATTCAGCCAAAATTAACTTTATACAAGATACAGTCTCTAAATTTGGCTACGTAATTGACTAAAGTTGACCCAGTGAGTCAATTAAGTGAACTTTATACTTGACTAAAGTTTTAATTGGCCAAAGTCAGCATCACGCTCGTTTTAAGTCGACTTTATATTAAGCTAATATCGTCTCCATTCTCGACTAAAGTTGACTTTACATATGAACTTATGTCGTATCTATATTTGATCAAAGTTCGTTCTATACTCGGCAATCGTTCTATATACGACTGAGTCGAATACATACTCGATTTTCTATCCGGATAAAGCTGATTTTATACCAGAGTCGACTCTTAGCATAACTAAATTCAGCTTTTAACTCGGTTAGTGTCGACTTTATATTTGATTAAAGTCGTTTTTACAATCAGCCCAGTTGACTTTTAGGTTGACTAAAGTTAATCTTAGACACGGCTAGTATCGGCTTTAAATAAAGTAAAGTTGACTTTATATTCAACTTAAGCGGCCCTTATACTCAAAAAATCGACTGAAAATGCGAACGAAGTCGATTTTATACTCTGCTTAAGCGGTATCTTAAGTGAACTAAAGTCAAGTGAAGTCCACTCTGAAACCCGTCACAAGTCTGAACTGTTCTATAGAAGTCGACTCTTTGTTGAGTCGCAAATGACACTAGTTGACTAAAGTGGCCTATGTACTACCCGAGGAGTTGAAAAAATTTAAGTGACCTTGCAATTTTAGTAAAAATTTTCGATCCGCAGACTCCACATGAAATTTCACTCATAAAATGTTTGTTATTTGACGGATATGGCACGAGGTTCTGATGCTTCCGTGGAACGAATTTTGCAGATTAAAAAGTCTTGTCTCTGGCACTACTTCCTTCGATTAAAGTTGAGTGTTGTGTAATCTGCATTCCTGAAAAACTCAAAGATGAACCTGACTTTCAATTTATATAGGATCAGTTAAATCTTTTGCCGTATTTCAAAGTCAACTCCAGAGAAGTCAGTCCAGAGTTTAGTCGAGAATAAAGTCGGCACATCAGCCGCTCAGTCATGGACGATAAATTTTGCAATTCAGTAAAAATTTTTATCTCACTTTATATTTCACTCACTCAGTTTGTTATTTGCTGAATGTGGAACGGAGCTTTGATATTTCCGTGGAACGAATTCTTAAGAAAATTAATCGCTTGTGCTTCAGTGAAGTATTACGGCGACTTCTTTCCCAAGCAATTTGCTCGTTTTCAAAATGTGAGCAGTACATTTTTCATATAAGATTTGGGACTAATTTGAGTCACCTTCAAATTGATAATCAGCAAAAGTGTCTTGGCAAACATTGAGTTATTTATTGATTTCTGTGGATATGCGCAAACCAATGTGCTGGCATAGCAAATTAAAGGAAAAACTTGAATTTATGTAGGTCACCGAAAATCAAGAAAAAATGAATTTAAATTTTTATGTATTTTTTTTTTATGAAGTTCATAAAATTTTGTTTATACGATACACCCAACAACGTCAGAGTTCAACAAACTCAAAGCAAACAAAAATATCAGACAAAAAAAAAAGTGTCAACACAAAAATACGTAGGTACAGCAAAAACAAGTTGCATAATAAAACGACTTGAAAAAATATCAACATTTGCTAAAAGTGTTTTTTTTTTTGTTTCAAGAACAGCAACAACAATAAAAGCAGTAAAAACCATTGATTATAATAAAAATCAACAAACGAACAACTTATAGTAAAACAAAACATAAACTGAAAAAAAAAAACCCTTAAAATACAAATGTTTAAGCGTTCATTGACTTGAATGTCATCTTGAAACAACAGCAACAACAGCAACAAAAACCCATTAAAAACACATGCAACAATAAAACATAAAACACTAGAAAACCACACAGTAAAAGGCTTAAAAGAACTTTTCTGCTGTGTTGTTGCCTAAAAAGGTATCAACCGCAAAGAAGATGCTGCTGCCGTATGTTTGTTGCCAACATTCGGTATTGTAGCGTATGCTGCTGCTGCTGCTGGTGCTTGCAGCAAATGCGTCACACATGCACAAACTGCAAAATTTATGTGCAACACAGCATGCTAATGTGCTCATTTTTAAGAGTTGCATGTCTGAAGAGGGTTAAAAGCTTTTCACGTCAATATAAGTTTGACAAACTTGTTGTTTGGCTAATAATTAAAATGAAAAATTATGCTTCTTGCTGTGAGCAAATAGTTTCTTTGGAGCTATTGCAATGTCTTCTCGGCTATTGAAATAAAAATCAAAATGAATTTTAGAATGCTTTTAATGGTAAGGTAGGAGTGACAGAGTCCTTTGTTTTTATGTGATCACCTGCCTTGATGGCTTAATATCACAGTATGACTTTCACACACATGAGTTAATTTATATTCGTGCCTAACCTAGGTACGACTACATTTAATACAGTTACCAAGTAAAGCTATGTTTATGGACATAACTTCACCCTTGGTTTGAGCCGAGACCTATCTAGGATCTCTTGCAGTTCTAAGAACGGCCACTTGGTTGAGAATGCAACTCCACATCGGGCAATTTACGTTAGCATATTACTCTTCCTGCGAGTTAGGTTTCAACCACAGCCACCACGAATCCTTCCCATGCGATCTTCACGCACTGTTGGGCTAGGACCGAAGTCCTAGGGGCTCCCAACAATCCGTGGTACCAGATTAGTTTGCACCTTCACCTCTGGTCAAGCTTAGTAGTTTGAAAAAGAACTACACAAGGAAAGCCAGTCACAAGCCCAAGCCAAAGTACATAAAAGTACAATGCTTGAACCCTACGCACTAGCGTAACCAAGCACAGTACAATTTCCTGTCTACTACCAGTTTAGGCTTACCACAACGCCCAAGGGCACTGGTAAGCCCCAGGTAGGTAGGAGTGACAGTCAGTTGGACCAAATGATGATCTATTGCGATATCAAGGGATATGTAGTTAATACATTCTCCAGATTTCGTTATGAAACTATGTAGCTGACCTATACTAACATGTCTTAAGTCATCCAGTTCATCAAATAAGAATGAACTAAGTGTTCTGTGTCGTCTTCTAGCAAGTGTGGCGCAGAAGCAAAGACAATGTTGAATGCTTTACTCCTCCTCAACATACCTGCAACTTCTACGGAAAGCAAAACACTAACCACTCTGCATGTCTGTTGATAAGGCAGTGCCCAGTTATAACAACTGAAGAAGACGATATGTCAGTGCTAGAGAGTATTTTGCATTCCAATCTGGCCAGATTTGCTTCTTCATATCGCATCAGATCAGATCGATTTTCAACAGTATTTGAGAAGTAACACCTTCCTTGTATAGAAGAGTTTGTTCTATATCCTATACCAAAATAAAGTGAATGTTAAATGCTGTGTCATTTCATCAAAGGAAAAGCGGCATTTCAGGACCACTTGTCCACTTGTGAGCTTAGGAAGATTGATTTTAGTTATCTTATAGCAATGTTACCAACAGAGTAAATGCTTATGTCTCTTTTGTATACGACATTTCTTCCCAGCCAGGATGGTACTTCTTCTATAGTAATAACCTCTGCCTAAAAAAATGTTGCAATAGGTTGATAACTTCAGTTCATTAGAGTAAATTTGAACTATTAAGCTTGGAGCTATCCGTATATAAATTAAGACAGTACTCTCTTCCCGGTAGTCCTCCATTTGAATCATCCTTAGTTGAAATGTAAGTCGTGTGATTCCTCGCGAATGAGATTACTGGTATAGTATAATCAAAATTGATGGGAACAACATTCGTCGAGTGTTCTGTTTCTCCCTCCCTCGGACAAGTGAAATGTTTTCTTATGTCCAATAGTGGAAGAACCTGTCATCTGCTGACTTTATAGGAGTGAGACGAAAGAGTGTGCTCCAATGTGCCCGATGGTGTACATAGTTCTGATATAGGTGGAGGAAACCATTTGTACTTTGTGCTATTGATTGTAGTATGTGACTTTCTCTAACACAAGCCACCACATCACAGTGACACATAACAGAATCAATAGAGTGGAAAACTTTTTTACAGGAGGGCTACAGTGGCTTTTCTAACGCTCTCTTCAACACTAAGCTTCCAAATTAGTTTCTATCCAATATCATACCTTCTTTTCTTTAAGTTTAGTGCCTTTAAGTTAAAGAAGTTCGATACTGGAAAGCTTATGACAGCAAGTTAAAAGAACTAATTTAGTTTTGCTTAGACTTTCAGCTAAGCCTAAACCTTATTCGACAGTGAGAGGAGTTTGATTAAGGTGTCCTGAATAATTTCACATAGTGTACTGGGGAATTTACCACAAAAAGTTAGTGCGACATCATCAACGTAAGCTATGTATAAGTCCTGCAGCCTCTTCAGTGACACAAGCATCTTGCTTATACCTAAATTCCACAGTAGGAGAGGTATCGCTCCACCCTGTGCACCCTGCAGTGGGATATTTGGTTATTTTCTTTAAGAAAAACGACTTGTTTGTTGTAAGAGCTAAAATTGGCTCATTTTTCCTACTTTGCCCACCTTTGCCCACGAGCCGGCCAGGCAATGTCTCCATTCCATTTCTCGAAAGATAGTCATCGTATCCCCCTGATTGAGTGAGCAGTAAAACCATCTTCTTAAAACCGCATGCGGTCACGAGATTGGTAACATAGCTTCAGATGTAAAAAGCTTTTGAAGGAGGATCTCGTTAGGCAAAGCAACTGCAGAGATAGTTATTTCTTCAGCCTGTTCAATCAAGATAGTCCACTGAGGTGTTGTAGTAGACTTTGTTAAAGCAATTGCTATTTACTGAAAAATTTGCTTATAAGCATTTTGTTTACTTTTTTTGTAGAGCAAAGTTATTGTCTAACATGGTTCCTTCAGTCGCAACACAGATAAGACACTCACTTGTTTGATTCTTAAAACAAAGTTCATCATAGTATGGCAACCTTGGCTACAAATAAATATTTTCACTTAGACAGCTAGATATCTTGGTAGCATTTGGCTTTTTTTTTTTGTAAAACCTACCTCAATTTAGAAAAATGACAGCATATTGTTAAATCAACAATAAAAGTAGCAGCATTAGTGCCTTCGTCATATTTTAGCTGCTGCTTATCAGCAGTCGAGAAAGAAAGAAAGAAGCGCTCTGTGTTTTCTGAGTTGCGTGCAAATAAAGCAATTTAATGCTGCGCTTACCATGCTGCTTTTTATTTATTTGCTTATTGCTGTCATTCTCTTTGCTTCTATTGTTTTTGTTTTGTTTACTTTCTTATGCTGCGAGTTTGTTTTTGTGATTATTTGCTCGCCGCATCCTAACCAGAAGTCGCTACAAATAAATCGTAAATTTATTTGTTGTTGCTTTTGTTGCTATTGCTGTGTTGCTGACGCTGTGTTGCTGTTACTGATAAGCAACTGCATGTTGCACGCATTAGTGTGTAATGTTTTCAAAGTGGCGGAGTTGCCAGACTGTTTAGAAATTAAAGTTCTTAGGTAGTTAGTTAGAGGTTGAAAATGCTAATGCTTCGGTAGCAACTGCTAGCAATGATTGCTTTATATGTTGTCTGAAAAACCACTAAAGCAATTGATAATTGAATATGCTGTCGAAAAAAATTGCGCTTAAAAAATGCTCTCTTAGCTGTAGCAGAAGAAATGCTCTCTATTTACTATCGTGAAGCGTACTTTTATTGGAAATTTTAAGAATTATGCTTTTATTCTTTACAAAATACCAATTTTATTCTTAAAAACATTATTACTTTAGTTATCCAATTAACGCCTTCACATCTTATGAGTTTAAACTCTGGAATAACTGGTTAAACTCTTAAATTATTTAAAAAAAAAAAACATAAAACTTCTTAAAGTTGACACAATGTAGTGTAAACAGACTAGCTTTTATATTAGCAGTTGCTGGGTTCTACAAAACCCATGAATATTCTTGTGTAGTATTGATTTTTACCGAGATTGCTGTATGGCAGCACTGATGTTATCAAATATCTTGTTCGCTTGCTCTTTTATTTGATTTAGCTGTCACATTCTTATAGCACTTTCTATTTCGGAAGTAACTAATATGCCACATGCCAGCATTAACTGCTATGAAACTGGTTATATTGGGTTTGGTTGCTTTTATAACAGCCAATGCTCACTTCTACAAAACACTCGGACAATCTTGTGCGATTTTGACTTCCGCAGAAATATCTTTTATGCAGCATTGATGTTGTCATGTCTTTTGTTCACTTGCTCCATTTTTTGATGTCTAACGTCGTGCATTAATGTTGGCGGTATTAAAAAGGTTTACATCCAGCATTCTTTCCAGAACTTTAAGAAAAAATTATGAAAGGCTAATTGTCCTGTAATTCTTGGCTGCAGTTTGGCTGCATTTTCTGGGATTTGAAATTAAACTTCTATCTATTTGTTGGGTATGCAACCCACGACTACGCATCTCCGAATCTAGTAAGCCAGGGCATAATGGAACTATTTGTCCTTAGCTATAGAACATAATTATTCATAGGGCACTGCAGATTTGAAAGAATTTAATGATTTGTACGTTGATAAGCTCATGGAAATACGCTTTGTCCAGGATTTACTTAAATTGATTGTGTCGAGTAATCATTTTGGGCGTAACCTTCTATGAAATTTCCAAGAAAGTGAGTTTCAAGGAGCAGTGCTAACATTTCTTGACTTTTTTTTTTCAATGCACAAGTCGTCTGTCATACGAAGGTATCCTTCTGTCATATAATATGCATAATAGTCTACCCAGTCTTGTTGCTACGTTGATCCCCTCTAGGCTTTTACTAAATTTATCTCACGATTCTCTTTTGGCTGCTCTTGTAAACTTTTTCAAGGCGTTGAGGCATGTGGTTAACTTATTCCCACCCAGTTTAATTCTAGTTGATTTGGCCTTCTTAAGTAGACTTGTACCATAGATTGTCTGATATTTCAAGAGCTCGTAAAATTTTTTCTTGAGGGATTTGTTGCGTTAAACTTAAAAGTTTGTTCAACTTAATCTCTTTAGATAGAAAGAAAAACGGCTCTTTTGTAAACGAAACCAATTAATTACATTAATTTTCCCTCTTTTCTCTTTAGTTTTGCTCAGCTAAGTTTTGTGTCAATCTGGCAATATTTCACCTACATGCTATCAATATGCGTATGCTACTGTTCTGTTGTTTAATTGTGTGAGTGTGTCAACGGTTCAATAAATCAATTAATATTTATGATCCCGATAAGCAAATGAGTTGCCAGCAAATAATCAGCAACAAGTTTTGTTGTTTCTTCACAGCGACATAAATGAACAAATGGAAAAATTGCATGAAATATGCTCAATAAAATTATTAATTTACTTTATTATTTATTCATATATAACACGCAGTCGTTAATTTCCATGCAAATTGTTGGAAATCAATTAATTAAAGAGCTTGAGATTGTGAAATAATTAGAAAATCTTAATTGATAGCATCAGTTTTATTGATATAAATCATAAATCAGTAGCTGAATTGAATATTTTTATTAAATAATTTAATTATCAAATGAATGAAAGTGACGCAACAACTTTATAGCCGTAACTAATAAAAAGATCAGTTGCTGACTTATATGATTTTCAAACAGCTGCAACAATTTTGTACACGCAATTGAAACTTGGTTTGACCAAGTGAACAATTTCTAATATTTTTGTTTGGAAATTACTTGATTTTGGTCATTAGAACCAAAAATGTCTACAAATTAAGAATAACATTTACGTCCTTTTATAAAGTATGTGGCATAGTGTTTTACATCTCTATCTCCTTTACAATGTGCTGTCTTTACAAACAAGATCGTCCCGAATAGAATTTGTGTTCGGCTTCACATTCAACATGGAAACAATTGGGTTAGCCTTAATTAGGAATGTAAACATCCTACCAGTTAGGCAATTTCAAGGCATACCTTAGTTATTTTTGCCTATCAACTGTCTGATTAGGCCTTACTACGGTTAGTAAAAGACATGCCTTAGTCAGAGAACTTTTGACGACCTAATGTGGACCGAATTGAGCTTTCTTATGCAGGAAACCTATGAGCACACCGGTACAATCCAAATTATTACCTTATGTTCTGGTTAGGCAAAGCCAATGGGTACTTAATTTACGCCTAACGATCCTAACGAAAATTTTTAGCTCTTTCTTATGAACTTAGATCCAAATACTTAAAAGCATAGAACGCAGTATCATTAAGCGAACCCCACTAAGTCTAATCATTCCAGACCACTCATAAGTTATGCTGCCTCGTTGAACAAGGTTAAGTAATTCCGAATTTGTCTGTGAACTCAATGCTTTTCGATCAACAAGAAGTTCTTTTGAGTGTTGCAGAATGATTTGCATTCTCGAATTTCCATAAAGATGTCAATTGAATTGCCTCCGCACGTTCTTAGATAAGAGAAATCAGATTGTTTTATTCCATTTTATTGCCAATGAAATCTCCCGCTATGCAAGTCCTAACGCTTAGGTAGAAAAAAAAAGTAATTTGCATTGCCAGATCTTAACTCAAACAGCTTATGGAACTTCTCAGCTTTGAAACACAGCTTTAGTTTTTCGAGACGATCATTCCTTTTTAACGCTTCTCTTGAGTATTGCATATTAATTTGAATTGTCGGAACTATTCGAACATGCTTTCCAAAACTACTTTACATATCTCATGTTATACAGCTCAATTTGCGTATTGATTTGCAGTATCATTACGACGGCTGAGTTGGGTTTTCTACCATTTTAGCGATATCTTTTGGAAATAGACTTTATCTCTATTTACTTGTGAAAGGATAAAAATCAGATCATCTTGATGTCTGCTTTTTCATATTACAAATTAATTTGCATTCTCGCATGTTTACTAAACTGTCAGTTAAACTTTCTTTCATGCAACTCATTTTTCTTAGATAAGAATAAAACCTAGGTTGAGTGTCGAAGATTGTGAATTAAATATGCATTTCGAACACTCACTGAAATGACTCAAAAACTTATTTGCATGTTCTTTAAATCACAATTGCATTTTGATATGCAGTATCTGATTTAAATTAAGAAGTCAATTCAATTTTCCTATCTACATCCATGGCATTTGCCTAACAGATGTATACCGAGTGATCGAGGTGTTCAAGTGATCATGAAAACTTCTCTTTAAGTGTTGCAAGTTAATTTGTATTTTTGTACCCTCGTACTTCCATAGAATGCCAGAAGAAAGGTATATAATATAGAAATTTTTTAATTTGTTTTTAGTCGACTGAATGTTATTAATTAATTTGAAATTTTTAATCCAACTTTACAGTCAATTGCAGTAACCAATATTCTTGTGAAATTTCACAAATCGGTTAATGCTTTATAAACAAACATGACAAAGACAACAAATGGAACAATTTAACCTGGTAATTGGTGACATATGTTTCGGCTATTACCACATATATACACATATTCATATGTATATACATAGCCTCATCAGACCAGTTTTGGTTAATTTGTAATGTGATTCGAACCCCCGACCATTCCATGAATTATATGTGGACGGCCGCTCTAACACTTGAGCCACGGAGGTTGTGCTGAACAACATGTACAAAGTGCAATTTATATTATGCGATTGCGCCATCTGTTGTCATTTTATTGTCATTTCTCGTTTGCTGCATAGCTTTGTTAAACCATCGGTTTAAGGACTTGCTATATGATGTAGCTTTATTATTTCGAATTTCGGGCTTCCGCCACTTTTATTCTTCGAATAATTGTTGGACGTATTCTTCCGGTTTTAGAAATTTTTTAATTTGTTTTTAGTCGACTGAATGTTATTAATTAATTTGAAATTTTTAATCGAACTTTACAGTCAATTGCAGTAACCAATATTCTTGTGAAATTTCACAAATCGGTTAATGCTTTATAAACAAACATGACAAAGACAACAAATGGAACAATTTAACCTGGTAATTGGTGACATATGTTTCGGCTATTACCACATATATACACATATTCATATGTATATACATAGCCTCATCAGACCAGTTTTGGTTAATTTGTAATGTGATTCGAACCCCCGACCATTCCATGAATTATATGTGGACGGCCGCTCTAACACTTGAGCCACGGAGGTTGTGCTGAACAACATGTACAAAGTGCAATTTATATTATGCGATTGCGCCATCTGTTGTCATTTTATTGTCATTTCTCGTTTGCTGCATAGCTTTGTTAAACCATCGGTTTAAGGACTTGCTATATGATGTAGCTTTATTATTTCGAATTTCGGGCTTCCGCCACTTTTATTCTTCGAATAATTGTTGGACGTATTCTTCCGGTTTTAGAAATTTTTTAATTTGTTTTTAGTCGACTGAATGTTATTAATTAATTTGAAATTTTTAATCGAACTTTACAGTCAATTGCAGTAACCAATATTCTTGTGAAATTTCACAAATCGGTTAATGCTTTATAAACAAACATGACAAAGACAACAAATGTCACCAATTACCAGGTTAAATTGTTCCATTTGTTGTCTTTGTCATGTTTGTTTATAAAGCATTAACCGATTTGTGAAATTTCACAAGAATATTGGTTACTGCAATTGACTGTAAAGTTCGATTAAAAATTTCAAATTAATTAATAACATTCAGTCGACTAAAAACAAATTAAAAAATTTCTAAAACCGGAAGAATACGTCCAACAATTATTCGAAGAATAAAAGTGGCGGAAGCCCGAAATTCGAAATAATAAAGCTACATCATATAGCAAGTCCTTAAACCGATGGTTTAACAAAGCTATGCAGCAAACGAGAAATGACAATAAAATGACAACAGATGGCGCAATCGCATAATATAAATTGCACTTTGTACATGTTGTTCAGCACAACCTCCGTGGCTCAAGTGTTAGAGCGGCCGTCCACATATAATTCATGGAATGGTCGGGGGTTCGAATCACATTACAAATTAACCAAAACTGGTCTGATGAGGCTATGTATATACATATGAATATGTGTATATATGTGGTAATAGCCGAAACATATGTCACCAATTACCAGGTTAAATTGTTCCATTTGTTGTCTTTGTCATGTTTGTTTATAAAGCATTAACCGATTTGTGAAATTTCACAAGAATATTGGTTACTGCAATTGACTGGTATATAATATATATATTTTTACTGCTAAGAGCTTTTGCATTGTGATGAAACTTTCTCAATATATGTACCTTGGACCTCCAACTTATTTAAATATTGATTTACCTTATTGAATTTCCTTTTATGTAAGCCATTGCTTTTGGATCAGAAATTCAGCCAGTGTTTGCATGCAGTACACAACAACAATGTCATACAAATTCATTAGCATCGTCGGACAAAACTTTCTTAGAATGTCTAATAACCGAAAATATGATGGATGAAAAACAAATTTTGTAATACAGTTTATATAGATTTACGATTGTATTATCTTGATGAAACGGAACTTTTTTCTTCGGCAAATGCGGTTCTTTTGTTAAAATTTGTTACAAGAGCTCTTAATGATATTTGACAAAAAAACAGACGCAATCACCCTTTTTGAGTGTTTCTCGGTCTCTAGTTTTAATTATTGTCCGCGGTTATGAAACGGCAACAAAACCCTTTATCGCTGAAATCAAAAATTGAAAATCGTCACACACTTCTTCGAAATGGTCATACTTTTGTGTTTGTTTTCGAATGAGAGCAAATGCGGCACCCAGCTGACAGCTCACTCCTTCAAATAAAAGCGAGGTACCACTTTTGACTGACTCTGTACACAAAAGCGGATCAAGAGCGTAATCTTGTCTTCTTTTTCAAAGGTCCGAGAGTGTTGTCTTTGGAATTGTGATGCAGCGCACTAAATGCTCTTTAAGATCATAGTTTTCGAAATGTTAAATGTACTGCTTGACGTTATGGGTTGTTGTGGAGAATTAATTTGAGGTCCATTTAATATTTACGAAAGGCATACTGAATGATTGTTGCAAAGGTAAATTCACTCTTTTTGCCAGTAAGCTTTCTTCACGCGCCATTGATGGTTCGCAAGTTAACTTACGATTTTGTCTCTGATGCGTTAACGCTAAATGCAATTGTTTAATTTCTTGAATATCCTATTTCAGCCTGTCTCATCGATATCGACTTCGTAGACCTCGAAAATTGCTCGACAATTATTTTCAAAAGTAGTTGGTATATGGTATGCCGGTCTTCATCGGCTATCATTAGCACCGTGTGACAAATAAAGGTGATGAAAAGATTCAAGTCAATTCTAGATGTATTCAATATAAGTATTTGAAAGCATCATTTACTATCAGTTCATTCGGGCTGTATAGCTTCTCATCTTGTACCTTATCACATTTTGTCTGTTATTATAGCTTGGACAGCTCCCAGAACTTTTCTTCACTTTAAAAACAAGTTGCATCAAGTGTTCGACGGCATTTTGAGTCATTGGAGAATTTAGTTAGTTTTGTAACTAGTACGCTTATCATGAAAAGCTTATCAGTTAAGACCTGTATCTTAGCAGTTTCTCTTGAAAATCGCCTACTCATAATTCATCATTTTGACACGTTTACTTACCCATTGTATGCTGTATGAATTCAATGCTGCAATTAAGAACTACTTCTCGACAACTTGATGTGTTGCATTGTTATTCATTTTAAACAGGAACTTTCAACTTTTTTGTTTAGCCAACCGTTCCTTTTCTTCCTTTTTTTTTAGAGTTTTTACTTTTGTTTTCACGCATTTTCGCTTTCGTTCCCTTTGTTTGGTCTTGAAGTGTTTTATTTCTAGCTCTTGGAACTTTAGCGTATAGAATTCCCTAGAACTTCTTATGGCTAAACTTGTTTGCTAAATTTGTCTCTTTGCTACTTTTATTTTTATTGTTTCCTTTTTTGTCTTTTGCATCGTCTTCTTCTTCATTTCTTTTATTGTGTGCCATATAAAAACGTCGATTGTTTATTTATGCGTTTCATGCTGCTAACCGCCTGAACTTGATGACTACTGGTACTGCGTTGGCTATTTATGGAGTAGAGTATTTACACTGAAAGTAATCATATATGGCCTTAGGTTTGGAATTATTAATTTCATATGGTTCTGTATTGTTTGATGCCATAAAGTTTGGCTTGAAATGACAAATTCCCAGTGACTTATTTTGAACACCTGTAGATTTTGTGCGTTTTTATTTAAAGCATATAATATTTTGATCACGTAAGAGAAGAGGCAGAAACCAAGCTTGACATTTTAAACTTTATGAAAATGTACAACTTTTGCTTTTAATATTTGTTGTATATCTTTTACAGAACTTTTTTTACTCAGTTCTTTTGTTAAGCGATTGATTTTTTAAAAATCAATATTTTTCTCTCAGCTTTGTCAGATTTCTTTAGGCCACACTGGTATATCGTTGAACGAAAGACTGAAGTTTAGCACTTGGCAAATTTGTTTCTTCCTTAAATTAGATTTAGTTCCTGTTAACTTAAAAAATAATTCGAAATCAAGCAGACAACAACCTTGCTAGGTCATAGTAACAAAGTTGTACCCGTGGGAAGCATCAGTCGAAATCCGGGATTGTTTAGTTTATTTTTGTTGATCCCAATGCTTAGTTAAGTAGCGGCTTACCCAAGCTTAGCCTTCCATCACTGGCCCGTGATTGGCACATGCCGGTATTGACAAGTTCTAAGCAATTTTGGAGCATTACAGTAATGGTTCATTGCTGCTTAGCATAGCCTTCTTCTACATGTATCCTTTATTCCTAGGGTCTCCACAAAATTCTTCCTTCGTGTTTGGTCAATAGCAAGTGCCTTCAACTTCTCTTACATTTCTCTTATTAACGTATAGTATTTCTTGTTCTAGCGATCGTGTATGTGATGATTTAGACCGGTCATGATTTTGCTATCCTGAGAGTTCCATTTCAATGCTTGCCAGCAGACTTCAGTTGGT
The DNA here is from genome assembly GCA_949775025.1 of Tricholauxania praeusta. NCBI lineage: Eukaryota > Metazoa > Arthropoda > Insecta > Diptera > Lauxaniidae > Tricholauxania > Tricholauxania praeusta. Next base: position 131,681,185 of record OX459028.1, read on the forward strand.
GATATCCATAGCGTGTGCACAATCGATTTCCACTTTGTCTTCTGATGATGATTGATGGCTGCGAGGTCGCTTAACATGTCTCGTTGTTACTTCTTTATTGTCAGAAATGTACGAATGAATTTGGTGTCCTCATATTTAGCAAAAACTAGAGAAAAGTAAGCTAAATCATTCTCATTCACGGATTTAACGAACCAGTAAAAACTCGAACTATTCTTCATTTCCATGGCAGGGAGTCAGTAGTTTGAGTGCGCCTTTAATGAACACAGAGGCAGCTGTAGGAATACAAGAGCAAATGATACTGTGAAGGAGTTGCACTGGCTTAGCAAGATTCAAACTTAATCCGTTCCTTGATAGCACAGGTTGACCAAATTTCTCTTAACATTAGACCTGAACGTGAGACTATACTTTTCCGAAGATTTTTGACGCGCTAAATGTAAATTTGACTCATCAGCTCTGATGTTCGAAATGTCCTAGCCAAAAAGTGCTAAAAACGCTGTTTTTTTCTTGTCATATTGGAGATTATGTTTTAATGTAGAATGAAACTTTTCGACAGGACTCGACAAAACATCTGAAAGTACCACTCATTGTTTCCAAAACCCATTTGTAATCGCCTACAAATATTTTTTCCTCTTTGAAATATCGCTTGTGGAAATATATGATATTGCCGACCTTTTGCCTCTCCCCTATGGTGCAAATGGTCGAAAAATCCATGATGGGTCAAATTCGGATTCAGGGCGTTAAAAACTGAAATTTTGTCGGATCGTATAATCTTTTAGAAGTATTAAAAATCGAAGATAAACAGCGATGAACAAACGTTAGACCAAGAAGAAGACCATAGCAGTTTTGATCTTGGGCATTGAAACTTGGTCTCGGACTCGAAATCTTGGTCTTGCATATTTTCCGAGACTAAACAAGGGTTGCAATACTATTGCTAAAGATAAAACCTCTTCTAGCCGGAGCGCTGAAAGATCGCTGAGTGAGAGCGATGATGGCAATCACTTTTTAAGTTTTAAAAGCTGAGCGCAACTTTAACTCTCTTGATAGCTAATTTTTTCACAGTGTATTGTTTCACAAAGTAGTTTCTGCTGATTTTCATTTACCCGTATCGGCTTTTTGTTTCTTGGTCAGTAAGTTTTTGTTATCATTTTTGTTTTGATGGGTTTCTCGGAAAAGGCTTCTTGCAAATTATCGTAATTTTTTCAGCTAATTTCCGATTGTCACAGTATTTCATGTTTATTTTCAAGTTCATTGCTATTTGTGGTTTGTAAACTGTTGGGTTTCGAAGGAAAATTTAATGAGTAATGTCACAGACCAATATACAACATTTTTGAACTTCAATATAAAATTAGCTTGTCTCAAACATCTGCACCCAAGCACCAACTGTGAATATTGGCATTAACACAGATGTCTATTTTTCCCCAGAAATCTAACTCTTTAATTGCAGTCACACCCAATTTCAATATTGAAAAGTGAACAAATTCTAAAAGTGTCATAACTTTTCAATTAAATGATGCCAAGTTTATTGTGTTCTCAATTTGAGAATTTTGTAATTTCCAAAATAACCTTCATGCCAGCCAGCACATGCTCCAATTGTAAAATCAATAAAATGTAAATGAACAGATTGAAATAAAATATCAATCTATCACTGACAAACAACAGCAATGTGAAAAACCTTCAAAAATTGAAATTCAAATTCCATTCTTATCAGTGCGGACTAAAAAAAAACGCACTGCAGGAAAACAAGAAAATCGTGCATGCGTCAGAAATCGACACCAAATCGTTGACATATAGGGCCACCGCCTTGTGCGCGTTTAGGGCAAGGTTTCGTGCTACAAAAAAAAAAAATCACTTACGAAATTTTTGATTAAACCAAAACACAGCGACATTTTGGTTTATCTCAGATTTTTATTTTTTTTCTTTTCGTTTTGCATAAAATTACAATAAAATTTCTTATTTACGATGTAGCAGGAAATGCCAACAAATTTTGGTTTTAACACCTACCCAATTTTATGCCATAATTAGGTAGCAGTTGTTGGCTGCTGATTAGTATTGCAAAGCTGTAAGTGACGTGTTTATTTGTTAACTATTACCATATATGAGCATATGGCAAAATAAATGCTATAAAATTTACATAAGTAATTTGGCATAATAATTTACACTAAAGTTGGAAAATTGACAATTTTCAAGTTGACAAAATCTACCTAAAAAACACATGTACATTTTTACAAGATAATGGTATTTTTGTACATAAAAAAAATCTCGAAATTTTCTAAATTTTTGCAGCGATATGACTTTGATAAAACTCACAGCGATACTAAAGAATCAGTATGATAGAAATTTTTAGAATTTTTCAACGTTTCCAACATTTTTCGACGTTTTTCAAAGTGCTTCGACATTTTCCAACATTTTTCGAGTATATTTTCGATATTGCAATTTCCTTAGGCTCCTTCAGTATAGATATGTCGGGTTCTTTAAAATTTTTTGACTCTCTCAACATTTCTCGACTTTATCAACATTTTCGAGTTTGACAACATTTTTTGACTTTGTCAACATTTTTTGATCTTTTTCAACAATTTGCAAATTTTATAAAATTATTTCTACTTTTTAAGATTTTTTTCAACATTTTGCGACTTATTCAACATGTTTTGATGATTTCAACATTTTCGTATGTGCCAACATTATTCAAATTTGTTAACATTTTGTCGACTTTATCAACATTTTCTAACTTTTTCAATATTTTATCAACTTCTTCAATATATTGTGATTTTTTCAAATATATCGACTTTTCGCATGTTCAATATTTGTCAACATTTATCGACGCTTTTAACATTTTTCCACCTTTTCAACATTATTCGAATTTGTCCGCATTATTCGACTTAGTCAACATTTTTGGGTTTTGCCAACATTTTTTTACTCTGTCAAAATTTTTATAATTTGTCAACATTTTTCGACTTTGTCAACATTTTTCGACGGTTTCAACATTTCTCCACTTATTCAACATTTTTCAATTTGTTAGAATTATTCGATTTTGTCAGCATTTTTCGACTTTGTCAGCATATTTCGACTTTGTCAAAATTTTTCGACAGTTTGTTGACATTCTTCACCTTTTTAACATTTTTGGAATTTATCCTCATTATTCGACTTTATCAACAATTTTGGGTTTTGTCAAAATTTTTATAGTCTGTCAACATTTTTGACTTTGCCAAAAATTTTTCAACTTTGTAACATTTTTTGATTTTGTCAACATTGGCTCTGCTTTTTAAACATCTTTCTGCTTCTTCAACATTGGTTAAGTTTTTCAACGTTTTATCCACTTATTTTACCTTTCGAAATTATTCAGAAACTTGAAATTTTTGTTGATTCTTCTCAGTATTTTTTTATGCATCATTAAGTTTAATTTCAATTTCATTGTTCTTTGCACCCAATGTTTTTAATTTCAATGCAGCATAATACAACATTTCTGAAATATTTCAGCTCGAAATGTCAAAAATCTAATATTATTAACATGCTAAGCAGCAAATCACCTACTTTTTACATTGACAAATCAATTACCACTTAACGTCTTATAGATTGGTAGTATCTCAAGACCATGCTTAAAATGCCTTCAAAATCGTGTCAATTAAATTTAATTTACTCCACAGTTAAAAATCAAGAGACCCAACGAGTTACAGTAAAATTGTTAGACGCAATTAATTGACAAGCATGAATAAAGCTAAATAAATACAACAACAACAGCAGCAACATAAATTCAAATAATTTTTTTAAATAATCAAAAAAAAAAAAAAGGCCAATCGAAATAAATGAATAGTAATAAAATTAAAGCACAAAAGTTATACTACTGCAACATACAACAAAAACCTGCCACAAAGTTATACCACATAATTTCATCGATCACCGGGCGTGTGATCATACAAAATTTACACGCTATGCTGAACACGTTCGATAAAAACCGAAAAAAAATTTAACTTTAAAATAACAACAAAAAGGTTAAAAATACATGTTTTCATTTAAATTTAGTTTGTTGTTATGTTAGACAGAGAAAGAGATCATACAAAAAAACAAAAATCATTAGTAAGTCATGGACAGTTTGAGTTCACAATGGTCCCATGTATTCACATACCTACTTGCTATCATCGAAGACAACAATACAAATTACTCTCATAATTGTAACATGATAAAGGCTTGGCCTAATTTAACCCAATGTGGTATATGGGAACGATCCAGTGGCGCCAAAGTGCAATAGTTGGCTTCACTTTTCATATGGCTTATGGCAAACGAAAGTCATAAACAGCTGAGCAGTCAAGTCTTAACTTTAGTTTTCAGAAAAATCTGTTAAAATGACGCCTTAGTTTGAAATCAAAAGTTTATTTACCATTGCGATTTGCATAATTTTCCAATTAATTATTTTGTATATGTTAGAGGTAATAAAGTTTCTGAAGATTACAACCATAAAAAATTAATAAAATTGTTTTCTTAATCCAATATGAGAGTCGTTAAATTGAAATTGAAATCAAAACTGAAATTGATTTCTCATTTTGTAGACTGCACGGCTGTAGTGGAGATATGTAAAAAAAAAAACTTTTGATTTAATTTTGATATTAGCTATTATTATATACATAACATATGAAAATATTGAAACAGAGTGAAAGCACTCGTGGCGAGATATGTGAAATTTATGATGTTTCGTATTGTAATAGTAGAAAATGTTGCAAAAGTCGAAGGAATGTTGAAAAGTTGAAAGCTAAAAAGAATCGAAAAAATAGAAAATGTTGCAAAATTCGAATATGTTGCAAAAGTCGAGTATGTTGCAAAAGTTGAAAATGTTGCAATAGTTGAAAATGTTGCAAAATCGAATGTGTTGCAAAAGTCGAAAATTTTGCAAATGTCGAAAAAGTCAAACATGTTGCAATAATCAGAAATTTTGAAATATTCACAAATGTTGAAAAGGGCGAAAATGTTGGAAAAGTTGGAAATGTTGATAGTCTAAGATCCGACGATACATTGACCTTCACCCATCTCCTTACCGTATGAAACTTATTTTTTATTAAATTTCGAATATATGTTAGACGAACACATCCAGGATCACTTGCCTATTAAAATATGATCATGGCTATTTTTAACTAAAACTATTTTAACTAACCGGTTTATTGCAGGCAATACTATACCATCGTATCTGTAATAAAATGATCTTTATTTCGATATATATTTCGATTTGTAGATTGGTAGCAGATCAGTGCAGTTACCTATATTTACTTACCTGTTTATACCTGCTTACCAGGTAGTCATGATCAGAAATGAGTAGGCAATACTACCTAGGCATATTCTTTATGCTTCAAACTTTCGGTTCGAATAATATTTGTTTGGTAAACAAGTGGGTGAAGAATTCGAAAAAAAGTTAATTAAAACAGTTTTAACTAAAAAAAACCATGACCATATTTCAATAGGCAAGTGTTCCTGGATGTGTTCGTCTATATTCGAAATTTAATAAAAAATAAGTTTCATTCGGTAAGCAGATGGCTGAAGGTCGATGTATCGTCGGATCTTGCACTATGAGAAGCTAAGAATGTCGAAGGGTCGAAAGATGTTGAAGAGTTGAAAATGTTGCGTAAGTTGAAAATGTAGCAAAACTTCAAAAATGATGCAAAGTCAAAAATGTTGCAAAAGTCGAAAAAATGTTGAAAATTCGAAAATGCTGCAAAATCGGAAATTTTGAAAATGTCGAAAAAGTCAAATATGTTGTAGAAGTGAAAAATATTGAAATTTTCCACGTGTTGAAAAGGGTCGAAAGTGTTGGGAAAGTCAATTTTTGAGAAGCTAAAAATGTTGCGAGGGTCGAAAATGTTGAAATTCAAAAATGTTGCACATGTTGCAAAAGTTCAATTAATGTTGCAAAAGTGAAAAAATTTTGAAAATTCCAAAATATTGCAAAGTCAAATATGTTGCAAAAGTCTAAAATTTTGAAAATGTCGAAAAAGTTAAAAATGTTGCACAAGTCAGAAATATTGATTGAAATAGTCAAAATGTTGGAAAAGGTCTAAAATGTTGCAATAGTCAGAAATGTCTGATGTGTCAAAAATGTTGAAAAAGACGATGCCGATATACATATATACATTAATGTACAGTACAATCTCGCTAATCCGGATCAATTAAAACCGACCCCAATCCGGACTATGCGGAGATCCGGATTACCAAAGACATATAAAAATTATTAAAGAAAAATATTTATAAATGCAAATTCATTTATTTTAACACACAATTGTAATGTAGGTATTAAAACAAAAACCATATATTCAAAATAAGCGTTAGAAATAAGTTAAAAACATATGTATGTACATCAGTACAAAAATTTTTTAAAAAAATTGTAAATGAAAATTTTTACTTATTTCACCCTGTCCGGATTACAGCATGATCCGGTTTAGGCGATATCCGGATTAGCGAAATTCTACTTTATAACAATTTAAGTGATACGTTTTGTTTAGAGTGCCACGCCCCTTTGTTTAATTCTGATCACATTTAGCAAAGTTTTAAGATAATTTATGCATCAAACTACATTACTGTAGGATATACGGTCTTTAGTGTTTGATTTTTTAGAAGTGGAAAGTGCTTTAAGGAATTATACTTTTTTCGAGATAAATGGTTGCATACATACTTATCCAAAACATACATAGACTATATATTTAACGTGTTACATTCAGTTGTTAAGGCTTAGTTGATCAACAAACATGCAAACTTTGTGGTATTAGTCGACTTAAGACATCATTGGAGTTACGGCCGAAAAGGTGCTGCTAAATTGCACAAAAATTAATGAACAATTTCGTCAAGAACTATTAAAAAATTGACTCTGACTTTATTCGTTTTTTTGTCGAATTGTTTGAAGATAAAAGGCTTTTGCCTTAAAGGTGTATCTTGAATGAAAATTTGTGCCTATAAAAAAATTGTTCATATATCTTTGACAAAAATCTGTGGACATGCGACAAAACAACCTCTTCCGATCTACGGGAATAACTTAATATAGCGTAAGTCTTACGTTGAAACAAAGAGCTTATGCTGTATTGATTTATTACCGCAGATCGAAAGAGGTTGTTCTGTCAAATGTCCACAAGAATGATTCACAGCTTAGTTTGACTTAAGACATATAGAGCTAAGGCCGATTTTTCATTGGTCCCAAAAATTCTTAAGCAATTTCGTCAAGAACTAATGGAAAATCGGCTCAAAGTCTATTTTACTAAAGTCTACGTAAGCCGTTATTCGTGTTTGCCACAAATGAATTTTGTGCTCGGAATGCTCAGTTTTCATATTTTCGAGAGTTCAGAGAAAACTGTGATACAAAATGACCCTTAAATCGTGCATTAAATAAACTTAAAAGTAACAATCAAAAGTGTTTAATTTCTCATAAAATAAAATAAAATTAAAATTTAATATTATTCACATTAAATTTATTTGAAATAAATGTTTCCAGTAAAATGTTGGATGCAGAGAATAAAGAAACAAATAAATTAAAAATTCAATAAGAAAAATGAAAGTCCAGTGATAACTAAAAATAAACAATCAAATCTACTTAATTACAAATTTTAATTAAAACAAGTGAAACATCAAATAAATTGATAAAGTGTAAAAGAAAAATGAAAAGATCAACAACACAAATCGTAAAGGATTAATAATGACTACCTTTCACCAGCCGATATAAACCATCCAATCGAACCAACAGCAGACATAAATCTTTTTTTACGCCGTACTGGCTGACATTAAATCTATACGACGCCATCTGCCGGATAATTGAAATAGTCATAAATGCACACACACACACGCACACACACTCATGCATGTGTGAGAGGTGGGGATTAGCAATAGCTAGAGAAAAATCCATTTGTTTGTTGACTGAAATTTGAATTAAATGTCAACACGACGACGACGACGACGCTGCGGTAAAAGTAAAAATTACAAACTGTCAAAATGGTTAACGCTGTCATGGATGCAATTGCGGTATGTGCCATAAGAAATACAAAATTTATTTATTTATTAACTTCTTCTTCTGCTTTTTTTTATGTGTTCATTGTAAAATTTAAATATCAACATTTTCCGCACAGTTATTTATGGCTTGTTAAGCATTAAACTGTCATTTTTAATAGAGTAATTGAATAGTTGCCGTTGGTGATTTTGACAGGTGTTCTCCAACAGCAACGGGGTATGTTTTTTATTTTTGAGTTGCTATCGTAGTTGAATTCATAATTAAAAGTGGAAAGCTTAGGATTTGCATAATTTAACACATCGATAGTAAATTTGCATAAAACTCTCTTTGGAGTTTTGTGGAACTCAACGACTTTCAATCGATCATTAATAATATTGTGAAATTATTTAAGGTGTAGCAGTTAAAAAGGTCACGTGCTGTTATAAAAGTACCCAAAATTTTCCACTAATATGAATAGCATAAAAAATAGTCCGTTTTTCATTTATCGCGTTTTAAGAAAATAGCTTTCAAACTGGCATTAAATACAGCACCTTTCACTTTTATTGTGTTTTTATAATGGGTGTTTTAAAATAGCTTTCACATTGGCATCATCGCGTTTTTGCTAAAATGAGATTTTTGTTTGACGTCAGCTGTCTGCGGAGAAGTGAAAAATGCTTAACATAAAAGTGTTGAGCTTTTACCACGTTGCACGTACTCCCTCTGCCCTCCTAAACACATTTTATTAAATGGGAATACATTTGAGATTACATTACTTATGTACTTGCTTAATTTCTTCGTTTGCTTATTTTTTATTTCTTTGTTTTAACAAAGGGGACGGCCCCTTGGACACAAAGGCTTGTAGCGCAGCGAAATTATTAAATTAAAATTTGCTTTTGATCAATAATTTTGTTTTTTTTTATAGCAATTAGTAGTTATTTTGTGGAAGAAGAGGATTCGAACTTATTTTCAATTCAAAATAATTCTATTTTTTCGCCCCGGGCGTAAATGTTCACGCCACGCCATGAACTGCCCTGACAAATCATTCCCGTGAGCACTGGCTTTTGTTGAAAAAAATATTAAGGGTATTCCTCTAAACGCGAAAACTCGAAAACCGCGAAAACTCGAAAGTTTTCGAGCTTGCTTTCGGGAACACCCCTATCAATACAAACTCGTAAATGATTGAGCAATGGCAATTTGACAGTTGGATCAGTGTTACCGCTACCATGAAAAAAAATGTATCACACCAAAACGAAAAAATATGTAGAATTAAGTTAATAAATAACAAAACACAAATAGGTAAACAAACAAAAATTCTGAGAATTGTGCTCTTCATATATTTAAAAATCAATCTGTTAAGTTTATTGCAAACTTCAAACTGGCAGCAAATTATTTCAACAAACGGCAACACTGATTCATTTTCCAACTTTTCGAGGCCACTTGCTCAACTAATTAGCCTCGAAAGTTGCGCAAACTTTTCTTCATACAAATTATTTTCGAGGCTCGAAAATGTGCTCAGTTTTCGCAGTTTACGCAGTTTTCGAGGCTTTTTCGCGTTTTCAGGAATACCCTCAATGAATTTTTGTAGAAAACGAGTTTCGAGACGTTTCTGTTTGACAATTGATTTCTATGGAAAAAGAGTAATTTTTAGTTAACATAAAAAAAAAAAAAAAAAAAATAACAAACGGGATGTTTTTGATACCAGTGTGAAAGCCAAATAAAGCACATAATCTTCACTTAAAATATACTATGACGCTTTTCAAATAGGTCCTTTTTGAATTGATTTACTTTCTCCAGCGAACATTTCAGACATCTGTTCTAAGATTCAGCTCTTTCTTAAACGTTTTTGTGGTTTCTATGTACTGAAACTCTTTCCGCGAAACATAATTTGAGTTTTGGGGTTAAGAAGAACTCACACGGTCCATTTCAAGCGGATACGGCTATTTGTTCTTGACATTTTTTGGGACTTAGGGCAAACGTTCACGAACGCATTCCATACAAGAATAAAAGGTTTAAAATCGTACGAATTGTTACGCTAGACTTGTAGCTCGTAGTTGAGGACAAACCGAAATAATAATGTTTGAAGCGCCATTTCCATGACTCAGTTAGTTTAAGGCGTTAAAGAATGATGAACGAGGCAAATCTTCAACCACTTTTCCAACTTCTTTGAAGGATCCTTACTATGCGTATGCCTGTGTTTTTGTTTAAACTGACTCATCGTAAGTTTCTTTCAAAATTTTTAAAGATTCAGAATAAGCAATTGCGTTTGAAAAGCTTTGCACCAAAGCTGCCAATGTATTCCTTGCAATTTGTTTTAAAAATTGATTCAGGGAATTTCCCAATTCTTACAATTTTTACTTTTTTTTAACATGGATTTCAAGTAGCAATCAAAAAATTTTCTATACACCTACAGTATGTACCTCACACAAATCTTTCTGAACATCTGCCATTCAGATATTATGGTGATAAGTTGTATATAAACGTAAATATTTTTCCAGGTAAAATGTTCTTACATCAATATATTTTGCGCTATTTTCCTCAATGTTAAATTCTATGATCCGACTCGTAGTTACTTTTGCCGTATAGTTAGGGAGTTTTTTCCACAACACCATACTCGAAATGTATTATAGTCTTATACTTATAATATTTATCCGTGGTGAAATGTAGGCCTTAACAAAGTTGTACGACACTCAATGAGAAATTGTGGACACTTAAGAACAATGGACAGTTTGTCCATGACCCAAAAAACAGCTTTGACAAAACGCTATGGTTTGCACATACACGGGTCTTGTTGGTCAGTCAGTTATTCTCGAAGCACTGTACTGTTTTCTTGGTATTGTTAGGTACAAGGGACTATTGGCCGCTGGTTGATTTATACACAGGTATTATTGTGATAATTAAGGTATTTTGCACGTCGGACGTTGCCTTTCATATTTCATGTAGAAAGGATGATGAAATCTATGTTTGACTGCGCTGCTTTCTCTCGAATCAGTTATAATACCAAGACTACCCACTCTGAATAAAGCTTATTTTCAATATCGTAAATGATAGTAAGGAAAAAGATTTTTACAAAAATTAATTTTCAATATCTAATTAAAACTTCTCTCAAATTTATTTTTAATAGAAGAAAATATTTTTGATTTACAAAGTTATCTACATAGAAGAAAAAAATTACACAGGGGCGCATTTCTTCTATTTCCACTTCGATCATACTTTTTACGTTATTTCATTCAATTTTTGCTTTCAACATAAGTAGTCTGCAGTTTCAATAAAACGCACGCATAACTCATTAAATAATCCACAAAAAATAAACTTTTTTCCACAAACAAAAAAGCACCCCTAAAAATATGCAACGCAGAATTTTACTTGCGTATAAACGAAGAAAAAGCGCTCAATCTTAACGCATTAAAAAAAATTTGCTGTGGTTACCACAGCAATATCCTTTCAGTACGTTCAAGTGCTTTCGTATAGCTCCAAATTTAATGCTCTTACCTTGCCACTTGCTTTGGAATTACTACATCCTTGTCTGGTTGCTTGGCCACCCGACCTTTTAGAGTGCTTGCGAAAATCTTTGTTAAATTTTTGGCATGAATTATTTTGACAAGTTTTTGTTAAAATTTTATAGACAAATACTTTATGCTTAGGAACTGCAAACTTTCGAATAGTGTATAGTGTTGTATAATTAAAGTGGCCAGGTTTTTTATCTTAAATTTGAATAGTTACTTTTTTAAAGAGATGTAATCATAGAGCTGAAATTAGAGGCTTAAAATTTGACTACTAGTTTTCTTTGAAGTTGTCGAAAAATAGGGCTACACTAAGTAAGTTTAAATTTTTTTATAATCTACTTCAAATAAAATCGAATTAATTAATCCAATTACGTAGTATTAAAAATTATCGCCTATGAGCCAAAGCATTCTAACAAGTATCACAATGTTAACAAACAAAGCTTGTGAGTCAAATAGAACCGGAATCAAAAAAAATATATATATATATATGAGCAGTTCCATTACTTTTCGTGAGAACCGACCGCAGTGGGTTCTCCGAATTGGTTCAAATTTTGGGATATTGAAGTACATCATATACAACTACGATCCCCAAATTGTTAGCCCTTCAAATTCCTCTGGTGCAAAGATATGAATTTTTAAAACTCATAAATTGACGTTTTCTGCCTTACATTCGAATTTCTGTATCTCGGGAACTTAAGTTCCAAATTCAACCTTATAGGTCTCATTTTTTTGTGGTATTTATACAACTTTTTGATAAAAAAAGTTCAGAACACTGCCGCGTTTGGAAAATCGTTTGCCATCTCATTTCTCAGAATCATCGAAACAGAAAAACATCCCTTTTTGAAAGTGACGCTAAATAGTCAAATTTTGATGAAATCGTTTTATCCTCTCTTTCAGCCCTTTAAAATGCGGCCCATAAAGTTAAAAAATTCGTCATGGAACCCGAGATACAGCAATTTTAAAATGGCAATTTTTTCGAAATTCGCGTTTTTTACATTTTCAACTGGCTATCATCGTTCTACCTAAATTTTTTTGGATGCAAAATGTCTTAAAATTTGTGTTTTTGGACCCCAAAATTTCGAGCCAAAAATTATTTTTACGGTCCCCGACTCACACCGACATACATGAAGACATTCAGAGATACATCTCCACACCCAAACACATACATTCAAGCACACTCGCACAGTCATGCGCACCATTTGGGCGTTTTCTTATGGTTCTAGAGTCCCGTTTTTTTAAATTAATATTGCGAATTGGAAAAGAACTTGGTTTGAAGATAGACTGAACAATAAAAAGGGTAATAAGAAGCTCTGAGTTCTCAAATAGGGCGTGACACAACCCTTTATAGGAAAAAACGCTGTATCGGCTGAGCCGCTGCTTCGATTTTGATGAAATTTGGTATGGAGCTAGACTAAATCCTGAGTAAAGATATTTGTTTTGAGTGGGCGGTGCAACGCCTTTAATAGGAAAAACGTTTTTACTGCGATACTGGACTAAATGGACCGGGACCGGTTTTGATGAAATTTTGTTAGGATCTAATCGGTCCCTTAATTTAGTTGTGTAAATATGTTTGTCAATTGGGGGCGTGTCACCGTCACCGGTTGAATGACCATCATTTTAGGTTAAGTTTGGCTAGCTTGTCGGTAGGCTTACCGATAAAATCTTCTACTAACAATTTTTTCGATAATTTTTTTTTTAACCATCGGTTTCAGTTAGATATACCTTTGTTTTTTTTTTCTATGTGTCCGTACTGTGATACCTATACCGGTAGCATCCGTGATAATACATTATACGCTAGACAAGAGCAAAATACTTTATGGAGCATATCTAGCTGCTGCTCACTATAGTTTAGTGAGCTAAATATTGTGGTGCTGCAAAATCTAAGAAACTTCCTCAAGTTTTCTGATGGAGACATTTAATTACTACGCATTCAACACAACTGCTAGATTATGAATGTCTGATTTCTGTATTCATCGTTCTGTTCTTATAGTCGCTGACGATGACGAAACAGTTTTACAGAATATCTGGTCACCTTATCTTTAACCCCAAGAGAATGAGCGGCTGAGTGACTGCTTGTTTTGTAATAATTAGTTTTGGTATTTTAGCGGTTTTAATGCTATTTTTCAAGCTAATTGAGTTACTAGCTATGGATGGCTTTGTGCAAAAACTTTCTGATAGCTTATAACGTCAACTTTTTGTACACATTTATGAATGTATATTTTTTTAAATTGAATTTATGCACATTTTTATTTAAAATATTTTCGCATAGCTCTTGTGGTATTTCTGTTGGTTTACAGAATGAATGATATTGCTATTCAAGTATTTTGCCATAGCAAAATCAATTTGTGATATAATTTTTCATTTTAATAAAACTGAACTTTGAAATTAGTTTATCTCTTGCAATCAAATGTTAATTTGGTATAACAAATTTTGAATTTGATTGAACATTTTACAATAAAAACTGCAGAAAGCAACTTTACATTCTAATACACTTTGGTTGAAAAGCTTCAAAAATAGAAAATTCCATAAGTTGACAAGAAAATCTTGTTAGATTCCTTTCAATCAATTTGTTATGATATGCTTAAGTGCTGCTTGATACCAAAAAAAACACTTGAAAATGTTGGATATTCTAAATAAAATACCCCCAGCAAAAACTACTGTACAGTAGTATCTTTTGAAATAACAATGCAAACAACAACACTTAGAATCAAAGCTACTTGTAAGCAATTTCTGCAGATTCTTCAGCTTCAAATATAATAAAATAATAAATTTTTTATTGATACAAAATTTACTATTAAAACATGAAAACATAAATAATCAAATGTCAATAGAGTATCGAACGAGTGGCTACTTCAAAACAAATGTATTGTAGTAACAGATTGTATAACAAATATAGAATATAAATAGAACATATCGCACCGTCAAAACAAAAGGACTGCAAATCAAAATAACGAGTTTTCGAGTTATGTATACCACTATATAGCTCATTAAATGTTCTTAATTTTAGTACTGCCACCATATTCCTAGCTCAATTAATAACTTCTAAAATAAATTTTTAGATAAGAGATATTTTGTGCTGCATTTTTTTTTTTACAAGACCGCCTCATTTCAAAATATTAATATTCTGCTGTTAAAATAAAGGAAAAAACAATTGAAACAACAAAGCCTTAAGTCGAAAAAGATATTTTAAAATATTTTCCTTTTAAGACAACAAGGCAGTATAGTTCTCATAAACCAAAAATATTTTCAATCAAAGTAATTGCAACACTGCCACATTTCCAAATATGTCAATGTTACTCTATAGATTTGTGAGATAAGTTTGTAGTATTTTAGTTCAAGACTGTCATAGCTATAAATATGGCTGTCTTCAAATTCAATAGAAAATTTCAGATTTCTTTAATCTCAATTTTCTCGAAACTTAAAATTTTGAGATGTGGCTCTCTTGCTCTGACGGTGCGATATATGCTTGTATGTCAGGAACCATGCCCACTTTTTGTATGATACTAGATCGAACTATTTGTAAAATGTGTTTGCAATTCAGTTTCTTAACTACCTAGTATAACGTTCTGAATTGTTTGCTTTTATGGAACTTGCCACGCCTCTTTGTCAAAATTTGTATAGAGCTTGTCTGAACTATTTCAAGTATTAGTAAAAAATTTGATTGCAGTACTTTAAATCACTCTTTCAGTATAAAATCGTTATCCATATGATAGGTGCCACGCCCTCTATTCATAAGGTGTCCCCCTTTTTCTGGTGCTAGACATAAGAATTTTTAGTATTTTTATGAAACTTGTTTGTTTTACCTTTAATAATTTTCTCAACATAGTGCTTTAAAGTTTTTGTTACTTAAGAGGTGCCACGCCTTTATGTAGAAATTCGCGTTTCGAAATCAATCCTACTGTTTGTTTGAAATTTGGCTTCATAACCTTAAATAATTCTTTCAGCATGACAATTTAACGTTTTTGCTTGTATGGGTGGTGCCACGCCCTCTTCTCAAAATTCTCTATGTTTTAATCCAAAGGTTGTTGAAGTTATAACTACTGTAGTATATCTAAGAAACTTTGTTACATTATATCAAATAAACGCTATCAACAAGCGTTTTCAATGTTTTATTTTTATGGGCGGTAGGCGTGTTCGTGAACCCATTTTGCCAATTTTCAATCTCAAGGACCTTGTTTGAAGGTGTATGTAGCCTGTGTATTTCATTCAATTAACTCGCTTGTTTTTCCATAATCGTGATTTCCACAGGCTGACAGATAGACGACATGGCACTAGATACAAAGTTTGTCTGACAAATATTAGTGACCGATTAATTCCAAGCGAGACTTAACTTGACACTAGTTGTGACGCTGATCAATAATATTTTTTTTATACATCAAAAACGGGATGACAGAGTGAATATACTCTGAGTGTTTGGTATAAAAAGAGCCATAAGGGGAATATCAAGATTCATATGTTGTTTTCAGTTCCGAGTCCAGTATTTAAATTAATTAATATTTTTCATTACACTTTATCTTTCCCTAAATAATATATGTCCGAAAACAATTTCGAAATAGGAGATTGTAATAAAAATATTTGTATTCAGTCCATAATACAGACATTTTACGATTTGGGCAATATTGTTATTTGGGTGACATTTGTTTCTAAGTTTTGTATAATATGACTATAGTTGGGCGTAAGGATATTTCTTCATTTGGTTGTTGTGATAAATTTACGTTATCAGAAAGTATTTTGCAACAACAATTTCTTCCACCAGCAATTTTTGGACATTATGGCAAAATTGTATTTTGACATTATGAGACGGCGCCGCAAAATCGAACGAAAAATCTCATGCAGCAGTAAAAAAACTTTTGGGTGTTATTTCCAAAGAATGGATTGTTATCGGACTCTGTCAAAAGTTGTCACAACCTTTCTTTTGATAGAAAATCATGAAACGTACACCGTTTGTCAAACAAATATTAGTGACCGATCAATTCCAAGCGAGATATTAACATAAGAACCATTTTTGACCTTGAATATCATGAAAACGTGAACTTTCTATATTTTTTTCAAAATAATCTTGTCTCTTACTTTTGTTCAGACTGAATTTCTATGCAGCTAAAATATATATTATATCAGGGCATTGCGTACTGTAATTTGATCTTGAGTGTTAACTTAACTTAATTAGTTAACTTTGATGTTTAAGCTTTATCTGCCACAAAAATTTTGTCCATAAACCTTCTGCACGCCACTTTACTACAGTCGCCTCTTGGGCTGCAAGCATAACTCTGACCCAATGCAAAAAAGGGTGCTAACATTTTCACGTTTTTCAAATTTGTTACGTTTGCAATTCACAACTGTTGCCTTGGTGTTTCTTTTCTTTAACATTTTTACTGAATTATTTAGTGCTTACAACATTTTAATCCTTTCTAAGACCATTCTTTATTATTATTATTATTAAATTGATTGGTAAAGAAAACGTGACTGTGTCACGTGACGTCAACGATGCCAGTAAGTAGACAACATATAAAAAAACATTGCGAAATGTAACTTATGTTACAAC
Organism: Tricholauxania praeusta; assembly: GCA_949775025.1. Taxonomy (NCBI): domain Eukaryota; kingdom Metazoa; phylum Arthropoda; class Insecta; order Diptera; family Lauxaniidae; genus Tricholauxania; species Tricholauxania praeusta. The sequence continues at coordinate 131,698,178 of OX459028.1, forward strand.
AAATATAACCAGGTATAATAACAACGGTTTAACAATGGTAATAAAACTTTAAACGTGGCCATTCAAAACTGTGTTCTATTGTTGCTATTGCTTTGGCTTTCTGCACGCCAGTTGAGCAAATTTGTTGCCATCGTGGTTGGCAATAAAATGTTAGTTGGTTTTTTTGTCTCTCCTGTTAAAGAAAACCTTCGAAAAATAAATATTTAAATGAAAACCATAATAAAAGCTTCGAATTTGTAATAAAAATAATTTTGCAATAGCTTTTGTCAAAGAGGATCTGTTTCGAAAAGATTCCAAATAAGTTTTAAATAAAAGGTTCAAATAGTTACATTCCTTTTTGTATAACAGTTATGCTTATCGCAAGCATAAGCCAAAGATATATAAATTGTTCGATATGGTAATTTTTTAGATAAGATCCATAAGCTTTAAGTTGGCCATATACCACCCAACCTAAAATTTCATGGAGAGCTCTTTAACTTGAGACTGCAAAATATTCTATCTATGCTAAAATACTTCCGTAGCCGAAATTGGACTGCAGATTATTGTTGTTGATCCTCATTTCGTATTTCATGTAGACTAGAAAAGGCTCATGGTTATGCAAACTTGCAGGCAACTTCTGCTAGTAGTAGGGATACTAAAGTAACGTGGGAAAGTAGTTACGTCTATCGAAGAAGGCGTACTTTGACAGGCGACATACGAAAAGCATTTTTGAACACTTCAGTCATAAGTAAAGAGAATTGAGATCTGTCAACGAACTTGAATCCAATCGAAAGCCAATCTCCGCAAAATAAGCGCTGATTGTTAAAAAAAATCGTTTCCATAAAAATCCAAGAACCTGGCTTGCTGTCCTTAGTAGGACGCGGAAGGATTGTGATATTCCTTGGGAACCATTGGAATGTTTTAAAGCGGCTTTACAACGACGTATCAGAACTTATATTGGTTCTAATAGTCAAACGGTTTGCGATTTCAATAAGTCTGCTAAGTTTTAGATGGGAGAGGTCAGACTTTGATGTATAAAAAAGTCTGATGCAGTGAGAATTTCATGTTGAGAATAGCCCATACTCATAAAAGAGGTCTTTACGTATCATAGGTGTTCTCGAAGAAGGATCGAACCTTAATGCAAATTTTTGACCGCTGTGACTCCTTTGATCTTAGTATGCTTTCAAGCACTTAAAGGTTGCAGCATCTTCGGCTGATGCCTAATTCGCCAAACGACAGGAGTTCAATGAAGAGGTACTGAGTATTCAAATAGATCAGAGTCCACAACAAGCTATGGCATTCTTATAATAAGCAACACAAATCAGGTGCTTACTGCTCTTGATAGAGTAGGGAAGAACAATGAAAGTAGAAAACTATGGAAGTGAATAAAAAATGCTACGGTTCTGAATAAGTCTGCTTCCTGTCATCGTGTTAGTTTCCTCAGGCAGCAGGATTGCGGTAATGATAGATCCAATACACACATTTACACATTACACACATTGGCGGTATATAGGGTGACTTAGGCTTACACAAGAGAATGACTGGAGGCGGTGACACAGATGAACTCATGTCTAGATCCCGTTTATTCAAAACCTAAAGAGATATATAATATGCTTACGGTCTAAGCTTCACAAATCGAAATTTATGGAATTTCCGGTAACAAAGTTGCATCGCTGAGGTAAATATTTTGATTTACTAAATAGATAAAGTTACATTCACCGAGATTAGATCTATATACCTAGGCTTCACTGCTCTCTTCTTGAAAGCTTAGATCGTTGGACTTGAGTTTGTAAGCAAAAACTACATATCATCTGCATAATACTACAGCTCGATCCATACTAATTATGGTTAAAATTAGCAGCCCTTGCCTTAGATGAATTGATTGGGGCATCGAGGTATACGTTGATACTCATCAATGCCTTATTGCTATATAAACTGACTGTGAACATAGAGGCAATAAGATGATGCAATGCCTTAACTATACCGGAACCACGAAATTGAGATAAGCTTTCGAAGACTCCAATGCCTCCACAGTGGTGAGCGCAGCTGAGAATGTGGAGAATACTAAAAAAACTATTTATCAACGGCAGAGAAGTTTGTGGGTCATAGAGTTATATTCGAAAACAATACCTTATTCAACGATTTCGGAAAATTCATTGATCAGAAAGCCCGAGGTAACTCGAAGAAAGTACTTCTCAACGTTAAAGAAGCTCACGTATCTAGGATTTATATTCGAAAACAATACTTCCATAACTATTCCTACATATGAGAACTTCCGAACACTTTAAATCAATCACCAAAAAGTTGAAGCGGCTTCAGCTGGATTATTTATCATTCTAGCTAACTTTCGATAAGTTATGTGATTTGATATATACATCAAATTCAGTTTGAATGAATTGTATTAAACGCATTGTTTCATTTGCAGGAATTCCGAAAGAATAAATCGGGAAATATATAATAGGATATTTGTCATTTCTGATGCTGAGGACTTGATAGTTTAGCTCAGCAGTTACGGGGCGCTAAGAAATATTTTAATGTAGCTTCTTCACAAGTTTGTGTAGAGAAGAGAAAACAAGAGCGCATTGTCTGAGATGTCGAAGTGTGGAGTGTAAAGCTCAAAGTGATTGTGCTGAACACTTAATTAACACCGATAAAAATAGAATGCGTCGTGTTGAAGAAAGCAAAATGAGTTCATGGTGGGACCTCTCTGTAGTAACATTGAATAGGTTTTCAGAGAAGTCTTTCACTTTTATTTTATCATCTACTGAAGGTGTTGACATTTTTTTTTGAAAGTTATTTCAATCTCTGACAGCATTGCAGTGTACACCATACGAAATATGACTTTTTTGTTTGTTTCTTTTTCATACTACCAAGATTCTTTGTGGGCCAACTTTTAATATTAAAATACTTTTTTTTTGTCATTTTTACGTGTATTTGATATTCCACTTAAATGTCAAATATCAACCATAAAATTTATGTTATCCATGCAAATTTCAAATTTGCAATATATTTTTTTTTGCTGTTGGCTTTTTTTTTTGAACGACCTCTACCAACATGCAACTTACGTTTAGTCCCAGACTAAACTGTGGCGTAAAAAGAACACTTGTTTAAATAATAATTGCAACATTTTTTGACATTAGTTGCAACAAATAATATTGCAATTTTGCAACTCGAAGACCTTCTGAGGTAGCGTTGTGGTAACGACGTGCACAAGTTGGTCTTTTTGTTTTTGTCGTCAACAAGAAACGTGTCTGTACGTACGGTTACTTTTTTTTTTGCATAATGGCAACCAAAAAATGAGGTCTTAGAGGTTGTTTACCAGTGCAGCAGCAGCAGCTGCTTAAAGACAACGCCTACGCCTGGACAGACGACTGTTAATGTAACACTTGCTTGACTTCAAATCGTTTTATAATGTGGAACGAAAACTCAACTGTTGATTTTTCAGCGAGTTCTCAAGTGTGTGAAAATCCAAAGGCAGAAACTGGAGTACGCTCACGGATCTTAAGTTTACAATGGAAGCATGAGGACATGACCTTATTGGTCAAAACGGACAAATATTGAAAAATGTTGTAAAAGACGAAAAATGTAGACAAAGTTTAAGTGCGATGACAAAGTCGAAAATTTTTGACGATGTCGAATTATGTTTGTATGTTGACAAAGTCAAAAAAGGGTGAAAAAGTTGAAGAGTATTGACAAAGACGCAAAATGTTGTGAACGTCACAGAATGTTTACAAAGTCGAAAAAGCTTGAAAAAGTTGAAGAATATTGACAAAAACGCAAAATGTTGACTGACTCGGAAAATGTTGCAAAAGTCACAGAATGTTGATAATGTCGAAAAATGTCGAAAAAGTAGAATTTCGATAAAGCTGGAAATGTTCACATAATCGGAGTATATTGACAAATTCAAAAAATGTTGAAAAGTCGACAAATTATGGCAAAGTCGAAAAATTTTGATAAGGCCGAAAAATGTTGAGAAAGTCGAAAAATGTTGAAAAACTGGATTAACGTTGAAAAAGACGAAAAATCTTGACAAAGAGGAAAAATGTTGACAAAGTCGGAAAAATTTAAAAAAAGTTTTAAAATAATGAAAAGTCGACAAATGTTAAAGAAGTTAAAAAAGCGGACGTAGTCAAAAATATTAAAAACGTTGAACCATGTTGACAAAGTCAAAAAATGTGGACAAAGTCTAAGAATGTAGGACATTGTCGAAAAATGTTGACAATGTTCAAAAAGCTTTCATTGTCGAAAAAAGTTGAAATTGTCCAAGAATGCTGACAATGTCAAAGAAGACGATAATGTGTTGTTAGTTTTCCGTCAATTCACCCCGGCATTGATTTGCTCCACACCCGCCAGCAACGATTTCCCGCCTTAAAAAAGCAATGAATTGAAATTTTTTTTTCACATGTTGTCCAAGACAACAAACACATTAATTCACTGTCAAACATAAATGCGCTCTTCAAAAATTTTTAACGCTCATTGACATTTGACACATCAAATCAATTAGAGCGGCGCTGTCAAAAATTTTTAATGCTTTCATTATGGAGATGCAGATAGCAAATATTTATGTATTATACATTAAAGCGTTTAATTAAAAACGCTATAACTAACGCCAAGCAATTGACATTGAAGTGTCAAATAAAAATACATGCAATCGCTACAGTGTAAATATGTAGATTTAAATTTTTTTATCGATATAAAAGCTGACAGTTATTATGTCAGAAACAATAAAAAATTTGAAAATTTCATAAAAGCTCTGAGGCATTAAATTACAATCTGTTAAGTGCTGCGTTGATTATTTATTTTTTTTTTGGTAATTTTAAACCCAAAATATTAAACAATTTGCTTTATTCGTTTGAAAATTTTTTGTCAATTCAAGTGCTTGATGATAATTAGAATGTTTTTATTGTGAAATATTTAGCTTCGTCTGTGCCAGGAAAGATCATTAAAAGATCGCGCTAACTGGTACAGTAAGCGCTTCAACGAAAATCACAAAACCACTCATTGAATTAGGGGCACGAAACTGCTTAAGTCTAAAATGTCTTAGAGAACTTTTACCAAAAGACGGTGGATTGGAAAAATGTTAGAAACTTATTTTCAATTTTTTCCCAACAAAATCTTTGAAACTTTTTTTAAACCAGAATCAACGACGAGTTCCATTGCGATGAGAGTAAGATCATTCCAGGGATCATATTCTGTGTTCGGGCTGCGCCTTACATAGTAACAAGTGCCTTTTCCACCAAAAAGACGATTTTTAACAATGGAAGTCGTCGTGGATTTTGGGCACTCAAATTGGTTTGCCTGAGTCTCTCTTTTAACGGTTTCTACACTCGCTGCTATATTAAGCACTTTCGTTTTGTTCGTAGGAGGCAAAAACGGATTATGTATCGAAAGCCGTATTGAACAATTTACGTTCCGGGGGGACATGGAAGGCATTCGTCCTCGTGTTTTGTTCGTGGAATTTTTAATAATTTTACTTTGCTCTATCGTGGAATGCTTTCCATGGCCCACTAAAATGCAAAAACTTGAAAATATCATTGCAGTATTATACAAAAATAATAGAACTTACTTGTTACGAACAAAATTTTTAAATGAGAGTAAGTACCTGATCTTGAGAAGTAAAGGAGTTGAACAGTGCTATTATTTTGACCGCTCGAAAGTACAAATAACTCAATACAATAGCAAACTTAGAAAGTACCGATATTTTTTTTTTTTGGGACAATATGTCATGTGCTTATTTTTTTTTTATCACAACTATTTTTTAAAAGAATAGAAGAAAAAAAACGTAATTTGTTCGAAATATTTTCTTTCAATTCATAAATGACTTTATATGCTATTATTTTGACCGCAGCTGTAAGATTAAAAAAAAAAAAAAACGCACGAAATAAAAAAGAAAAAATTAAGAAAAGATTGTAAAAAACGGAGAAACATTATAAATTATCTACCTGCAAAAATATTAAAAATCAATTAATCTTGTTCAACATTTTTCGACGTATTCAACATTTTTCAATTTTTTCTACACTTTCAACTCTGTCAATCAACATCTTTCGATTTTATCAACATTAACGACTTATTTAATAAACATTTATGATTTTGTCAACATTATCCGAATTTATCAACATTTTTCGCCTTTGCCAACATTTTTTCGAATATTTCAATATTTTTCGACATTATCAACATTTTTAGCTTTGTCAACATTTTTCAACAAGTTTCGGCTAATTCAACATTTTTCGGATCTTTCGATATCATTCAACTTTGTCAACATTTTGCGTATTTATCAACATTTTTCGACTTTATCTAGATTTTTTGAATTTGTCAGCATTTATCAATGCTTTCAACATTTCTGGAAAATATCAACAAATTTCGGCTTATTCAACATTTTTCAATTGAATCAAAATTTCGACTTTTTCAGGCATTTGCAGTTTATCAACATTATTCGGTTTATTCAACTTCTTAAGACTTTATCAACATTTTTCGCCTTCGTGAACATTTTTGGAACTTTTTAATATTTTTCGACTTGATCAACTATTTTGATTTTGTCAACATTTTTCATATAGTTTCGACTAATTCAACATTTTTTTCAACTCAACATATCAACATTTTTCGCCCTTATCAACATTTTATCGAATACTTGTACATATCAACTTTTTCCGATTTTGTCAACATTTTCGATATTATCTACATTTTTTGAACTTTCAACATTTTTCAACATTATCAACAAATTTGAATTTTTTCGATTCATTTATGCAATTCACAGTTCATTGTAAATTGGCTGGTAAAATTAAAAAGTTGTAATTTTACAATATTTTTCGAGGTGTTAACTTGTGTTGTTATTGTTTCCCATAAACAAATTACCAATAGTCGAAAAATTTGAACATGTGTTTAAGCATGTATTTTGAAAGTTGCATTCGTTTTCAATGTTGGTGAAAGAATTGTATAGGAAAGAGAGAGAGACAAAAACGAAAATTTGTAAACAATAAATAATTTTTGCCATTTTGGTGAGAGAATCGTATGGGAAAAGAGTGTGACAAAAACATAATTTGCAAACAATAAATTTTTGAGCTTACAGTCGTATGATTTGACAGATGGTAATTTTGTTACGTTTCAATTTCACTATGATTTCACATAATTAACTGATTAAACACTTTTCGTTCTCTTCAACATTTTTTGACTTATTCAAATTATTCTGACTCTGTCAACATTTTTCAGCTGTTTCAATATTTATTCACTTTGACTTTGTCAACAAATTTCGACTTTGTCAACGTTCTTCGACTGTTGCATTAAATATAGACTTATTCACTATATTTCAACTAACAATAAGTCAACATTTTTCAACTTATTCGAAGTTTTCAACATTTTTCGATTTGATCAAAATTTTTCGATCTTATCAGCTTTTTCGACTATTTCAACAATTCGAAACCATTTTTAACTTTTTCAACATTTCTCATTCGGCTTACTCAACTTTTTCAACATTCATACATATTTCGACTTTATCAACATTTTACGTCTTGGTGGTTTTTATTTTTGATTTTTTCAATATATTTTGACTTTATCAACAATTTGAACCTCACCAATTTTTTTTTAACTTAATCAACATTTTTCGATTATTCAACTTTATCAATACTTTTCGACTTTATCAACATTTATCAACTATTTAAACATTTTTCGACTTTGTCAACATTATTGGAAATCTTCAGAGTTTTTCGTCTTCGTTAACATTTTCTCGAATATTTCAAAGTTTTTTGACTTTATCAGCATTTTTGACCTTTAAGCTTTTTCAGAAAGTTTTGACTAATTTAACATTTTTTCAACATTTTTCGACTTTTTTAAGCACATGCCGACTGATTAAACTGATTAATGGCTACTTCAAATTCTTTGGACCTTTTTAGATATTAGAATTCAATATTATTCGTTTTTTTTCTAAGTCTTCAACATTTTTCAACACAAACGACTTTTTTGAAAAATACTTGACACCTTTCTTTTCAATCGCTTATATGATTTAAGACAACTTTTCGACTAAACTAATAAAAACTAAACAATTTCTGATATATTCGATTTCAAGCAGCTATATTGGATCACGACCATTTCTTTAAGCAAAATATTTGCATTGAATTCATGTTCGTCCATAAAAATATATAATTGCAATATCAAGTATTTGGACCATTGTATAAATCTGTAATACGACTAGTCGTTTATGGTTTTCTTTTCCGAACATATTTAATGTTCAACGAAATCAAATCGTTCTGAGTAAATTCTATACTGTGAGATATCAATAATTCTGGAATATATTTTATCCGATACCTTTAAAATTTGCCAATGTAGCCGATTCAGCAAGATTACTACGAACGCTTGCAACACGTCTACCTCTACATCCTTAATAACGTATTTTGTCCATATACTTATTATGCATGATTTTAATTTAGTGAAAGATTTTTATTTCGATAGTCTTCATTTTCTAAAACTCTTTCATGCTGGGCTTACCTCATCCATTAATCTATGATAATCTATCATAAATAGAAGTATTTAGTTTTGAATACACACTGTAATTTATTAGTTGCGTGATTGATAGATATCGCTTTGGGACGCAAATGAACAAATTTATTGATTTCTGAATTAACATCAGTAAGATTTTGGTGCCCTTGAGAGTTGTCTAACATCACTTTAAGATCAATTCTCCTTTAAGTCTTTAAAAATAAATTGTAGCTACCAAAACTTCTTTATTATAATAATCATAATCATTGTGAATGTCTCAAAAATATTTTTTAAATAACCCTTACTTGAATTGCACAATGAGATATTGTGCTGTTTGGACGGGACATCATCTTGACCATTAAAAATGCTTGAAATTGAAATAGCAGGTTTGTATTCCTTGCCTATATTCCAATAAAAAAACAATGCTACTTTTCGAAGAAAAAACAAAAATATATATAAAAATGCTGCCTTAACAGCAGCTTAACATAGATTATCCACTTAAGTCTAAAATTTCCGAAGTAATCTCTTCAAAAATCAAGTGCGCTATAATAAATTCGCAAAAGAAAAAAAACGCCAAACCGGCCAGCCGCTTTTACCCCACTAGACACAAAAGAGCCATAGCGAAAGCAAAACGTACCGCAAGTGTCAAAATATTAACACTTAAATGACGATTTATAAGATGCTTAAAAACCGATTTATCTACTTGTCTCACATAGTAGTGGTATAGTTTTGGCTTATTTTTTTTTGTAATATTTCACTAAATGCTGCGGGCCAAATTCGAATCGAAATGAGAAACGAAGGAAGCAAAAAATATTGAACGAAATCTGTTACAATAAGTTATTGAGATACGTAAACAATCTATCAATTGTTGGATACTTCAATGAGATACACTCAAAACTATGTGTAGTATCTTGATAGCGTAGTAGGATTTCGCAATGTATACAGCCGTTGGGATTTAGTGTTGTGGTATCGAATTAAATCGAATAAAATAAAATTCGTGATTTTTTCTACAAGAGAAAACACAGATAGTATTACTATAATGAAATCACGAAAAGTATTTAGGTAGTCAATAAAAAAGTCAAAAAAACTTTGAGCAAAAAAATTTGGGCGCTTGTTCAAGTTTTCTTTGCAACATTGGTTCATCGGGGTTGGAGGTACAAAAGCGAAAAAAAACTTCTGTAAATGCAATACATTTTGGATTAATTTTTCTATGAGAATAACACCAAAAACCTGATCGTTTAGTTGCAGCGTTTAAGCGTAATTAAGTTTTTTTTTTAAATCGTCAGGCAGTTTGAGATTACTCGTATTATAAAGATTAAGTTATAGGAAACGACAGAAGCAGCCTTGCCACTTCGATATTGGTGCATTTAAAAATTTCAATATTACAAACAAGAAAAAAAGAAAAAATTAGCACTAAATCATTTTATCGCGTCTGCTTCTTGGCCGACAGGCTTTGCTTATAAAAAACATAAATGTAGAGAAGGCAGACGATTCCAGCGCTGCTTTTTATGAGGCAGACGTTTTTGAGCAGTTAAGGTGCATGTTATTATTATATATCTATATAAAACTAACACTGTTCAAATTTTGCTATCCAAAATTTACATTTTTTCGGACAAATTGGACATCATTTTGCTCTTACATCTCTGATTTTTGTGTAATCTTTTTTTCTTTTAGTACTTGCTGCGATTAGCCTTCACATTTTTTTTTAAATCTTGTTTCTTTGAAATAACACAGATCTACCTAAGTTTCATCACAGGAGGACAATTGAAAAATTTTAATTTACGATACCTCGGAAAAAATTTAAAGTGTCTGGTGACCCTAAAATTACTGTACGAAAATCACCAAAATTGATGAGAACAGAGACCTACAGGTCTGCCTCTTGAATTTTCAGCTTGTAGATTTATAGATTTTTTCTGACATGTAAACAATTGCTGTTATTGAAAATGCGGCAGTGTGGACGTCTGCCTTTTGAAATTTTGCTATGTGTGCTATGCCTTTGTTACAATATATCAGAGGCAGACGCGATAAAATAATTTATAAGAGTTTTATTTTTTGCAACTTCAAAATTCATTGGACAAAGGAGGCACTTCACTTAACTATTAGATTTACTAATTCGGATAAATGCGATCTACATTGTAAATCAATATCAACGAACAAGGGTGAACACCACGAAACTTATTCTTACACTTATCTTACAACAATAACAAACAATTTTGAGCTCTTCTCGAGTCCTTTCCTATTATTCGAGCTAATCCATTTTGCTTCGCAACCATCGCATGCTTCTTGTTTCTGTAAATTTTTCGTCAACTCATCTGGTAGTTCAGCTCTTGCCGTTAATCAAGTTAACTAAATTCGATTCGCTAATGTCGCATTCGTTTTGTTTGTGCAATTTTATCTTCAACGCACTTTTTTATTTGTGTGATTTTGTTTTCAAGTTCGTAAAATATTTTCGAGTTTTTTACCCAATCTGATGTGGTTGTAACCAGCTGCCGAAGCTGATTCTCGTGGGCATCTCCGCCAACGACGATAAAATCATATACCTAAAAAGTTCACTAGCTCCCTAACTAAAAGGTTTACAAAATGCCTTTGAAATATATCAAGTTCGCAAGCATTTACTCAAACCAAAAGTTTGAAAAGTTTTTAAGTATCGAAAAAAAGTATCGCCTGGCAATATCAATTCCCTATGCGAAACCGCTGTAAACGCACCGTTGAGATAAAAAATTATTTATAGATAAAAGAAAAATGTTTACACAAACCGCGGTGAAAAAAAATGATAATCAAAATATGACCCAAAGGGCTATTTGAATTACGTTCTTTCAATCCGTTGTTATTGTTGTTGTTGTTGCAGCGTACGCGTACATTTGGCATGATGACGTAGCTGGACACAAAGCGATACAATCAGACAGCATTGATTTATAGCACGACATAATATTACAAGAGATATGTGGCAGTCTTGTATCGTGTGTATTTGCGTTTTTTCCTCAGACAGACTGACTGTTTGTCTGTCTGTCTGTTTGTTTGCTTCTTCCCTAATTCAACTGTTTGTAGATATGGCGTATACTGTTCTACCTGCGTAAAGACAACTTATCGCCCTTCAACAAGCGGCGAGTATTTTAGTGCTAGCGTATAACGATGAGTTCAGTTTATATCTATTACTGTGTTAAGAAACTCTTTGCCAGTTTAGGCTTCTCTAATTTTGAAGTTGATCGTCAACATTTGTAAGTTAACTTCCGTCAGTGTCCTTGAAACTATATTTGATATATTTGAATTTGAGCTAGGGATTTTTTCTTTAGTTATTCCATACAGTTCCCTTATGTTCTCTGTTAGCAATTTTGACATAATCACCCCTATCATGAATATTCGGAGGAAAGCGACACTCGCGGATTTTTTTGTTTCTCGAGATGAGTATTCATCATAAATAATTGAGGAATGGAAAACTTCATATCCAGTCAGTGCTGCCAAAATATTTCCAATTACTTCCATTCAGTCCAAAATCACAGTTGCATTTTTCATATTTGACATTAGCTTATCAGTAATTTTGCATATTTGACATTACCTTATCTGTCAGCTGAACAATTTTATAAATAAAAATAATGTGCATTTATCTATATTACTAGAAAAATCACCTAAAATATAGTATAGCATAGCTTGATATTTTGTCAGATTTTTACTGTATCCGAATTGGATTCCATGTACTGACTCTTTCCTCATTTGATTCCTCGCCAAAAAGTTAGGGAACAAAATTTGCGTGAAACGTCAAAAAATGTTCTCCAAAAAAGTATTGCCGATAACCTCATTTTCCAGGGAATTTGTTCCCATTCCCCAAAAATCTTCCACGATCGCAAAAAAGGGGATTGGAGAAAAAATCCAAAGGAATGTTTATTCATGATAGGGGTGATTAAGTTCACTTTTTTCTACTTGATGGAATTCTTAATTATTTATTGCTGTTTTTGAGCCCAAAATGCTTTTCCTAGGTTTCTTCGCTTTTTTGCCACCAATCTATACTATGTACATGCAAGCTTTTCAAGTTTTGATCTATTTCGGAAGAGGTAGCTCTAAAATTCAGCATAAAACAAAAATTAATCCAGTGCTAGCCGTAATCTGCTGTGATAAGCTATGTTTAAATTCATATGCACAAAAACACAAAGCTTCCTCATCAAATGAAGAAAGCATTTTACGTTTTATCCACTGAAAAGCACCACGTATCCTCTCATTACTCCGCTACTTTTCTATCCTGACTTATTCACTGATTTACCACATCTCAGCGACAATCACGCTCTCTTCCGTTGATCGTTAAAATGTCTACGTTCTTAAGAACTTTTCAGTTTGCTTCGAAGAAATTCAGCAAACAAATCCATTCAACATTTACTTACATGGAATTTACTACAATGAAACTCCTTCAATTGCCTTTTTCACTTACAACTTTTGCTTGGTCATAGTTAACCATGTCATGCTTCGATTGCATAATTTGCCAACTTCATTGATTGTGTAAAATGTTGACCAAGTTTTTCAAGCACATGAAGCAAGCAAGCGTACAGCATGCAGCAATGGCGTATAGCAACATTTTTGCTTTGAATTGTTGCTGTTGACCTTGTTTTAATCAATCAATCTTCAACAACAGTTAACTGTGAATTTCAACGGCTCACAGCATGAGCGCTAAGCGCAAGTGCAGCGTGATGCATGTGCAACGTTACAACGGGTACAGTTCTATTAATACTACAGTCTGTTGGCGTTCTGAACTTAGGTATAAGAGAGCGGGCCAACTACTCTGTACACAGAGATAAAATGCTATTAGCAAATGTCTTCATCGATTGCTGGAAGAAATGTTTTAAGACATTCCATTATTGATGATCCGGGTGCATGTGGTCGCAGTCTTAAAATATTCAAATTTGTTTCTAAGCCTTTGTGAGATCGATTCCTTACTAAGATACTAGCAAATTATAGGAAAATACTCAATAACTGAACGATGTTTCGGATGAAGATATGGATAAGACTTGCTTTGAGGACTTCTATATATGAGATTGCGATGAAACTTCGCGCGGAGCAGAATTTCCTGCCATTCTCTGGTTTTAACAGAGGTCAGTTCTGCCCGAAGACAAATGCTACGGTTCTACAAAATCTTTGAATGTTATGCTCTTACTAGCACTGATAGCCTCTCTATGGATCCATAAGTTGTACCGTTGAAACTATTAGATTTTGTGTCTAATATTGGAAGAAGAAAAGAACTAGAGGCCAAATCAGAATTCAGTATTTAATAATGATCTTCGAACCTGCTGCTTCAATAAAAACTTGCTCACGATTGTCACATCAAGATTTAAGTGGTGCAGGGGAAAAACTTCAGCTTACGCCTAATGATCTTATCTGGTATGCGAATGGATTAAAAAAGGGTTGGCAGATTAGATTTTGAAATCTTCGGCGAATCAACTAGCGCAAATGCGTAAGTCCACTTCAGGATATTGTTGATTCTCTTGCCTTGACCAAAATCTGTCTGCGGGATTAGCGATCTCTCTTCAAAAACCTTTTACGATTCAAAACAGTAGCTCAACATTGGGCATGCTATCATCTTCCCCAAAGATCTTGCACAAACTAGCTCAAACCTAACCTCCAGAGTTAAAGTATACTCAAGAATAAATAAGATTTATCTGAAAGAAATTCTAAAATGAGATCACATAAATCTATATATCTATTCCCGGGATCAAGGCAGTCACTCGCATGAGATCACATAAATCTATATATCTATTCCCAGGATCGAGACAGTGACTCTTATGGATTAAAAGACCGAATTTTCTGTTTCAAATAGACTTAAGTGACAAACTTTATTGCCTTCATGAAGCAGAATAAACTCAATATTTCATAGTGCCTTATCATTTTAGTCATTTTTTCTGGTATTTTCTCTCAGTGTTTAAAAAGTCAGTGCGGTCTTTGCACGTCATCATCATTGACATCGTATTTTGCAAAAATAACTTGTAAATTATGTGAGCTCTTCACATATCACTAAAGAATGCCAGTACTCTCAGCATTTGCCTGGCTTAAGTTTATGCAAAAATCTCATCATTCCTCGCAGTTTTCACATTCATCCAACTGACCAATTCAGCCTAAGGCATAAAACTTGCTGCTTCACACTTACTCTATGATGAAGTTGTTAAGAATATATATTTTTTTTTTTTTGGTTTTGTTTCTCCAAGTTCTTGCAATCGCGCGTAGTGAGTTAAAAAGATTAATTTTTTATGGTTAAGTGGTGCTATTAATTATTGACAAGTCATCTTAGACGGTTGTTGGCACAACTGCAGTATCGCTGTTGTGGTCTTGTTTAGCTGTAAATTGTTGTTAAGTCTAAATGACTTCATTTACCGACATTGACCTGGCCAGAAGAGACTGACAAGTTTTTTGCTTGATTTATTTGTGAACAAAGGTACATAATTTCTTAAGCAGTTTATTGCAAAACTATTAATGGATATAAGCGGCAATGGAACTGAATATACTTCATATACCTAATTCCATTTAATCTCTGAAATTGTGCTAAGAACTACGAACCCCTCTTTCAATTTTGGTGTACTTGAATTTGTAGCTTAAGCTGATTGACATAGTGCTCTTTTCGGACCACTATCGGATACTTTTCATTCTCTATTTTTTCCGAGTCAAAGCAACCTTTTAATGAAACAGACTGAGAAAGGTTCGAAATGTTGATTTAAGCTATGAGGAAGTAATTAACATTACACGCTTAGCAAAGTCTGTGCTGTATATTTCTGATACTAATAGAGAACCCTTTCTTAAATCTTGCCCAATCAACTGGCTTTCGCGAGCACGCACAGTGGCGGACAGAAACAGTAAAATAAGATAGTAAGGCCAAGAAATCTACGAAAGCTGGAGATTGACAAAATTTTAGGCCCAGCCTTAGTGCCTACAATACGAAAACAAAGACAGAAAGATTAAAAAACATGAGGACTTATACGTATAGAAGACCAAAAAAAAAAATCATTCGTTGATTAAAAGGCCTGGCGTAACTTACACAGAGTGCCATATGTCAAGTATCCCTAAAATTATTAACGAACAACCATTTCTCCGGTTGTACGTATGTGAAAGGCACTGCTCCAGACAGAAGCACGCCCGCAGGCTCGTTGTTTCTTCTAGAATGTTTAAGCTGGATATTCGATCTATATATTTGAAGCACAATTAGTGTCGAGTATTTAAGCAGTATACAGCATAATGGCATCAATACATCTCCCGAGAATTGATAAATTTATGAAAATAGTGAGCAGAGGTGTACACCTCAAGGAGATGTCATATCACTCCAGTTGTGAAATACGAACATAAAGCAAATACTACTTTAGATGAACATGCAAGGCATATCTTATGATTCAATCCTTTCGTCTCAAAACTACTTTGCTTCCTTCTGTTGAGTAGGAGCATTTTATTTTCACAAGGAGCTTAATAAAAAATTATTTCATATATTATTAGATGAATACACAAAACTAGGACTAAAAAACGATCAAAAAATTCTAACATG
Organism: Tricholauxania praeusta; assembly: GCA_949775025.1. NCBI lineage: Eukaryota > Metazoa > Arthropoda > Insecta > Diptera > Lauxaniidae > Tricholauxania > Tricholauxania praeusta. The sequence continues at coordinate 131,714,133 of OX459028.1, forward strand.
TGATTTTTTTATCTTAAAATTAAAATCGATTTACGTGCAATTTAAATTTCAAATATCGATACATCTTAATTGAGTTCCGATCACAATATTTTTAAGACTATCAATGCTCTGCTTTTCTCTCAATCTACATTCACTCCGGCCCAAAAATGATCTAACGCCGTGTCGTTGACATATCCGAAACGCCATTTCATGCGCTCATTTGATGCATCGCAGGGGTTTGTGAAAACCTTTCTCGAGTCGCCTTCCACCACCGCCTCCATGCAGTTTCTGTTAATACTCCCATGTACGATCCATTGATGTGTACGATCATAGTACCAAAATTGATTTCCACCCTGATTGTGACAGCCCCATATCCAGATGGTAGCATTGGCATGCGAGTCGTGGACATCAAGACAGTCGGTCTTACGGAACATACGGAGATCATGATGATAACTTAAACTCCAATACTGATTGCGCCATGGATGCGTACGATTTGCGGCACAGAAATAGAGACCAACTTCGGAATTGCGTCCACCATTCATTGTATCCAAGCAAAGGTTAGGATATGCAATACTTTCCACTGCACCCGAAGCGTAGTCTGGAGGCTCTACCGGTGGGAAAGCCTTCAATGCATCAGGCATTACCACTTCCATATACCATTTGAATGATTTGCATTTCATACGCTCACGTACAGCTTTCTGTGCGGTCAAATCACCAGCATCCATGTCATAATTGCCTGGATTGCGGTCATACAGATAGTGTTTGTATTCATCCATCCAAACTTCGGCAACACGTTTGTGATTCTATAGAGCGAAAGAAAAAAATGAGCGGCATAAGCTTCTTTTCGCACTTGTAGGCGCTATAAACTCTACTTACCTTGGCCACAAAATTGTAATTTCTTGGATTAGGTCGGGTATCCATTGGTCCACGAAAAATGTGTGCCACACGTGAACATGGCACATCGAGCAGTATACCACCGCACATCCATATTTTGAAACTCAACTCATATTGTTCGGCACCCCAAATATCGAGTCCTTCATCATAACCACCCAAATCCCAGAAGAATTTCCTTCCGATTGCAAAGAGTCCACCCATCATAACAGGGTTCTTTGTGGGTTTTGTCTTGTCCAACGTGTCTTCGGGCAGTAGTGGCAATTGCTGATAGTACATTTCCCAGTCGAAAGCACCACGTGAACCTTCTTGATTACCACCGCTATATTCAAATGTATCGTGTTGAATACCATCAACAATCGGACACGTTGATGCCCTGGGATTGAGCGCTATTGGCTCAAGTAGTGGTGGCAACCAATTGACATTAACTTCAACGTGTGAGTCGAAAAATACCAGCACATCACTGGTGGCACGTCTAGCACCAGCGACACGTGCACCTATGAGTCCTGTGCGTTCAGGCAGATGTACAATCTGCACAAGTGTTGGAAAATAAATTGCTATGTAATCATCCAATTGGGTTTTCAAATTTTCGCGATCGCTGAAATCATCAACGAGTATTATTTGCCGTAATAACTCCGGAGGGGAACGGTTCTCAATGCTGTGTAGCGTGCGCAACAGAACGCTCAAATGTTCATTGTAGTAGGGTATTACAACGCTCACCGTAGGCAGTGTGGCGAGATATTTTTTCGTTTTGCAACTGAAAGAGAAAGATGTATAGAGGTTATAACAAAATGTTGACATTAATCTTGCCGGATGGAGGGAACTCTTCAAAAATTATTGAAAACTGCAATAAAGTAATAAAAGAAAAAAAAAATTTCAAAAAAATCAGTGATGCTAAAGCAAAATGGTACCTGATTTGGCATGGGATGCCCCCATTTATATGCAAACTAATTTTTATGATAAACTAGTTTTTCTTATGCTGAACTAGTTAATCCGAAGCGTGGTTGGATGAACCAGTTTAGCCTGAATTGTCTCTGGTTGTTGTGTTACTGACCTGAATTCTTAAACTAATTACGGCATATCTCGCAAATTATTCGAGGTATTGACTTAAAACTTGGTATTCGGATATCGAACGAGCATATAATTTATTGAACCAAAAGTAGGCGAAATTGGAAAAGTAGGCGTGTCATTTTCGACAATTTGCCACTTTTTTGATTTTTTTATAAATTTTCGACTTTTTCAGTAATATTGAATTGTTTCAATCTCTTTCAACTTTTTTTTAGCTTTTCAATATTTTCGATTTTTTTATTTCAAATTTTTTAACTTTTTTCAGTTTTTTAAAACTATATATTTCAAAATTTTCCAACCTTTTTAATTTCTTTCAATATTTTCAACTTTTTTCAGCATTTTCCATACCTTCCAACATTTTTCGAGTTTTTCAACCTCCTCGAAGTTTTTTCGACATAATCCATATTTTTTCGACATTTTCAGCATTTTCCATTCGTTTCAAAATTTTTCAACTTCTATCAATTTTTTATAAACATTTTCCATATTTTATGGACTTTCCACCCTTAATCAACTATTTCAACATTTTTCAACTGCTGTCAACATTTTAAGATTTTTTCAGCCTCATTCCCTTTTTTCAACAATTTCCATATTATATCGACTTTTTTAATCTCAAAACGATGAGAAGAGAGATACAAGAGATAACCATTTTTTAGACGCATTTTGTTGCTCTTTCCCGAAAAAAACAAAGGACAGATTCTAGGCAATCGACTTTTTTTTACATCAAAATGATAGTAACAGCGAACTTCGTAGCAGCAAATAATGCTTTACACACTCAATGGCACCACAATTGTAAATTAACTCCCAACTACTGTCAACTTTTAAATCATGACCAATTGAAAATTTTAGTAAATAAACTGATTCCCAAAAACTGGAATTTTTTATGATTCATCACCCTAAGTAAATTTCAGTGCTAACTTACAGTGGATTTCTGACATCCGGTATCGAGCGATTCACTGATATTGCATCTGAAAGGAGCGCATTGAAACCATTTTCCCTTGACATACGATGCTCTAATTCCTGCTTTGACTTGTCCAATATATGAGCTGGCTTTCCGTGTTCTCCAAGACCAACACGTTTTGCCTCCGCCTCAATAGCTGCATAGTCATGCCAATCTTTTAATGGTCCTTGCGGTTCCGGTAATGCAAATTGATCAACTACAGCAGGTTTTACGGTCAGAACAACATCAGAAGTAGGACCAACAGCAGGAACAGCAAAAGCTGGAACAGCAACAGCAGGATTTTTCTCCACCACATTATTCTGATCCTCAAAATGTCGTTGTCGCACTGGTGGCCTTGGTCTACGTGGCGTTTCCACGTCATATAATCGTGAGTAGGGTAGTGTCACTGGTTCACCATTAAAATCAGTTGCCGCCGTAGATGTAGCATCACGTGTGGCAATACGCTGTTCCACAATCATTGTTGTGACAAGTGAAAGAAATCCTATTGCCAACAGAATTAGAATCACCTTACGTGCCAGACGTTTGATGTAGCGCTTTTTCATCGGTATACCCATCGGTAGTTCAGTCTCTATTCGTTGGCCACTGTTGACAAACTGTTAGGAGGGAAATAAAATTTTTTGAGTGGTACTCTCGTTGGAATCTTTAATTTGCAATTAATTTAATTGCATTTTTGTCTAAGAAAAAATATCGTTACTCTAATGGTATACCATTTTTAACTTGTTGCTGGTAATGAAGCTGATAAGTAACTGCCTACTTTTGTTTGTTGACACGATTTTTCGTATTAACATGATTTTCTACTACCTTTGATTGTTGTTAGGAAGTACCGATAAGAAAATTTGTCACACCTTGGTTTTTTTCGTACTTTTTACGAGGTACGCTTGTGGTATGTTGGGGTATTTAGTCAACGCTAAAATATTTATATGGGTTAACTCAACACCGCAATCATAATCTGGTATAGAGAAAATTACCCCATAAAAAAAGCGGGGGAAAAAATGGAAATGTCGATGAAATGATTACAATTCCAAGGAAAACGAATGAAATAAATTCTAGAAAGTAGTTGAGATTGCGAATGTCAATTCCTTTTTTAGTACAAAATGGAATGAAATCTTAAAAATTTAATTTAAAAATGAAAGAAAATGCCATTGCCCGAAGTAATTAAATTGGAATGATCGTTCGTCAGAGGATTTAAACAGCGTACATTTCAATTAAAAAATGTTAAGGAAGCTCTAGAAGAGTATGGGTTATTCTTCTGTAAGTTAAAAAAATTTTTTCAGAATTATTTGTATTGAATAAGCAATTGGAATTCCCAATTATTTTCGTAGTGTAAAAAGAATAAGCATTCCTATGTAATTGCTTTTGGAGGCTGCTCATTCTTATTGTAATACAAAATTAAACGCCATTTGATTCTCTTACTCGTAAGCTAATGTCCCTTTCATTACTATTAGAATCAGAAGGATTATTTATCAGCTTTAGTAAGGAGTATGTTTGCTTCATTCTCATTGCATGTTAATCATTACTTTACAGCTCTGCTTTTGAATAGTGTCGAGATGTATCAAAATGTAACAATGAGAGTAATTTGAAAGGCATAAAAAAATATTAAAAGTGTTCAAGAGTACATGTCGAAAATTAGTGAAAAAGCATCGAGTGGTAATAAATAGAAACGAAAAGTATCGAAAAATATTGATAACTAGTAAGAAAATGTATTAAATAGCTATAAAAACTAAAAAGACAATGAAAACGATGGAAAGTACTGAAAGAAGTGAACTAGTGTCAGAGGATAACAAAATGTAGATAAAAGTCGAAAACTATCAAAAATTTGAAAAGTGTCGTTAAGTTTTAAAAATACATTTCAAAAATATCAAATCGTGTCGAAAAATGTAAAAAGTGTTAAAAAGTTAATAACAATCGAAGATTATGGAATAATATCGGAAAGTTTTGAGAAGTGTCAACTGGTATTTAATAGTATCGAAAAGTGTGCAATAGTATTGAAAAGAATAAAGAATCACTTTTGAGTCAAAAAGTACTGTAAAGTTCATAACTATTGAAAGGTATCGAACCGTCGAAAAATATCAAAATGTTCTAAAAGTATCGAATAATATCATATAGTATTGAATGTTGTCGATACCTATTAAAAAATAGAAACTTATTAAAAAGTATCGAAAAATATTGCAAAGTAGTATAAAAAAATGTTAAAAAACACGGTGAAAAGTATAGAAAGTATCGAAAAGTAAAAAATGTATCAGAAGAGCATCGAGAAGCTTATTGAATTCGAATAGCATCGAATGATTCCGAATATTTAGGAGTAGTAGCAAAAAGTATCAAATGATAATCAAAAGAATCAAATAAAGAGAATTGTAAAATAGTATTAAAAATACATGTATCAAAAAGCTGACTCAAGTCGGAAACTAACAACAAAGTCATTAAATTTGAAGAATGTCTAATAAAAGTTAAAAAAACAAAAAGTATCGAAAATATATAAAATGTTGAAAAGTATCAAAAAGTCAGATAAAGTCGAAGAGCATGGAGTTGATATCATTCAAAAAGTCGAAAGACGCCATAATGCTCTGAGGAGTATCGAATATTTTAATATATGCATTGGTATCAAACAATATTCAACGGTATCACAAATATTAAAAACTATCGAGTACAATTGAATAGGATAAGAAAATATCGTAATTTGTCAGAAGCTTTGAATATGTAGTACATAAAAGACATCGAAAAAGTATCGAAAAGTAAATAAAAATCAAAAAGTATAGTATGTATTTGAATCTATCGAGAAATGCTGCATTTTAAAAGTATCGAAAAATGAAATAAATAGGGATCGCAAAATTAAATATTATCAGAAAGTATCGAAAAGTATACAAAAGCAGAAAAGAAATGTAAAGTATCCAAAGTCGTTAAATGCCAAAAAATTTAAAAAAGTCACTTAAATTGTGAAAATATCGAATGGTATGGAAAAGTATCGAAGACCCTAAAAAGGATAAATTATCTTAAAATCAATTAATAGAATCGAAAAATAACGAAGAGAATCGAAAACTTGATACAATTTAAAAAGTATCGGAAATTTCCAATAGGTAGATTATAATAGGAAAATAAAACATCGCTTTAAAAAGTATCGGAAACTATTGAAAACTCGATAAAAATAGTGAAAAGTCTATAACAGTATCAAAGAGCCGTCAAAGGTCGATAAAGGTATCGAATAGTACCCAACAGTATTGGAGCGTATTGAAATGTCGATGAATGTTGAAAACACAATAAAATTGTAGCTAACAGTTTCAAAACTCCGAAGAATATCGATAGATTATCGAATAGTACTAAAAAACCAGCACAGAACAAAAGGTACAATTTTTGGGGTCGTTTTCTTCGCTCATAACCCAAAATAGTCTAATAACTCTTGTAAAACATTTAAGAGTAAGAAAAATTGCAATTAGATTTTTGCCACATCTCCCTCTTATTTGAGAACCCCATTTTAAGAAAATCCCAAAATTCATTTTGTTTTTCCTTTCCATTACAGCTCCTCAGCTCACTGGCCACTGACCTGGACATTATGCTTAATGACTTGAGATCATCGCCAAGTACACGTTTGCTGCCAACGACAGCCACGCATCTACATAATCATACAACAACATCACCGCTAACGATAAGAAATGATGGTGGTGCAACAATTACCAGCACAGGTTATTTGTCTAGTGCATTTCGCAGTCCATACAGTCAGCAACAGCAACATCAACGTCAAACAAACAACACAACACCTACAACTGCGGGAATAACAACCCCAATATGCAGCACGCATTTTAATCGTCAGCAATATTACCGTGCATCATCATCTCCAATACGAAATCAAAGTCGTATTCCCAGTCAAAATCAGCAGCAGCAGCAACACAAAAATCACGATTTCATCAAACAACGTGAATCATTCCATTCAACGACAACGCCACAAAATGTCGCTAGCAACGGAAATGGCACACAGCAACAGCAGCAGCAGCAACAGAATCACAAACACCACGTCTGTAGCGGTCTTTCGCCTGATGTGCGAAAAATACAAAAATTACCGCTGTGGTCATATCAACAGAAGCAATTGCAACAACCGCAAAAATTGCATGTGCAACTGTTGCAACAACATCAGCAGGCAACGAAAGCCATTGCTACGCACATCAGCAGTAGCGCAACAGCGACAAAGCAAACGAATGCGAATGCGGTTAAAATCACGTCCAAGACGGAAACGGAAACAGTAACGACGGGCGGCACAAAATCAGTTTTAACGACAAATTCATCATCGGCAGCAACAACATCATTATCATGCAACGCCACTACCACCACCTATGTTCTTGGTGGAGCGCCCCCTAATGATGGCAATAACAACAAGAATGGTTTGGGAAATGGTGGTAGCAGCAGCAACAACAACAACAACAGCATTTGGTTGCAGGCAGCAACACAATTACTAAGGTGAGTTGAAATTTGATTTGTCACATGATTTAATTAACATCGATGTTTCTGTATTTCGAAAGCGATAAATTTTTAATGTTTTAAATATTTTTACCAAATATCAATCAAATTATTTTTCGAAATTTGTAAGTGTGGTTCAGTTTTCGATAACATTACTGATGACTTGCAGCTCAAGCCAGGGCCGGACTTATACAATTTTAAAGTGTCTTGGGAAGGAATTTTCTATGAATACGGTTAACTTAATGAGCGAAAGGTGAAGATAAAACAAGTTCAAAAAAAATTAAAATTTTTATAAAACTGAAACGCTCGAAAAATGCTAAAAAATTCTTTTTTCTTAGCAGAATAAGTCATTTGGGGTGTTGGGGAGAGAGGGACCTCGAATTCAGATCGAAGTGTGATAAGTGGAGGGGTTAATTTATAAGGACTGTCCCAGAAAAAACTTGCACTTTGTTTTTTAGTTATAAAAAAATACCCAGCAATTTTTTTGGTTTTTTTTATTTCTTTATTAATAATGGCTAGTGTTCAAAATATAAATATCTAAAAACTAATTAACAATTTTGTTTTTTCTATAAAAATTTCTAATGTTGTTCTTAAGGCCCTTTATTACATTTTGTACAGGTGTTTCATCGACAGTACCAAACGATCTTTTTCACTTAAGTCTAAAGTCTTGTAAGTTTTTTGTAGTCTTACCACTCTTTCAAAGATTTCTTTTCATTAGAGCCCGATATCTCCCAATTGGGCGAAGCTCTGGGCAGTTAGGCCGATTTGCTATTTTTGGTACAAAATTGATCTTTTTACTTGCATACCATTCCAACGTAGCTTTAGAGTAATGAGAGGTTGCTAAATCTGGCCAGAATATTACGGTACCCTCATGTGCACGAATAAATGGTAGAAGACGTTTTTCGAGGCACTCGTCTATACAAACTTTGGAATTGATTGTGCCTTGCGTAACAAAGAAGCTGCTTCTGAGGCCACAGGTGCATATGGCTTGCCAAACCATATATTGCTTCGGAAATTTCGAAATTTTTTTTTCTTTGAATTTACTAGGCACATTCCCCTTCTTCAGTGATGTATAATATTCGTGCCCAGGTAGCTGCTTAAAATCTGCTTTAACGTAAGTTTCGTCGTCCATAACACAGCAGTCAAATTTAGTCAGGTACCTTTCATACAATTTTCGGGCCCGCATCTGAGCGATCAACTGCTTTTCATCAGAACGGTCTGGTACTTTTTGAACTCTATATGTCTTTAGCTTACTTTTCTCCTTTATCCTTTGCACAGTAGATTTTAATGTACCTGCTCTAGCCGCCATATCTCGCACTGACGTGTTGGGATTCTGGTTTTCTGCCTGAACCCTTTTTTCGTGAAACAGGTATACCCTTCTTATAATTAGAAATAACCGTTTTGACAGTTCTTTCTGATGCACCAACTATTTTTGCTATAGCTGAATATTTTAACCCTGGATTTTGCAGGTATGTGGACAAAATCAGTTCGCGGACTTTTTCTTGCTTGCTAGACATCTTTGTCGTTAGAAGTGCTATCTTCAAGTGTTATACATCATATCAAACGTCACTTTATATGGAATAAATATTTTGTCTTTTTAGACCTATAAGATTATCAGGTAGAGTATAATCTTAAAAAATAAAGGTGCAAGTTTTTTCTGGGACAGTCCTTATATTATGAATTCAAGCTTCTTGCGGCAATTCCAATATTTCCATTTGATTGAAACATGTGGCGAAAGTGACTTAGGCCCTTGAGAATCATGGCATGTTACTCAAGAGTACAAACAAACCCTTTCTCCAACTTTGTTCTCGTTATTCGATTTTCAAGATTTATGTCTCATTTTGTTCATTGGTTATGTGACTTTACGTGAAAGTCAACTTTTTCCCGTTTTGGGTTTTTCATGATTTTTAAAAATAAAAAATTTTAATTTTTAAGGCGAAAAATAATTTATTTCCTTTAAAAATTTATTTACAGCTGCAAAACTGTAGATTATGTAGAGAAACAGTATATCAAGAGATTAAAGCAATTGTAATTCTTAATTTTTCTAAGTTTTTTGCAGCAAAATCGGATTAGTCGTTCTCGAGTTATGTCATACAAAAGAGCCCCAAACGTGTCAAATTCCTCTATATGATACTTACAAACTTCAAATCGATATATCTCGATTCCTAGACGTGTCCCAGCGAAACGCCGGGATACGTATGACTTTTTTTTGACCGATATAACATTTCCCGGTAGTCAGAACCCCCGCCGATCACTGACCCCTACCATTTGTCGCACAGTGTAATCAACGCTCCGGTCCAAATGTTCTGTCAGCATAGAATTTGGTCCGTTATTTATTCATCATTTAGTGTTGAATTTTATGAAATTTATGCTCTAAGGAGGTACGACTTCTACAAAACCATTAAATCCAAAAATTTCACATTATCTATTTGAAACAAAACCTCTTTTCTCTAACCGACTGAAGGACTAATCGTTCAGGAAAAATTGATTACAAAAACAAGAATTTCCAAAAAAGTAGAACACGGTACAAGAGAATGAAGTCATGGAAGCGCGTTTGGGGAAAAAAAAAAATAGTTTGAGCAAGTACGTCGGTATATCTGTGTAGTTTTGTGACATAGTGTAACAAGAGCCTCATGTAGTATAAAAAGTGCTTAAGTCGTGCTACGATTACGTTACGATACATGACCGATCCCCTAGTATAACTTCGTTTTGAAGGAAAATTCTGGTTTGATGAGAAATGAGAATGATTTAAAAAACTATGAAATCAGTTGTTTTTTCCTCTCATGCGCTTTTGACTTCTCTCATTCTCATTCTCTTTTCTTCTCACAAAATAAAAATGAACAGTTTCTTTTTACACCCTACATTCAGAGTGTATTCATTTTGTCTTCCAGTGTGTAACGCATATAAGAGGCGTGGCGCAAAAGTATAATATCCTTTTTTTCCCAGTGGGAAAATTGAAGGAAATTTAGTACATACTTGAGTTACACCTTCAAACAAGGCTCATGGGACTATCAGTTCATAGACACGCCCATCGCCAATACAATTAAAACATTTAAAACTATATATTGAGAGAGTTATTTGATGTAACAAGTAATAAAAAGAAGTCGGGTCGGCTCTGAACAAAAAGTTGTCGGATTTTGTCAAGAGAGCGTGGCACCAAAAACTTAAAAACGCTGTACTGGAAGGAACGTTTAAGCGACTGTTAATATAGTGTAGTGTATATAAATTTTAGCATGGTTAAAAATTACACCCTTACTGTATAACCCAGCGAAAAAAATTTATCGTTGCTTCAAAAATTCTCAATAAGTCGTATGATATTTCTCACATCATTGCCAGGCTTAAAAGTTTAATCAACGAAAATCCTTAAAATCCAAACCGAAGCTTACACGTGCAATGTTTAAATCCTCAACTGCAACGTTTGCAATCAAATAAAAATTGTAGAATTTCTTAATTAAACTTTTGGTCAATATGTGTGAACGCAATCCAACCAATGATCCAAGGAAACAACGACAACGGACAGAAACGTTATACCAACATTTGCTTTATTTGTACAGAAGAATCTTAGCAAATAAAAATCCGAGTAACTTCCACCGATAATTTTCGGTCTTTTTTTTCATATCTCTACTGCTTCAGTCTCTTCACTGTAATTTATGTTCACGTAGCAGACAACGAACAACAAACAAAGCGAAAAAATTGGGAAACCCAAAACATTAAAAGGAACACAAACCAAACTGCTTGCGAACAATTGAAGTTCTCGCACTTCCGTAGCAGTTTGGGTTACCAGAACACAACAGGAACACGACCAAAACGAGCGAAGCTTGCGAGTAAAACGTATAATGAATGACCTATTCAATCAATACTCCATGTAGCTAGGAGCAGCACTTGTCGTACGAAAAAGGAAGCAGTTAGTCTGCTGTTTATTTTTGGAAAGTTATTGGGGGTTACATGTTGAGAATTCTTGTAAACTGAAAAATTCGTAACTTTTCCTTTTCATTTTTATTATTTTTATTTTTCATCTGTCCACCTTCACATATTGTTGGATTGATGTACAGCACCGTGTACCAGCAGCTCATCACAGAGCGTTCAGTCTGAAACAGACAACGAACATGACCATAAGTAATTGCTGTTGACCACAACTCTACCGCAATGGTGAAATACTGATAGACAAATGGTCGGAGGATGGTTGCTCGTAACTATGAATTGAACACGAGTAAAAATAATTCATAAAAAATTCAAGAGACCAAAAACCAATAGAGCACCATGGAAATAAAATGAAATAAAGCAAAAAAAAAAAAGGGTGATTTTCCGTTGCCAAGGCGGGGTAGTAATGGTCGACTTTGTAGGGCACGCTATGTTCTGAATATGTACGAGCTTTTGAGCAGCAAAAAAAAAAAAAACGTGAAAAGCTTCATATTTATTGTTCTTTTTTTTTTTTTTGAATTGTAAAATTGCCTAGGTGGCGACACTTAAAGAATCGTAACTTTTTTTTTTTATGAAACGTACTAGGACTACTTTTTTAGGAACAAAAAAGTTGTGTAGACTTTACAGAACAATTCTGTATAAAAATTTTGTTTCTGTACAAATGAGAAAATGGTTAAAATTCTGTTTGTTTATTAAAAAGTAAATTTTTTATAAGTAATAAATAAAATTTTTGTAAAAACTTTATTTCATACTAGCAGATGCTCGCGACTTTGTACGCGTAGCCTGTTTTTCTGCGAAGGCAAACAATTTACTTTTTTTTAAATAGAACTACAGTCAATTTTGGATTCTTCTTCACAGATCTAGAGTTCTTGTTGTTTTCTCTTCCATAAATATTCCATTGCATTGCCATGTGAAAGACAAAAACAAAGCACACAGACAAACTAACACATTCAATTAGCCTAGTACACATTATAACACATGTTGTCCAACGTCAATGTTCGATAATGTGAACTCTAGGAACGACCGCTTGACACACATGTTGGATGGATTTCAAAAATTGTTGATTTTTCTGCTGGCTTGTCCAACCATACAACCTGTGTGAACTGGCTGTCAAGCCTAGTGAACTTTTTTCATTTTAAATAGGATTTCATGCAGTTTACTTTGATGTGGACGCTCATAAATTGTTCTGCAACTGATGTTTGATAGCATGCTCGATAATGTGAACTCAAAGCAATATTGACAGTCACACATGTCGTCAGGCCATGTAGGACAGCATGTGTGTTTTCTATGTGTGAACGTACTGTAATTTTTTTTTTCATTGTTCACAAATTCCGCGTTGCTGCGTTGACAAATTGAGAATGAGAGCGAGAGTAAAATTTGAATATTCTCTTCCATTGCATTGCCATATAAAAACAAAACGCACACACACTAACTTAACGGTTTGTTATGCTTACATACTTCTTTCTATGTGTGAAATTAATTTTTAAGCAATTTTAAAACTTTAATATTGTTATATTTAACAGGAATATCGTGATAGCTTTAATTCTATGTTGAGACTAAGCTTCTAACAAAGATAACTAAAAAATTTGATCAAAATTGATTCAGTAGATTTTGCGTGAATCGCGTTCATCGAAAACGGCTATCATTTTTCTTATATAGATAAATTGTAAAATATTTCTTGTCTTATCTTGTCTTATAAACATTTTTCTAATATTTACCGAGAAATAGCAATTTAAAAAAACACTCACATAGAAATTAACTTGCTCATAACTTTTTAAAAAATCCAAATTTTGCAACAAAAAAATTTAAGGCCTTAATATTGATCAATAAATCTTCAAAGTTATGCAATAAAAAGTTCAAGTTTGACAAGTTGGTTTTTATTGAGCCCACTTGAGAAAACTTTACTCATGACTAAAAATTTGAGTTACAAAAAGTGGAAAGACATATGATATTAACGCAACTAAAAAATTGGACAACAGAAAACCTGAACAACGAAAAAGTTGGAAGCCGAAAAAATTTGATGACGAAAAAGTTGTACAACTTTTCGCTGTTCAACATTTTGTCATCAACATTTTTTTGGGTGCAATTTATTGTCAACAAACTTTTTCCTGTAACTTTTTGACGCCAAACTTTTTTGTTGTTGAACTTTTTTGTGTCCAAAATTTGAACATTAACTGACTAGACTTAAAATATTTTTAAAAAATAACAGTTTTTTTCAAAAAATTTTGAAAATATCGAATACTACATACATATGTATGTACATTTGAAAGAAAGACAGCAAAAAGTCAGTTTTCAAAAATTTACATCTCCTGAGTTGCTTGATAAAAAAAATTGAAAAAAAAAAACTTTGAAGAATACTTTCAACACGTTGGTACTGAAAAAAAAAAATTCAAAAAAAATTAGAAATTGAAAAAGAAATTGGTGTCCTATTTGGCGTGTAATGCTTTTTGAATTCAAAAGCCCCTGAATTATAGCGACAGCTTTACAAAACTCGTACCTCTCCAAAGCGAACTGAATATTCTGATTAACTGTATGTAGCGCTACTCGAATAACAAACCCGCAACAAGCAGCAAAAATTAAGAAATTCCAAACTAAATTGTTTCTTCTTCTTCTTTTTTTTGGATTGCGTGGGGAGCAGCGAGTGTTTTTTGGAAAATTAAGAGACAAGTGCACGACTTGCAATAAAAACACGTAACAAATGTAGGGTCAGAGGTGAGCAATAAAATAAAGTTGCGAACAAATTTTGTGACGATGAAGACATACAAGGGAGGAAACTCGAAAAGAAATTGAATTTCAATAAAAAAAAACACCCAAATTAAACAATGTACAACGGCTCTTTCAATGACAGATATTAATAGCTATTCGAAGACAAAATATTTAAAATTGGCAGACGAAGTAAAAATTAATTGCTTTATCAGTGATATCTCACAAAAATGTTCAAATTCTGTAACAAGAGCATTCTTTGCTTTTAAACAGAAAAACCAAACCTACCCTAACCCAACCTGTTACAGGTGACAATAATAATTTGTTCAACTGTCATAATTAGCTTAATTAACTGACAACCATGTTGCCTACTGTAAGCTACCAGCTCTAGCTGAACTGTACCAAATTAACAAATTACATGAGACTCAGTTTATCTGGTTATACTCAGATTACCAAATAAATTAATTATGTTAATTTTGTTTACATGACAAGTAGCAAACGCAGTGTTTCTTAAATTGCAAATGGCGACCCCATATTGATAGAGCATACTAAAGTGAATTAAATAATAGTCCAGTTGTAATTAACAAAAATTTGTGCCTTTGATTGCAAAATTCTATACCAGTTATGGGGTAGTGCGGTTACAGTGCGATTGTCATCACTCCTAATTTTTATACAATTTCTTATTTTATTTGCACTTCAAACCCCTTCCACGTGTCCACCTCACTTATCTTGATCATCAAAGGTCTTAGTATTAAATTTCCTGAAATTGTTATTTGAAATATTTTGTGCATTGCATAGTAAGTGACACGCACCCCTTGCGCCCATTTTCTTTTGTGCATTGAGTCACTTTTACTAATTTTCATATTGCTTCTGATTATTACATTACTTATATATTCATTACACTCTGATCTTCTGAGGATCACTTTAAATTTGAACAAATTTACCAAAATTCTGACACGACATGCTCCGTTGAACCATCCGCTGAATATCTTTGTGAATTTGAAATGATTTCAATGTAGATTTTATAAATATAAATCTATATAAATAAAATGATAGCCGTTTTCGATGAACGGGATTCACGCAAAATCTACAGAAACAATTTCGATCAAATTTTTTTAGTTATCTTTCTTAGGCGCTTGGTCTTTACATAGAATTAAATTTATCACGATGTTCCTCTTAAATATCAAAATATTGAAGTTTTAAAATTGCTAAAAAAATGAATTTCATACATAGAAAGAAGCATGTAGACCAAAAAAGCTCAAGAAATGATTTTCTTGGGAGATATTTCGTGGACTCTCCTGAATCGATTTTCGGCAGTTCGATAGGTCTAGTCTTTGAGTCTCAGTTCTATTCAATTCACGGAATTTCTAAGTTACATAAAATTTAGCAAAAAAACCGAATATTCTAAGTCGACTGACAAGATCAAATTTCTTTGTGTAACTTTAACCATAATGCGCAATGATATTGTGGAAAGGGCTTTTCAACAGGACTCTGACGAAAGATTTAAAAACTTGGATAGTATTTACTTCAGTAATTGAGGAAACTGTCCAGCTTTTAAGTAAATGAAAAGGCGCTTTATACCTTGCTCATCTGTCACTTTAATGTGAACTTAGCTCCTGACATCATCGCAAAGTTACAGCCATTTGAAAGTGACATGAATTTAATCCTCTACGACCAAGGTGAAATAAATTTGTAACCGGTTGGTTAATATTGTTTGGCCGTAGGAGATCAAATTCATGTCTTTTTCAAATGGCTGTAACTTTGCGAGGAAACATCACAGATAACCATTTAAAAACTTATTTTAAAGGGGAAGAATGGATCTAACTGATGCATTTATTAAAAATAAACTCAACAAATTTCTCCTATACATGGCCTTAAAAGTAGACAAAAATCTAATTTTTAGGTACTTAACCTCAAATATTTCAGATTTCGAATTGAGCTCAAAAAATTACTTCGGAAAACTATCTTTAAGAGATGTATTACTCGAATTCACTTTATTTCAGCTTGAACTTTGGCCTGTTTTCGAGGTCTTCTGATAAAAACTACTGGAATATCGGGTCCAGTCAGAATTACTTTGTCTGTTTTCTTTGTTTACCAACAGCCCATATCTCATGCGGAATTATCTTTTGGGAAGAGTTATAATCACTCGCAAACAAAATGAATGAAATTAATTCATAAATTAGACATTAGCGACCTCTAAATATCAATATTTTTTAATAAAATGCTGGACAGAATTTTGGTGAATGGTGAATCCAGCTTTTAGTCGGCACCGTAAAACTTTGAAATAAAATCCGAATTGGAGTAATAGACGCAGTCATTAAAAATTTTACTGTTGATGCTACAATCTTATTTTTTAAAAGTCTTATAGTCCACTCATACTAGGATTGCCCAAATGTACAACTCGCATCGAAGTGTTGATCCTAATCAACAAATTACTACACATAACAACTCTACAGAGGAAAGAGCTACATATAAAATCAAATTCAGAATGGTGGACTGATCGTTGATGAGATTTCAAACGCTGTATTCTTTTAGTGAATCTTAATCCGCTTCACTGGAAGGATTTTCTGCCTTGTCTTAAAAGTAGTTGTTTCTTCCTCTGCGCTTTGAATTTAAAGTTGACATACCACGATGCTGGTCACACAAGCACTGATAACGTTGCTACTGCTGTTTGCTCTTTCATGCATACAATTTCTAAAGCTTTTGCATTGGTATAACGGTACTTTGATCGCTTATCGACTGTTATACTTTACATGTGGTATCGTATGATGCTGTTGATCAGTCATGTTGTGCTCATGGTTTTTATATGGCTGTTGCCATGCTGTTTTTGTGGCTGCTGGTATGTTTTTCGATGTGACTGTACTTTTTTTGCATTCCACAATGTGCTTAGTTCCTTATTGCGTTTCGTCCAACTGTATTAAAAATTTGGGGCTTACAAGTGCCTTGGGCGTTATTGTAAGCTCAAACTGGTAGTGGATAGCTAATTGTACTGTACTTGGCTCGTTCTGAGATTTGTAGATAAGGTTACTTTCAGCAAACTACTAAGCCTGACCAGATGTGAAGGTCTGCACCAATCTGGTACCACGGGTTGTCGGTCTTAGCCTGACAGCTGCGTGAAACCCTAAGGTGAATTGCATGCGGAAGCCCACTCCGGGGATGCATCGTGGTGGCTGTGGTTGAAACCTAAACCGTAGGGAGAAACGTTCAGTTTCTAGTTTCATATTCTTAACCTAGTAGCCGTCCTACAAATAGCAAGAGATGAAGGTAGATCTCAACTCAAACCAAGGGTGAAGTGATGTCCATAAACATTAACTTACTTAGTAACTGTATCAACTGCAGTCGTCCTCTAATTAGACACGTATATAGATTAATAAGAGTGTGAGATGATACTCCATGGCCTTAAGCTTTTAGAGACAGACGGTCACGTAAAAATACAATGGCAGTTGTGATCTGTCGCAGTTGTATTAAAGATGTTTATTTAACAACTGCAAATTAAATGATCAATGCAAGGGAATCAGAACTTATTTAGCTATAATTGACATAGTTTTCAGCGCTGTTTCAACTTAAATGACATGCTGGTTTTCAAAATCTTTTAGTTGAAGTTATATAAATTAAAAACTGATATGATACAGCAGAGCTTATTGAATCATTTTGACAGCTGAAACAAACCCAATATCTCTCATGTTCTTGAACCGCATGTCTCTTAAAGACTTAAGAAAGTTTAAGAATCGCTTTCACGAAGTTTTCTCATAAAATAGATACTTTGTAACACCTTGCCTAATCCCAATTAATGCGAGAGCAGTGTAATAACATAAACTGCAACAACAACGAAAACCACTCTTAATCATACTAATCCATGCGTAGCACGCGCGTAAACAAAATTTCCCAAAAGACCAAAAATTCCGTTTCATTTTAACAAAAACATATTTATTAAATGTAACCCATACAACCCTTACGATGGTGGCGACAAACTCTGTTAACCTCTTGCCTGTGGCAACCCTTTTCCGTTGTCGACATGTCTCTCCAACTACCATCTTTCATGCTCAGTTGTCAACAAAACACTTCAGTCAACTTGACTTAGAAAATATAAATCTAAAGATGTTATATTTACTCCTTACGCGTCATCATACGCGTTTGCCTTAAGACAAACTACTACTTGTAATATCCGGTCTTATTTTTTTTGGGGTTACTTCCTTTTCCGTATGTTTGTTATTGCACATACGACTTACTAAGACAGTCAACTTGTCTGCATGCCATTGACACAGTCAAGTTTAGGAAAATGGGTAAAACACCCCACTAAACACTCAATGAAACTCCCTTTTGGCTCCTACTTTACTTTTCTGCCTGCTCAACTTGCTGTCATTATCACCATTTCATTTTGTTACTTCCTTATATTTGCATATAACTTTGGCAGCGTCTTTTTGTTCTCTATTATATAATACGTGTATACGCCCCCCTTCCCCCCCTCTTTTTTCTTTCATAATACCATAATTTATATGCCACACATATTGTTGTGGCTGATTGTTGTCGAGCCGGCGTTGCTTTTGTATGTATTTTAGTGGTTTTCAGAGCGCGCTCATTCAATTCAATTAGTTTTATTTGCCATAACAAAAGTTTCAACATATTCTTTGCCAGACATTTATTTAACAAACGACATTATGGTTGTCTTGCGTAGAATGGTTGCAAGCCTTTGAGCGGGGTTTTGAATTATTGTTCTGAAAGTAAGTGTCTTTTAAGCTGCTCAACTTAGTTACATTTTGGATTTAGTATAAGCTTAAGAGAATTCAAATCTTTGAAGTATAGCTATCCATTTTTTGCTCAAATTTTTAAAAACTCACAATAGCTTAGATACTAATGTAGTTGAATTTCTTCACCTTTATGTTAAAAGAAAGCATTCAACTGGAAGTTTGAGCATTTCCAATAGCCACAGATCTACATTTATTCGGCCTAGAATGAATAACAATTAGTTGAGCAATATAGTTATATTCAAAACATGACTGACTCGTTTGATGCCCATACGGGGAGGAAACAAACCGCCTCAGGATGTGTTACGCAAAGCAAAATGTAATTTGTGTGAGGAAGCGTTGATTTTAAGGGAAATCCTATAATGTAATTCAAATACTATTTAAAAAGATCTGATGTAAAGAATCTACTGGATACTTATTTCCTTGAAAATTTTGTGCGAATATAAGAGAATCACCTTTTCATGGTTAATTCATCATACTCTCATGCACACTTTCAAGCAACGAACGAAAGCTGATGCGACGATAATATCTAGAATTGCCGCTAATCTCATCGGGTGACTTCAGAAACATAATTTCATAGGAGGCTTTAAGCTATTCGAGAATGATTATACAGACCATCTCAGTCCTTTTTCAGGTTCTTCCTTTATTTCACCAAAGGCATACCCTAATTTACCATCCCAAACATAAAACGATCAATCAGCAGCATCGCAACCTCATTAGGCAATAATGGGAATCAATGTCACTCAAACTTTTAGACCAGTTAAGAGCAGAACAAATTGTAGTGAGTACTCAAATAAGGAGAGTAATGACTGCGAGTAGTACTAGTAAGGTAGCAAATCAATATGAGTAGTATTAGTAAGGGAAAAAAAAGGAGTTAGTGCAACTACTGATTGAAGTACTCCGATACTTTGTTCAGTAACGATTTTTACATATAAAATTACGTTCTTTTTGTAATATTAAATATAATAATACTGTGGTATAATACTTTTGAAGCTTCAAAAGTCTGTTTGTAGAGAGCGCTATTTAAGTAAAATTTTCCAAAACAAATTTTATTGCCGGCGAAAAGTCGAAAATAAACTTTGGACATGACCAGAGCACCCAGGTTTTTTAAGTCTTGGTTTGGGCTCATATATGAAATAAAATATTATTGCATCAATTGTTGAAAACTAAATGGCAGTACGTGCTGCTCCTGGTGATGTTTAAATATTTCTTTCGAACTTTATCTATCGATTGATCAGTATTGTATTTTTCAAAATAATAAAAAAAAAAAATTTCCCAAAATAGCCCTTAACGGGCACACCTAGAAATATGTCCAAAAATTGTTCTGACCTTTTTCCATGGATTGTTGTAGTTTTCTTTTTAATTCAAATAAATGTGCTCGCGCTGATCCTATCCAAAATTATTTTCGACATTTTTCATTATTTCGCTACTATTAATAATCACCCCTATCATGAATATCCGGAGGAAAACGATTCTCTCGGATTTTTTTGTTTCTCTAGAGGAGTATTTTGCGATCATAAATAATTGCGGATTGGAAAACTTCATATCCAGTCAGTGCTGCCAAAATATTTCCAATTAATTCCATTCAGCCCAAAATCACAGTTGCATTTTTCATATTTGACATTAGCTTACCTGTCAGCTGAACAATTTTATAAATAAAAATGAAGCGCATTTATCTATATCACAAAAAAATCACCTAAAATATAGTATAGCATAGCTTGATAATTTGCCATCTACTGCTTTTCATGAAGATTTTTACTGTATCCGAATTGGATTCCATGTACTGAACCAATATCAGTAATTGCTCTTTGTTTGTGTCGCTAGATCTTGTAAATATATTAAAAAAATGTTTTTATCAAATCAAATTACAAAATATTGCTAGCATTGACTCTTTTCTCATTTAATTCCTCACCAAAAAGTTAGGGAACAAAATTTGCGTGAAACATCATAAAATGTTCCCCAAAATAGTATTGCCGATAACCTCATTTTCCAGGAAATTTGTTACCATTCCCCAAAAATCTTCCACGATCGCAAAACAGGGGATTGGAGAAAAAATCCGATGGAATGTTTATTCATGGTAGTGGTGAATATTTTGTTCTTGGATAACTGAACCATAAATCGAGACAGTACTTATTAATTTTTTTTTTCCATTTTTAATACCACTTTGT
This sequence comes from Tricholauxania praeusta, assembly GCA_949775025.1. Classification (NCBI taxonomy): domain Eukaryota; kingdom Metazoa; phylum Arthropoda; class Insecta; order Diptera; family Lauxaniidae; genus Tricholauxania; species Tricholauxania praeusta. The sequence continues at coordinate 131,735,012 of OX459028.1, forward strand.
TCTCCTTAATAAAATGTATTCACACTCATTTGCTCTCCTTATCTGTGCGTACTCACACTCATTTGCTCTCCTTAACTGTACGTACTCACACTCGTTTGCTCTCCTTACCACTCATATTCGTCTTTATAAAGTCAAGTATACTTGAACTTTACGCACATATGTAGAAGATTTACAAGTAAAGAGATAATTCACGATGTTCCAATAAAGAACTTAAGTGACAGAAGTAACAAAATGTTAGGAATGTCGTCCAAATCGAGGATTAGTAAAATTTAAAATCCTAACTATTGGCACTTAAAAAAAAAACACTTTTTTTCTCAAAAATACGAATTGGCTTGAAACATTAAGTTTATTTTTCATTGTGTTTATGATAAAAACTTTTAAATTGACCAAAGGTAAAGCAAACTCTCTTCTCTCTTTCACAATACCTTGAACCTTAATACAGCCAATTAAATTTATTGCAGCAGTATTATGACTTAGCATTATGTAAAAAATGGAAGAAAGTCATTTCACTTGACCTACTTACTTTCAAGAAATTGCTAACTTTGTATAAAAAATTCTTTGCCACTTTTACTTAATGACACAGTTGATAAATCACAAATTTCATGACCTGCCATAAAGCTTCCTAGGACAATGGACTTACTTTTTCTCAATGTCAGCTCCATAATGACGATAATAAGCTACCCTGGTATAGGTTATTAACTTTTACCCATAACGAAAGTTGCACATAAAAAAAATAGTTAAAGCCAATTAAAAATTAATCGCTTGGCCAACTTAAACTTTGGTGGCTAATAATTTGTTATAACTATATGTTTTGGACGTGTCATAAATTTACAAAATACTCGTGTACCAAAGTGCATAACAATTTGCTTGAGAGGAAAAAACTATGGAAAACTTCATGCTGTGTTGCAGAAATGCAAATTGCAAATTACACGTTGAACAATCGCACGTTGAAGAAAAAACAACAACATAAAAGTAATTTACAACAACAATATAAATGGGCAATAACATCATAAATACACATAAAAGTAATGATAATAACTAATCATAAAAACCACAAAATAATTTCAAAAAGTTTTTTCCATTTTCCATTGCATTGAGTTGGTTGAATGGGGGCTCATGTTGCGTTAAATTATTGCGATTTACTTTATGTTTACACAACTGAAAACTGAGCGGTAGCAACATTTGATTACTGCAACATTTTGTGTCTTAACTCATTGTGGCTAAAACAACTTTGCGCAGTGACCAATGAGATTGGAGGTGAATATTACGCTTCTACCATAAAATTTTTCCACTAAGTACAGGGTGTTTTTTTTAGAGGTATAGAGCTTCGAATTGAAATAAAACACAAGAAAATCGTTTTAATGTCCATCAATTTGGCTTTATTGGAAGGATAATTTTATGCCATTAATGTTTAAATATGATTTCGGGCATGTGGCCGCCGCGGCTGGCTCGAATAAAGCCAATTCTACAGATCCAATTTTGAACCAATTTTTCGAGCATATGGGGCCGTATGTCGGCAATAACGCCACGAATGTTGGCTTCCAAGTCCCCTAACGTTTCTGTTTTGTTGGCGTAGACGAGCGACTTCACATATCCCCAAAGAAAATAATCCAATGGTGTCAAATCACACGATCTTGGTGGCCAATTGACAGGTCCATTCCGCGAAATTATGCGCTCATCGAATGTTTCCTTCAATAAATTGATTGTGACGTGCGCTGTGTAGCATGTAGCGCCGTCTTGTTGGAACCACAACTCATCCACATTCATGCCATCCAATTCGGGAACAAAATAGTCGGTTATCATGGCTCTATGCCGGTCTCCATCGATTCATTCGGGTCCTCTTCAACATTTTGCTCTACAGCGGCAATTGTTTCTTCGGTGCGCACTGTTCGACGTCTCTGCGGATGCGTATTATCACATAGAGTAAACGTAGTGCGAAAACGACCCATGGTTAACCGAATTAATTGCTCTGATGGACGATTATGTCGACCATAAAATGGACGGAGCTTGCGGTAAACTTCGCGAACTGAACCATTATTTTCGAAATAAATTTGCACAATTTGCAAGCGTTGTTCTTTTGTCAACCTGTTCATGATGAAATGGCAAACCAAACTGAACATAAATGACATTAGAGTTGCCAGATTTGACCATAAAATGCCAGTTTTATCTCTATTCGAAAAACAAACCTCTAAAAAAAACACCCAGTACTTAAGAAGGATATTGTTATAATAACGTTGCCATGTGATCCGCTGTTTTACAGGACAAGTCAATGTTTTCGATTATCCGTTCCACGTTTTCATTTCATGAAATATATCCTGAAATGGTTCATATTTTGATAGGGTTTTCAGAATGTGAAAGTGAGGATCGAAAAACAAGTCTTATACTTTTTCCGAAAAATTTTACGATTTTAACGCAAATTCGCTGGATTTTTTTCTGTTCCGCATTTTACCGAAAAATATCTGGCATCGTTATGTTATACGCTTAGAATCTGAAATACAAAATTTAATTTTCGACTTCAAAATTTTTCGACTTTCTTAATTATTTCCGACTATTTCAGCATTTTTGAACATTTTTTGAATTTATGTTAGCTTTATTTCGTTAAAAGCTTTTTGGAATATATTTTGTAAGATATATAGTAATTTCTAAAAGAGTTATTACTTGAAAATGATTTTCCTCTTTGGACATTGCCTAGATATGTTTCTGAAGGAACTATCATTAATTTAAATAAAAACTGAAATAATTATTAACGAAGAATTGAGTTTTTCTATGAGTACCTCGAGGCACACTCCGGTTAAAGGGTTAATTCCGACGTTGATTTTCTGTGCGATCTTTTATCTAAAATTTTAAATTGTTTTTATTAGAAATAGCATTTATTTAAATTGGCTCAATTTTGCTTTATTATTAAGCCACGACATATGAGAATGACCAGTTCAACTTCTTATTGAAAACCGGTACAAAAATGGTTAATCGCTTTTTTTCTAACTCATTTTCATTGCAATGGCAATTTGTGTTAATATACCTACGTTTTGCAAAAATATTTCCATATTTGCGCGCATGTACATACTTTTACTGTGCTATGCGTTACACCTGCATTTGACGCGCGCGCAATTGTGTCACTCTCAAATGTCAATTAGTGTCAAACTGAAGTTTTTATTGTCATCTTGTTGTCAACGTGTGTTTGGCGCGCTTAAGAATGGCAAAACAAAAAAATTTGTTACAATCACATTTGCTTTTTTTATCCAATTGAATGATGGGGAAATGTGGCAATTTATTATAATTTTTTCTTTGAACGAATAAACGGGTTACACGAAACTTACAACAGTTTTTAAACTTTTTTTTACTTTTCTGAAATTCTTATACCTTTCTGTTTGAACAGAAAAATAGAAAACATTTCTTTTACAATGCATTGGTCACAGATTATACACCAATAGGTGGATCTAATTAGTTTTGTAGGCTTGAGTTCTAAGGCGCTAAAATGTATTGTTCGCGGTAGATTAATAAGCAATTTTTTTTGGCTTTAGGTTTTCTGAATATAATTCCGGACGCAGCATTTTGAAATATTTAACATGCGTAAAAAATGTTATGAGTAAAAAAAAACTGTTTTGGCAATTGGGGCTTGAATATTTGAAAACCCTTACGTGAGAGATTAATTCTGTAGGCGGATTTAAATTCACCACCACCAAGAAAATGGCACATCGTCAACCGTGCCCGATATTTTTGCACTCGGCCAACGAAGGATGTAATGTCTGCTAGAAAGATTCTATGACCACATTTAGAACTAGGATCAACATCCAAAACCAATTTTTTTTTTGTATTCGCACACTTCTGATAGCAGGCCTTAAAATAAATACTTACGTGTTAGAGACACTCCACGTGAGAAAGCATCAAAAATTCTATAAAAAATTATAACATATATTAACATTCCATTGAAAACCTCATAAATTATAAATAATCAAAAAGTTTCAAAGAAGTCAATTGAAGTCGAAAAGTAGCGAAAAATAAAATAAAAGTGCATATGTAGGTATCGAATAGTATCATTCAATTGGAGAGTAGAAACTTCTCAAAAAATGCTCTTTAAAATTGCAGCTCCCTGTAAAAGCAAAACACAACTGGGACGAGAGCGATGGTGTCAAAAATCAATACGAGACAACATGATTTTTCCTATACGTTTAGAGCAAGATACGACTTGGAGCTTTTTTGACCAGAAATGTCAGAGTCTTGTAAGTGACACTACAAAATTTATCGCTGAGCGAATGGAACAAATTCTATTTATCGTACGATTGGTTGGTAAGAAACAGAAGACAACACAAAGAAATGAGACCAGCAAGATGAATAGCTTATTAAATCGTTGCCATATTTCAAATTTAAGCGTACTATGGATTACTTTTTTCCCGATTCCTATATGACACTACAATGCTCCTGTCATTGTTTACTTTTTTGCTACATACGGCTTTAGACATACAATTCGTGCACTGAGAAAACGATTTGTTTGAATATAACAATTTTATATTTCATACAGTCCAATCAAATATTTATTTGAGTCAAACATATTAAATTTCGTTCGAAAAAATGTTTACTTAATTTTTTTGCTGCTATAAAGCTAATCACTCTGCAGTAATAAAGTATTTCATTAGTCTCCGGATAATCTTGTCAGTCCCTTGGCAAAATTGTCAGTTCCTCGAAACCATATTTTTACAAAAGCTTTAATTTTTTCTAAGATACTACACAAAGGGACTGTTCCTTCCTTTGAAATACCATGTAACCAGTCCATCAAATCATCAGAAACGTTTTTGAAAAACAAAACTTAAGATAAAAATCATAAATTCAAAATCATGAGCAAAGTCTTACGATTTTCATGGAAATACCCATACATAGTAAATATTTGATAATGAATATTTATAGCTATATTTACATAACTAACATTTTTTCTTGACACATTTTTGAGTAATTTATGGCATTTTTCAATAAAATTGCATGCAACCCATGTTTCGCTTATTGAAACTGATACAACATTGTAATTAAATCAACATTTTTATAATTTATTTAATTAATTGCGTGTAGTTAGCAAATATTTGCATATTTCAATGACGATGTATGCCATCCATCAATTTAGATAAATATTGTACAATAATATTGCGCAAATATCAATTAGATGCGTCAATTGTGACGTATTGTGTTAAAGCCTTTATTTGTTTAAAAAAAAAGTTTGTTGCAGTCATGGCCGTCTTCAGGCTTTTTGAAGCTTGGTATTAAAAACTAGAAAGCGGACACTTCTGAAAAAATTTTATAATTTTATGAAAAGTTCGATATATTAAAAATGCGTACATTGATATGCATTGATTGATAGCAAAAAAAAAAAATTTTCTGTCCCCATGTTGGGGTCTCATAGGCCCCCGTACACAACAAGATTTATGAGCAGCTGGTATATGATATGTGTTTTTTCAAAATCTGCTTTTAATTCTTTATAGAACTTGGTTTTTAATCTTAGAAAATCTCTCAGAATAGTTAAAAATCCCACGTACAAAAAGACACTTTTCCTTGACTGACTATGAATGAACGAACAAGCCAAACTGCTTGCTTCAGAAACATAAAATTTGGAACTGAGATCCTCATGCATTGTCAATATTTAATTTTAAAGAGAATTTTAAGAGAAAAAAATCTCCATCAGAACATTGAATCCACAGACAATGCTAATATCCTCTATGAAAGGCTCTTTTGAACTTTGAATTCCAAGATGTATGGCATCTCTCAGACAAAAAAAAAGTTTTTCCATAAAAAATACTTTTTCTGTCTAACTGACCAAAAAACCAACGCCCAGGCATCTCACTATATATGTATAGTGCTCTGCAAGGATTTTTCGGTCACCTTATATGTCATGTTCTTCATTGTACTGCTTTGGTATCTGACCGCCATGAGTACCTTAAATAGCGTTTTATAAGTCTTCCTTGTTGTCATAAGTGTCCAGTTCTTTACTATACTTTATCGAATTCTACATTCATAAGGTTGTGGTGTTCAGCCTCTTAAGTGAACTTTCACTTGGTAAAGCCGAACAGCATTTTTCCAACGGAAGAACTATCAAGAAATTCACGTATACTTTTCTAAAAAAAATATATATTGGGATTAATACCCATATTTAGGATAATAGTCCGTGAATTGGAACAGAGCACGATAGGTCCATAGTGATATCACATCATCTCAGACGTTGAGTCACGTAGATAATAGTATATTATTGAAAGCGAGTTTACATGTAGTTTGAGCGTGAAGGATTTGGATGTTGTTGTAAAGTCCTTGCACGTCATTTGTTGAAGAACATCTGTCCAAGTATTTTCCGTATTATGTTTGCCAAAAACAAAGGTGTGATATAATAGATTTTCTAGTTTTCTTTTCGTTCTCGTTGCAGCAGCGACGTCTATTATGGGCAAAGTTACTCATTCTAAGAGCATGGTAACCTATAATATAGTGTCCGGTGGTTACTCCTACCACAGTACCACATGTAATTACTGAAAAAGACATGACGTGCTCCGTGTTCAGATCGCACTAGGTAGACTAAAAGTTTTTTTTTTTGGTATTCTGCTCGAGTTAGCACTAATCCATCCTTGAGTAGCCGTATATTATAGAGACTTTGAAAAGTGCAGTTTAAGTTTTGAATGGGATGTGATATGACTAATTGGTCCTATTCAAGGACCACCACAATTTTTGCTTGTTCGTTTTCTATTTCGTTGCCTTCAATGTTACGATGGCCAAGTTGCCAGTAAGACATGTTCCAAATTTAATGCTCAGGTTCTGTAGCAGACTATAGCATGGGCGGATCGATTTTGATTTAATTGCATAGCTGCTTATCACTCAACGTAAAAATTTAAGCCGTCGACGCACTTTCCAGCTATCACGTGTTTCATTGCCATATTTATCGTTTTCAACTTGGCCTGAAATGTAATACAGTCCGAAGGTAATTTTTAACTTAGTTTAACGTTAGTGGCCGGGATTTAAACAACACACACAAATTGGAATTAAAAACAGAAAAAATATTTGGTGAAAGTTGATTGGTTGTTTTTTTAATCTGATATATCTGGATATTTCTGAGCTCATCGCAGTTTTCTACCAAAACAGCAGAAAATCTGCTATTTTCTTTAAGTTCGGAGTAAAATGTGCTACTCAATTACAAAATTGGAATGCTCATAACTAGATAAGAAAACATATTAATAACAAAGGATGTGGCTGCATTGATTCTTCTGTCTGGCGTCTACAAAACCAGTTGCTATTTATTTTTATTTTGTTATCTTCAAGGGAGAAGATTTTGTCAATTTATGAGATAGTTGATAATGTAAATACCAGGTTTTGTAATTTACTCAAATTTCATGATAAATCCAAACAAGTAAATATTTTCAATTAATTTTGCTTACTGCTAAATTATCCGAGCTCATATAGTTGCTATTAAATTTTTTTTTTTTTTTCAACTAAAACTCCAACGTTTCACTAGTGAACTCATTTCAATAACAAAAACTTTGCATTGCAACTCTTTACTATTTTGCATTTGACAGGATTTCCTGTCATTCACTCTGTGTCAGTTAATTTGCATTTATCTACTTTGGCTGAAGTTGAATTAGAACGCGTTATATCTCAGCTATTTGTGTCATAAAAACTCAACGTTAACCGCATAATTTCCGTCAGTCAGTTTTTCTTCAATTACTTTGGTTCTATGGGCTTGAGTTGTATGACATTTGTGTGTTGTGCATTTCTCATGGAATGAGATTTGATTCGAAAACAATTCTATTGAAAATGTTGAACCTCAAAGTGTAACTAATAAGTAAAAAATAAATAATAATAATTTAAGCTAAATCCTTTTTAATAATATAATAAAACTTTATTAATTAAAGTCATAAGAATGTATTTTATGCCCACCACCCACGTAGACGTGACCCCCCAACCTACAAAGTAAATGAGTAAAATATTTTGGCACAACACAGCAGAGCACAAAACAGCATGCAACATTCCACTAAGTTGTTGAAACATTTAATAAAACCAATATAAATCATAACAAACGACACACTCTTGAAAACACCCAAGTTAGGACTGCACTGGACCACATATATTTAGGGGCATCAAGGCACTTCAGCAGCAAAGTAACTAAACCGGAACTAACGTTCACACACCCAGTCAAAGCAGACGCCACAGCAGCAACTAGCAAACATTTGCTGAAGAGCGAAAGCACAACACAGCTGGACGACGGCAATGTTTCGCGCGCGCAATATGAATTCCAGCATATGATTCACGAGCGAATGCGAACAGCGTGCATACAGCTTTGACACGTGGTAATGGCAACGCAACGCAACGCAAAGCAAAATGGCAACACACAAAAGTTATCGGTCATGATGAACTACGATGTGCGCTACTTTAGTACCTTTCTGAATTTAAGCTTAGATCGGTTGTTGAAAGGCTGCATAGCAAATTTAAAAGTCCTCAAATAATACAATTGTGAAGCGTGTAGTATTGAGGCATAAAAGCAGCTTTAATAAGACGAAAAAAACCTTATTATGACCAGGTATTTAGATTTCTCCTATTGGGCAGTTACGAATACATACAGATAAAGGAAAATCTCATGAGATGGGTACAGTGATCTCGATGTGATTTTACTCACGAGACCACTTATTTTTCGTTAAAATCTAGTAGGAAAAGTGCAAGTGAAACACATCATTATGTCAGTACTTTTTGAGCGAGTTGCCCAACAGCTTGGACGTTTCAGCAGTCCTCAAATTTGTTACAGCCCAGTCCTCAAATGCGAGATATTAGGCTATTCATCAATAAATAGCTTTTAGCTGGTATATAGTTTAAGTTGGGTACGATCGGCAGTCAGGTCAAATGTTGGCCCATTGTCATGTAACGGGGTAATATACCAATTTTCGTAATGAAACTTAGTAGCTGACCTTTACTAACAGGTCACCAAATCAAGTCATCAAACAAAAACGAATCAAGTGTCTTCTGATATTTTCTGGCGGGGCAGGAGCTAAGCAAATGTTTAATATTTTGCTCCTCCTCCACATTTCTGCAACTGCTACAGAAGTCAAAAGACCGAATATCGAATCTCATCTAATGGTTGCCAATGAAGCAGTGGCCAGTTATGACTGCAATAACTGACGAGACACTATGTCTAGTGCGAAATATCAGTTCTAGAGAGTGCTTAGCATCCGATTTGGTGCAAATCTGCTGTGTTATATTGCTAGTTGAATCTTAGGTCCATCATTTTTTAGTTCTTCTTAACATATTTGCAATTTGCAGGAAACAAGTGGCATGTCAACACTTTCCTTGTCTTGAGAAATTTGTGCAGTAGTTTCCTGCCTTGGAATTGCTGCGTTGCAATTGCTATCAGTTCCTAAGCCCAGGCACCCAGATGAAGTGAATGTTAAAATGCTGAGCCATCTCATACATACGAATACGAAAGAAACGAGCGACATTTCTATGCTAGTAGTGAGCTTACAATGACTGATTGTAGAAGCCCTACTCTCTGAACAAATGTAAATGTCTCCTTTGGATACAACATTTATCTTCAACCAGGATACTAACTTTCTCTTTTATAGCCATAATCTTTGCCTGAAAAAGGCTTCACTTGTCGCGTTATCTCACATCGATGTTTGACGTCAGTTCTTTGAAGTAAATATCATAACCCACTTGATTATTTAACTTGGAACCATCAGTGTAAAAATTAAATTGGTCTCTCCTACCCGGGAGTCCTAACATCCAGTCATTCCTATTACTGGAAGAGTATAGTCCATATTGGAGGGTAGAGAACTCAAACTTTGAAGGATAGTCTAGTGACCTGCTCTTCCCTCGGACCAGCAATGTCCATCAATATGTTTAAAAAATGCTCACCTCTAAGTCTTGTAACAGAAGAATTGCCCTGGGGTAGATACTGAATAACTTTAGATGAGGTAAGATGGCTATTAGTTTATTTAGAACGGGAAAATTTAGGGGAAATTGTGGCACTAATTTTCAAATAATTCTTTTTTTTTTGCCTGAAAAAGTTCTCATTTATAAGGTTTCACTATATTTGCCATTGGCCACTATATAGCGACAATTTTGGAGTTATCTGTCTGACAATTTGCTGTTTTTGAGGAGTACGTCTTTGAGGCTGTCGAAACCAATACACTTTTAAAGGGAAGTGAAAATTGTTTCGAGATATTAGTTTCAATGAAAATACGTTACTTAAAATAAATTTCAGTTCAAGAGATCGCATTGTAACAAGCTCCATATCACAATGGATATATGTACTTAAGAACTGTTCTGCTGTTAGTCTCTAGTCTGCAGAATTTACATACATACAAATCATTTCTTTTTATAAAATAAAAAGTTTCGAGATGTCATATTGCGTGTCTTCAGAGTGTGAACAATTTGAATGACAATTCTTAAGAAATGTTTGTCCCCAGTTTCAACGTTTAGAAATTTTTTGTACCTGGCACTGACCAACAACACTGTTGATTGCAATTAAAACAAAGAAATGTTCTAAGGACATTCACATAAAATTTATACTGAGAACGAATTAGCCTGAAGGGTAAATGCAGATTTCAGGTAAAGCAAACTGAACCAAGGTCTAATATACCTTAAGTTAGGTATTTGTTAGTGGCTAGAAATACTTCGAACCATTTTACTACACACATAAACAAAAAATTCTCTACTACCGCATGTAGGGTATGCAAAGTATCAGCAAACTAGCACTAGATGGGCGTTTGAACTCCTGTATGGTTATATGTAGAGTCACTTTAACGACTGTGTACCTGCATTTTGCAAGGACAATGGTACATTTTTTCTGGTTCAAAGAATGCGTGCTACAACAGTCGAATGACGCAAAGCACCGAAGGCGAGTACGGTGTTGTTTCCGAGTACCAAAGTTTGTTATTTGGGGACACAAAAACTTAATTGTTGGCAATAAATCAAAATAATTTTTTTTTCTCTGTTCATCTCAACTTTTGCTGGATGAAATTGTTTTTGGTTTTGTTTTGGTTTAGCTGCATATTTTTGTTGTTGTTGTTTTTATTAATGTCCATTTCTGGCTATGGTCGTAGTAGAAGCATTTTAAGGAGCCTTATGTGTTCTTAAGCGCCTTTAATTGAAAATATTTTTGAGTAAAATAGTGTAATCCTTATATTATAGAAGAAGAAAAGAGTGTTCTATACTTCGTCTGCGGTCCTCATTATCAACAAGAAACCGAGTTTCTTTGAGCCACATTAGCATTTTGCAGCGAACATCTACTTACAATTCCGAATTAAGCCGTTTACTTCATATGCTATCTCTTCTCAAGACTATGTTTAAAACTTTTCGCTATTTTATATTTATCACTGTTTTCTTCCAGCTGACTGCAATATTTGCCAGTAGCGCTATAAAACAAAATTCCATCTATGTGCAAAGTCTCGGTTTTTTCTTTTTTATTTCAGTGTGACTTTAATCCTGGTGATTTTATACGGTCAATTAAATAATAACCAACGGATATGGCGCACATATGATGCACAACGAGTTGTCCTTACAAATTAACTTACACGATAGTAATGGCAACTCTTCAGCTCCACCAAAACGGAAATGAAATCAAGATTTATCCACAAAAGTGTCCAATGAAAAACTTTGCACAATGAGTAAGAATAGGCAAAAGGGGAATTTATTTATTTGCATATTTGTGGGCTTTTCCCAACAATAAATGCAAGTCCGGATGTCAGCTTTCATTTTTGTTTTTGCTGACTTTTTTACTTTATGTGTCTATATACACTGAGCGATTTTATTGAAAATTTTTGAGCAAAAAATTACAAAATAAAAATAATAAAATCAAAATTTCAAATGAAATTAAGCCCAAATATGGAATATGACAAAGGATATTGTTCATATGGCCCAAATATAAAATTTGGGTGATTTTTAGGCAGACCGAATTTTTCATATGAATTGAGTATCTAATCTTGATATTTGAAGCTGAAACTTTTTTAGGTGGAGGCAATTTTTTCATATAAGTTATGGCCTAAACATGGAATATTGTTTTTTTTTTGTATGAAGGCCGATTTTTTCAATTGAATTTATTCCGAAATGTAGTACTTTTTTGGTGAAATTTTGTTAGATGGAATCAATTGAATGGAATATGGCCCATATATGGAATATTACATGGAATTAAATGCCAAACATGAAATTTTTGAGTGAAAATGTTCTTTAGAAGGAATCGTTTTCTTTATATGAAGTATCGGACAAGACGATGGAATATGAGGTATTTTTGGATGATTCTATTTTCTCATAAGGCATAGATAAGATATGAAATTCTTTTAGGTTTTTTGAAGTGAAAACTTCTTATGGCACGTTGTGCGGCTGAGGAAAAAAGTATAAACTCGCGACACCGACCGTCATCGGGAAATTTTCCAAGTGGAAGACAAAAAGCAAGGCAGACACACTAACTGACACATTCCATTCTCATTCAACGATTGTTATGCTTACAAGTTTGTTTCTTTCAAGTTCCGCGTTGTTGCGTTGACAAATTGAGAATGAGAGCGAGAGTAAAATTTGAATACATATTCCGTTTTTGTCTTCCATTGCATTGCCATATAAAAAGAAAACGCACACATACCAACTAACACACTAACTTGCCATTCAACGATTTGTTTTCACTTCTGTCGGCACTCCCGGAGTGCAACCCGCCGTTTTTTTTTTTTTTTTTTTGTTAGGACTAATTTCTACAAGAGGAGGGAGGTGACGTTTTCGTAGCATAAAATTACATATGAATTAAAAACCATATGAAGCAAGGCCCAAAATATTGTTTTTTTTTCGTTGATCTCTTTTAAGACCATTGATTTCTTCGTAGAATGAAGTAGGTTTCAATAAAAATTTTTATTAATCTTTAGTTTTTTTTTTTGAGGAAGTTGAATTTTTGCGAATAAAGTAAAGCCCAACTACGGTTTTTTATGAGTTTTTTCTTTAAGAAGGAATTTTTTTTTGATAAAACATTAAAACCACGACCTAAATTTTAATTTTTTGTAAATAATTATTTTTGGACCACAGATTTAAGCTAAGATCCAAGTATAAAATTTTTTCTGATTATTATTTTTATCTTTTTTTTTTATTTAAAGTAAGGTAAAACTTTTTTAATGAAATAAAACCCAAATAGGGTATTTTTATGTGATTTATTTATATGTAGTATGGCCAGAATATGGATTTGATCTAGACACGAATATGAATTTTTTTAATTGATTTCTTTATGGCTGAACAATTTGTGCACATCAAATGAGGTCCACGCATTTCATTTTGGACTTTTTTACGAAGTAAAAATATCCAAAATAAGGAATCTTTTTAATTTTGATTTTTTTTTCGGGAAAAAGCGATTTTTCCAAATGAAATACGGTTAAAATTTGGAGTTTTTGAACAATTTCTTTATAAGAAGCATTGCCCAAATATGGAATTTTTTAAGGGGATTGTTCCACCACTCCTTCTTTTCATTTTAGTAATGTTCACAGTTTTTCTGTGTATCATGTTATGTTTACTTTTAAGCCTCATTTATGATTGCAAAAATCTACATATCAAAGAGTGGTGCAACACTGGTTTGGGTTTTTTCCCCTCTTCAAAAAAGTGGATATGTTTACATACAACAAAAAGGACATTTAGCACAATATTTGCAAGCTTTGGTCGCATAAAATTTGTTAAAATAAAAGTGGAAAAAATTTCGTAAATTCGTCGGTATAATGGCAGTTCTTCCGGCAACATCAGCAGTAAAAAGTATCGTTTTCTAGTAGCGAAGCTTAATTTTTTTCGACATAATACTTAAGACTGATATTATTTTTAGCTTAATTAATGGTTTTTGCAAATACACTAAATAAATATATTCCATTAAAACGCTTATACGTTTCTGCATACCCATATACTTACTATCTAATGTATGCGTTTCAAATATCTACTAATTCCCGCGTTGCTCATGTTTGCGAATGCGTCAAAAAATGCGTTGGCAATAAAGTTTCGCAATATCAAACATCAGATAAAACACAACTGTTGTATCTTGCCAAAATTGCGCTAAAATTGCAAGTGTCACTATTTTTTCGCAGTCTACGAGCGCATTGCATGCGTTGGTGTTATTAAGGCGTTATTTTTTCCACTTTTTCATTTTGTGGTATGTTGCTGATTATGCCGGCTTTAAGCAGCAAATTTGCGATTATAATTTAACAATTGTTTGCAGACAAGACAAACAAAATTTGGACTTATTAAAAAGGAAAATCATAGGCTGGCTGCTTAATATGGCTATATGAGTGGTTGCGGGAAGGAAGTTAATAAATTTTACGTTGTCAAGATTTTGATTGGAATTTAAATTAAATTTCGTGTATACCACCTTTTTGATGTTAAAGAAAAAATAATAAAATCACAACTGCATTATTTATTGGCAGCTGAAAAACAGCTAACACTTTTATTATTTTTTTTAAATTTACTCATTTAGAATTTAAGCTGTGCTCTTTGAATTTACCTTAAAAAAAAATTAAAAATAACTCCAAAAAATATGCAATGCAAAATGTTTCAGTTTGCCATGTCAGCTTACATTTGTGTAGCACAGTTTTTTACTTAGTTAATATTGCATACTTTTAGGCTGTTTGATTTTTAAATTCTTTGACTATAAAAGCTTTTGACTATAGTAATTAAATCTAATTTTATATAAAAATTCATGCATCTTTGCATTCTTCAGCATACATACACATATGCTATATGCGGCCGTCTATATTTTTTCCATTTCATCAATTGTTAAGCTCAACACGTTGCATTTTTAATTAAAATGCAATAAAACAACATTTTCGCTGTGTTCATTTGTTATATTGATACATTGCATTGATTGACAATACGTGAATTGATTTTTTATTTTTTATCAGCCTCTATTTGAATTGCGTTAAATTCAAAAAAATTAAAATGCCGACCATTAATTGAGCAATTTAGTTCAATTTATGTGACATGGAAACAAGCAATTGTTTGCTGTTCTCATATTTATAAGGCTAATAAAGTAGTGATATTAAGACGTCGTATACGCAATGGGTTAAAATTAACTTTTAGCTGACAATATGACTGTAACCTGGCTATTTGTGTAAGTGGGCTATAGCAATCAATATAGCAAAAATTAACGAACTTCGAGCACTGCCACGCCTATCTGCTATATAAATGAACTCGCTTAATGGATGTAACTTGGCATTTCTTGCGTACATGGTTATGCATATGCTGACATTCTCTACTCTCAGTAATAAATCGCAATTATTTAAGTTTTATCACGCCTACCGCCCATAAATGTGATATTTTGGAACAGGATCGTCGAAATAGATATTATACATACGATCATAGATCTGCTAAAAATACTCGATCTCACTAAAAAATTTACATAAATAATGACGATTGAAGGTTTGCCACGCCTACCGGCCTTATAAGTGATATTGTGGAAACAGGATCGTCTTGATATATATTACACATATGATCATAGACAATACTCGGTCTCTCTAAAAAAATATACATAGATAGTGATGATTTAAGGTTTGCCACTCCTACCGCGCATACAAGTGTTATCGTGAAATGGGAATAACTCTTGATACTTACCGCATACATAATTAAAAATGTACTGACACACCTTCCTGCCAGTAAAAAGTGTTCAAAAATTGTAATGATTTAAGGTTGGTTACGCCTACTGCCCAAAGAAGTGACGTCGTGAAAGTGGAAAGCTTGATATTATGATAAGATAATACGAAATTAAGTTGCAAAAGCTTTAATCTTCTTCTAAAAAAAACCAAAAGTCTAAGACCAATTGAAATTTAAAAAATGTTATGAAGCGTTCATTCCTTAAAAAATAACTATCAGCGAGGGTCAGCAATGGAAATTGGTCATTTTTATTAAAATTTTCGATGTGGGTTCCGTATTTGGCTATCGCATCAGATATATGGGATATCTTTATAATGGGTGGTTTTTTTGCTATTTGTTTTTTCAGTGTAAGTTTTTTGCACCCCACGCGTGATTCGTAGCATGTGTCAACGCCAAAAATGCTCAGTAAGGCTTGCCATTTTACCTTGAATAGACCAAAAAACGAGCAGCGGTTGGAAATTATTGAATTTTTTTATCAAAATTCGTGCTCTGTGAAAAATGTGTTTTTTTCTTCAAAATTTCAAAATCTTCTTTAGCGGCGAAGCTCATTTTGGGCTCGATGAGTACGTCAACAGACAGAATTGCCGAATATTGTCTGAAGAGCAACCAGAGGCAGTTCACGAGCTGCCAATGTACACTGAAAAATGCACTGCTTGGTGCGGTTTGTGAGCCGGCGGCATCATTGTACTTTTTCAAAAATAATGAAAATCGCAACGTGCCTATCAATAGAGCAAGGTACCGTGCGATGATTACCGACTTTTTTTTGCCCAAAATAGAAGAATTGAACTTGGTTGACATGTGGTTTCAACAAGATGGTGCCACATGCTACACGGCACGCGATACCATGGACCTATTGAGAGGCGTGTTTGGTGAGCAATTAATATCACGTTTTGGAGCAGTTCATTGGCCGCCAAGATCATGCGATTTGACCCCACTGGATTATTTTTTGAGTGGCTACGTAAAGCCTCTCGTGTACATGGACAAGCCAGTCACAATTGCAGCGCTGGAAGACAATATTACAGCTGCCATTGGTGTGGTGAAATACCGGCCGGATTGATGGAAAAAGAATGCCAAAATTGCAGCTTTCGTATAGACCACCCCAGAAGTAACCACGGGCAACATTAACATGAAATAATCTTTAAAAAATAAATGGCACAAATTGATGTATTGCTCCAAATAAATATTTTATTCAGTATTGAAAATTTGTAGTCTTTTTTTTATTTTACAAAAACCAAACGCTTAAAAAATCACCATTTATAAAAGTGCGAGAAACGTAATTTTTAGGCAGACTTGAAGAAGGATCTCACGAAAAAGGTCATTGATAAAAATTTGTAATGAAAGAAAACAAGAAAACTTTCTGTAAATGGATGTAGAATTTCTTCTATAACTAAATACATTTCTTGCACTCAAAATTAACTCATAAGTTAAAAACCTGACGTTCCGGAGGAATTTTGAGGCCATATTCGGTATCTGTCATCATTTCGAAACACACATTTAATTGTTGCTCTACTGTTGTTAAAAATTAGTAATTTAAAAAAAAAAAATTCCGTAAACTAAAAGTCCGAAATAATAACCACCTAATGAGCTTTTTGGTATAATTATAATTCATTTGTGTCAGCATTAACATGATATGTTAACGCAAATTATAGCCAACTGTAGTAGTATGCTGCCACTTATGACCGCTACCGCAGGGTGTTGAAGTTGCGTATGTTAATTTTGTGTGTGGGTTCTTTTGCATTCCATAGCGGCGCAACGTATCGCGCAGCTGGTGCTTGGCAGCTCAAAAAAACAGTCGAAACAGCTGTGTGATATATGAGCATCAAAAATAATACGCAGGATGCTGCTTGAGAAAATAAACAGCGTAGGAATGTTGGAATATATCGATATGCGAAAAAATGTTTTCAGCAAAAAACAAAATGGGGATTTTTTTTTTAATTTTTATCGAAATCTTTTGAAAAAGAAAATCACGATGAGAAAACTCTTCACAAAATCATCTGAAGTCATATTGGAGCAAATAAGTTAAAAATAATGACAGTATTATGTATTTATTGAAAAGAAAAGGCATTCACACTGGCCAAAATAGCACGTTTCTTATTTATCTCGTTTTTGTGGCAAAAAAAAACGTCAAACGCTTTTTCCATACAAATCAAAAGTCAAGCAAAAACATCTAGGAACTCGTTTTCAACAAAAACCATTATTTTTCACAAAAACCATTGCTATTGTGAATGCTGTTAATTTTTTTCCTCTTATGTTAAAAAAATGCAATAGCTGTCAAAACAAAGTTACATAAAGTACTAACGGACAAATTGATAAGGAGTAGTTTTGTATGAAATTCGGATGACTTACGTGCAAAGTTACACAATCTTACCACACTTAAGTAAAGCATTTTATGTTTCTTTACAAACAGCTTATGTCAAACAAAAAGTTAAAGTCGTTAATGCCAGTGTGAAAGCTATTTTGAAAAACGCGATACAAAAACGAGCTAATTAAGAAACGGACTGTTTTCGATGCCTTATTTTTCCACTCGACTTTGCATTCTTTTTTATTGGATTTGAAAGTTGTTTGATATTCAATATTTTATTTTGGTAAAAACTTTTTCATTCAGAGATAAAAAATGTTTTTCTTGGTGCTTAAGTTAAGGCATTGAACTTTGGCTTAGAACAGCTAAAACTTGTGCCAATACCGACACCTTTTAAGTTTTGTGCCATCTCTAAATAAAAGGAGCATAGACATTTTAGGGAGGACTCACAAAATGTTAATAAATAAGAGTCATAAATTTAATTTAATTGAAATTAAGGAGGCGTTTGTGATGAGTGGCATTGTGCATATGGTATGTGCAAAATTATGTCTGCCATATGTGTTGATGAGTTAAATGCGCAGCAGAAAGGATTTATTTTTAAGCAAAATGCATTATTGCTTTAAATTTCAACAAAATTAAAAAGCAATAAATTATATGGCAAATTTTTAAAATTATTTTAATTTCGAAGAAAAAAACCTCAATGACAATATTTTGCAACTGAAATAGCAGCGCGCTTATTAGGTCGGTTCAGTTACATAGTTTGACTCATAGCGTGCCAAGTAAAAGGTCTCATATTTCACACACACCAAAAACCTAAAACCTTTTTGGGTCAGTTAATGAAACAAAAAAAAAATCAAAGAAAATTATCAACACTTAACCCCTTTTAAATGTTACAATTCAGCACCCTATTGACTCACTGCTCTCAATCGATTAGCCGGTATTTTTTATTTTATCAAACGAAACATGATACCTATTACTGAAAACTTACTACAATAAATAACGAAGAAAAAGTTAAAGGAAACAATAACTTAACAAAAAAGCAAAATGGGCAACACGATACGGCCTTTGGCTGCTGCTGTTACTATTACTGTGCGCCCAAATGGCTAAACCATGTTGCCACACTTTAAAAATTTACTTTAATAGTAAATAGTGGCTGTGTTACAACAATTGTGGGAATAGTGCCACGGCATTGGGATAAGCACTGCACACATTAAGGTCTTTAAGATTACGAATTTTATATTTTAATTTTTAAAATATTAAAGTATGAAATAAACGAGTTGAAAACTAATTGCTTGGTTAAAAAAAATGCTAAAACATTTGAAATCTTCCTGCAATTTATTTGTCATTCCCCTGCAAAAAAAAAGTTTTTTAATTCCTTCGCTATTTCTGCGTTTTTTTTTCATAGCATCAATGAAACACTTTTTGTCACAGTCTAAGCGTCATTCCCCTGGTTAATAATAAAAACAATTTCAAATTTCTTATTAAAATTTTCCAAAAAATCAAATGTTAAATAAATGAGTTGAAAAACAAAATCATCATCAAAAAAAAAAGCTCCTGAAACTAATTCGTCATTCCCCTGGAATTCAAAAAATTGCATAATTCTTGAAGGACTGTGTGCATTCCTTTGCCACATTTGTTTTTTTTTTCTTCTTCAAAATATCAATAAAATGCCCTTTAGCGCCACAATACCAGCGACTATCCCCGAGCTAGCTCTTAATAAAAAAAAAAATTTCGAATTTCTGAATGAGATTTATCGAGGTATTTATATGTGAAATAAATTATTTTCGAAAAATGAGTTATTAAAAATAAAGTTTGCGCTTTCTATACTCAAATAATAAAATTTAAGTCTTAAGATATTGACAAAAAAAAAGTTTTTATTCCTAAATTTTCTTAAAGGTTTTTGTGTTAAGTAAACTTAAATTGGCAACGCGTTTCTAAAAAATTACAGAAAACATCAAAACACCCATTTCTCTTATTGCCTGACATGAAAAGGAACTGACGACTTTGTATAAAAATTGGTTTTTCACAGAAATTATATTATCTACAAGACACAAAATTATTAGGATGCTTAAAAGTCAAAAACTATAAAATTTATGACAGATATATCGATTAAAAACACTCACCAGGAAACTGACGCACTTTTAAAAATAAAAATGGTTTACCAATTTTTACCTTATTTTGGGGATTGAACTTTTTTTTTTTTGACGGCGTTGATCATGTCCTATATTCATTTTCAATCCTTTTCTGTCGTTTGAAGAGATGAGTTTTTTTTAAAAAAACTGCTATAAATAGATGCTCGTGGAGAGTGTCCCTAGCGATGTACTAATATTTAATTTTTAATGACTGATGCAAAATTTTAAAAAAGAAGACCAGATCATCTAATCAGCCAAATGTTTATACCGTCGATCTGTGCGAAAACTCTTTTCGAACTTTTTTTTTTATTTTTTGTGAAAGTCTCAAAATATAATTTTTTGTTCTTTCCTTAAAAATTGATGTGGTAAAAACTTTTTCCAAACAGATCCGTGTCTTACTATCTGTTTGGGACGGAAACATATTCTTCAATTTCATGTCTTAAGTTCTGTTTTGATTAATTCTGATCAATTTATGATTTAAAGTGTTATTGAAAAGATTGGGCTGATATCAGACACAACATGAACTTTTGAGGAATCGAAGTGGCTCTGGGGGTTATGTACGAACCGTTTAAAATTAAATTTTCACTTTCGTTTGTTTTTGCACTTCTTCATCCATTTATATTGATTGAAAAACAATAAATTTTGCATAAAAATAGCCCAAAATATCCTCGGTGATCTTTATACGGTTTGAACTTCAAAATGGAATATGTAATCACATAAGGGAAATTTTAACACCAATCATGTTCCATGATATTTCTTAATTTTTTATGATGTAATTAGGTCCCCTAAGTTCAACAAAATTTTCGATAGATTTTTCTCACGGTTAGTTTTTTTTTTTTTTTTTAAATTTTTTTTTTTAGTGTATTTTCAGTATTTAAGCTAAATTTCATCCAAATATGAACCGGTTTTGTTCAAATAAATTTTGAAAACAAAGTAATAAAATTTCCCACAACTCTTATGAAGAAAAGTTTTGGTTTTAATGTACAGGTTACGAGATAAAAGCTACACATTTGAAAAAATTGTTTTTTTTTTTTAAATTTGTATTCAATTAAAAATAACTTTAAAAATATAACTATTTCAAAATACACCAATTTAGCTCTTTGAGTACAAAGAAGAAACTCTTCAAAAGGAAATAATACCAGGTATTTGAAAATCCGTTCATAAATGCCAAAGTTATAGCCAATTTAGTAGAAATTGTCATAATTTTTCTTATTTATAGGCTATTAGTCCAGTAGAATTGGTCGTGAAAATGAGAAAAAAAAATAATTCGTTGCAGCACTCTATCAGCGGAACATTGTTGAATAAGCTCTTGCAAAAGAGGACAAAATAAATTGAACCGACAACAGGTATCCGGGGTGGAATGGGGTGCATTTTTAGAGGTCGAACACAGATTTTGACGATTTCTGGCTAAATTGTGCATCCTATTAAAAATAGTTTAAGATAAAAGTTGTAGGAAATAACAAGATATACAACTTTTAAATTAATCATTTTCACCTTAACCTCAAAATTTTTCGGAAAAATGGCTGAAAACCGGTTTTTTGGCTTTTATTTTATTTCTTTGACAGAAAAGTTTCTGTGAAGCTGAAACTTGGGCAAAATATACATTTTAGTATTACACAAAGGCAGTAATTTTTTCAGACGGAAATATTAAGAGGATAAATTTAATTTTTAAACCAAAAAAACCGAAAAAATGTTGTTGAACTCAGGGGACCTAATTACATCACAAAAAATTAAGAAAGTTCATGAAACAAAAAAAAAAAAATGTCAAAAAAGTCGCCTAGTGTATTTAATTTAATGTTGTCCTTTAATAATGTCCTGCTCATGCTCTTAATAATTCTCAAGCTTTTCGAAGTTATTATATTAACATTTATTTACATTAAATATGGGGATTAAGGGGTCCATCTTTATCACTGATTTTTAATTTCGAAGTTGTCGCAAATGTCAATGCTATAAAAATTTTTTCGTGGTACCGATCAAATTAGCACCTGAGGGTATTTAAGTTTGGTACTGCTCAAAGTTTATTCGCGATCTTTTCAAATCGAGGGATCCAATAAAATAACTTTCAAAAAAATAAGTTGTTTTTGAATAATACTTGCAAGACCAAAAAAAAAATTACGCTGTAATATTGAGGATTCAAAACGTTCTAGATTGTTCTCTGAAGCTAAAAACGGATTTTGATAAAAGTTTCACAAAACAGTTCCGAAATTTCTCTATAGAGGGCGCTGCTGTAATATTTCATATATTGCGCCGTTTATATAATTATAGGTTTCATTTTGTCTAGTTTTGACTTCAACCAAAAATATCCGATTTTTCAAGGTATACGGACTTTATTACAAAACCGACCGACAAAAATTTAACAACTACACTGTAACACTATGGTTTCCTTTAACAAAGTGAATAAATTGTAATTAATTGATTGATAACATCATGCCATATAAATGCAGCAACAATAAAAAATCAGCCATCGAAAAACCACTAATACCACAAGAGAGAAAAAAAAACAACACAGTGGCAAGTGCTTGCAATTCGCACGCGCTTTACTCGCGTACATGCGCATGCGCAAACCGCTTTAAAGTGGCTGTTGCACTTACTTGCGGTAATTTACTTGCTTAGCGTGATTTAAGTATCAGTTACAGCCATTTAAATAATTAACCATATAATATTTTTTTCCTCTTGAAATCAGACAAAAATCTCATGCGAACGTGTATGAGACTTTTTTTTTTTTTGCTACGGCAAGGGGTTACAATGTCTGCCCGCAGTTTTTTTCTTTTAATTTTTTTGCTTAAAATACGTAAAGTTTTTAAGGAGCGCCATCGCGGCTGTGAAAATTCATTTAAATGGTGTTATTATTTTGGTTTTTGTTGTTACTGTAACTTAAGTGCGTAATAACTTAATTCAACTTTTGACAGCTGACAGTTACAGTCTATTTTTTGTTGTTGTTGAAGGAAAAGATTAAAATGTTAATAACTGCAGGAGAATTATTGCCATGCGATAGAAAATTGTTTAAATTGGCTTAGATGTGATTTTCATTATTGCGTTTTTATTGAAAAGCTTTTTGGCTCAATCATAAAATAAAACAAGTTAAGGTGTTATCTTCGGCCTGGCCGAAACTCACATACCCTACACTGCACTGAAAGTCACTTTTAAATAAATGTTAAAAGACGTTGAAGAGGTTGAAGAAGTTGAATAAGTCAAAAAAATGTGAAATGTTAGAAAGGTTGACAGAGGTTGAAAAATGTTGAAAAGGACGAAAATATATGCAAAATGTTGAAAAAAGTTGAAAGAGGTTGAAAAAATTTGAAACAATTCAAATTTGATGAAAAAGTCGAAAAAATAAAGAAACTTATGAAAAAAGTTGAAAGAGGTTGAAAAAGTCGAACAAATATAAATAAGATATATTGGAAAAAGTTGAAGGGTTGAAAAATCAAAAGAATATGGAAAATGTTGAAAAAGATCGAATAGAAATGAAAAATTTGAAATATGCCACGCCCACTTCTCCAATTCCGCCCACTTTTGGTTCAATAAATTATATTCGTGAGCGACATCCTCATATTAAATTTCAGCACAACATCTTGTATAGTTTGCGATATATGCCGCAGTTAAATTTAAAATTTAGGACGGTGACACACCCACTGGTACAATCAAGCTCGGTTTTGATCCAGAAAAAGCTTTCCACAAGCAAACCCCTTGCACCAAATTTTAGTATGATTACTCACATATTTCGATAAATATGCCACTTACCGTATTTTATTTGTATGGGAGGTGCCACGCCCACTAATGCGATCCCATCAAAATTCATTTATTTTCAAAGCTTATGGTAACTGACATCTATACACCAAATTTTGTGAAGATTACTCTTATAGCACACTGTCTATAACAATAATCGGTTTTTGCTTATATGGGAGGTGCCACGCCCACAGGTATTATTGGACCAAATTTTTGTAAAAAGAGACCTTATAGCAAGTTTATCCACCTCATAAAATTTCATAGCGATTACGTTGTTAGTTCTCTTAATATAACATTTACAAATATTGTGGGCGATGCCACTCCCTTCAACAAGTTTTTTCAGTAAAGTGGCTGAGCTTGTATTGATGACTGCTTCCAGCGGCATCATCTCAAAAATTTTTATGAAAATCGTTTAAGCCACTTTTGAGATATATAGAATTAAAATTTTTAACTGTTGAAAAGTGCCACGCCCACTTTTACGATTCCGCCCACTTTTATCACAATTCAAGATATATTTGAAATGTACCTGTTTACCAAATTTTATAACAATATCGTGCACGGCTTACGAGATATGGTGGTATAAAGGTTAAAATTTAGGGCTGTACCACGCCCCTGTAGGAAGCTTTGAGAACTTGAAAGCTAACCTAATCCTAATCTTGTTCACATGTGCATCAGATCACCAATTTTCATCAAAATCGCTGACCTTTTTTCAAAATTGACCTGGGTATATATACATAGGGTATGGGCGGTAGGCGTGTCCGTTAACCGATTTTGCCCATTTTCAATAGCAAGATGCCTGCAAGAAGATGTGACCTGTGTGTGCAAGTTTCATTCAATTAGCTCTCTTGGTTTTCCCGTAAACCTGATTTCAACAGACAGACAGATAGACAGACAGACAGACAGACAGACAGACAGACAGACAGACAGACAGACAGACAGACAGACAGACAGACAGACAGACAGACAGACAGACAGACAGACAGACAGACAGACAGACAGACAGACAGACAGACAGACAGACAGACAGACAGACAGACAGACAGACAGACAGACAGACAGACAGACAGACAGACAGACAGACAGACAGACAGACAGACAGACAGACAGACAGACAGACAGACAGACAGACAGACAGACAGACAGACAGACAGACAGACAGACAGACAGACAGACAGACAGACAGACAGACAGACAGACAGACAGACAGACAGACAGACAGACAGACAGACAGACAGACAGACAGACAGACAGACAGACAGACAGACAGACAGACAGACAGACAGACAGACAGACAGACAGACAGACAGACAGACAGACAGACAGACAGACAGACAGACAGACAGACAGACAGACAGACAGACAGACAGACAGACAGACAGACAGACAGACAGACAGACAGACAGACAGACAGACAGACAGACAGACAGACAGACAGACAGACAGACAGACAGACAGACAGACAGACAGACAGACAGACAGACAGACAGACAGACAGACAGACAGACAGACAGACAGACAGACAGACAGACAGACAGACAGACAGACAGACAGACAGACAGACAGACAGACAGACAGACAGACAGACAGACAGACAGACAGACAGACAGACAGACAGACAGACAGACAGACAGACAGACAGACAGACAGACAGACAGACAGACAGACAGACAGACAGACAGACAGACAGACAGACAGACAGACAGACAGACAGACGGACAGACGGACAGACAGACAGACAGACAGACAGACAGACGGACAGACGGACATTGCTAAATCAACTCAGGTGGTGACGCTGATCAAGAATATATATACTTTTCCATACCTGCCACGCCTCTTTCTATGTGTTACAAACGGATGGACAAAGTGAATATACCCTCGGTGTAGGGTATAAAAAAGGATCATACATGTTTTAAGTTGCGCTAAAGAAAATTTCTAGCATCTTATGTTTTACTCCACGAAATGAGACGAAACATTAGCAAATTGAAACAAAGTAGTTTAAGTTACTTGAGTCATAACGTTCCAAATATAATAGAAATATTGAATTCGTTAAAAATAGTTAAAAAGCTTCAATACGGACTCTGAGATATTCTTGCTATAAAGCGGAAAAATCTCAAACTTTCAGGAAATTATTAATTATTTGTTATTTGAATTGAAGTTGTCAAGTGAAAATATTATTCAAGTCGAAATCATACATTTTGGGTCCATCAATAGCATGCTACGCCACTGTGTTGACGAACCTGGAAGCGTGGTAAGGAAAAAATCTGAATATTAGGTCATGTTAAGCGCTTTCATAGGTATCATCTAGTCTGACTACTGGAAACATTTTTCTCATGATAAATTTCAAAAATCAATGTAGCGACATTGCCGCCGCACTAACCTAACATAGGTAGGTGTGGGCGTGAAATTGCAAGTCATATCACCCGAAATGGTTTGTTACAAATATGAGTTAAATTTTATAAAGAAATTAACTCAAAATGTTAGGTATTTCTTAGGCTTTTTTTAGGGTAATTTTATATATTTCTTTGTGTGTAATTTAAGCTTTTAAGCAATCTTAAAACTTAATCATTTTGATTTTTAATACAAATATCGTGATGATTTTAATTGGAGATTGAGACAAAGCATCTAAGGATTAAAACTAAATAAATTTGATCAAAATTGGTGCAGTAGTTTTTGCGTGATGTGCGAACATCGAAAACAGCTATCATTTTATCTATGTAGATTTTAGAATAATTCCTACTAAGAAAAACTGTTATAAAAAAGTTATAAAGTCAAACTCAGGAAGTATCGACAAATTTCGATGTACATCTTGAACTTGCCGATTGTAGTTGAAAAACTTTGAGTTATATTAAAAAGTTCAACAATGTCGATAAGAATATAAAAGTCGAGTAATTTCGATAAAAATGGAAAATTTTACTTAAAGGAAAAATCGATTATTATATACTTCGATAGAGCTCGAAAAATACTGAGAAGTACATCTGTAAATAGTCAAAAAAAAATGTCGAACAAGTTGGAAGATGTTGGAAATTATCATAAAATCGCACAACATCTGATATCCTTTTTAAAATAAAACAAAAAATGTTTATCCCTTTTTCTTTTCAAATTTTCTGGTGGATGATTTCCCATATAAATTTTGAGCAAGATTTGTGTGGAAACTTTTTGTATAACAATTTTTCTGAAAATATTGTGCATGATATTGCCTACAATAAAGCGGGATATTATACTTTGGGTGATCTTTCCTTAGAAAATAATAAATATTTTTGAAATTGTGTGAAATTTTCTACGATTTTTTTTATTTTTTCCGTAAGAAAATGAAAACTTATTAGCTTAATTAAAAAAGTGCGTGTAATCAGCTCATTTATGCTCGATTTTCAACTGGCTTGTGTAATTTTCTTGCATTCAAATAAATTGCTTGTGTTACTCATACTACTTACTGTCAATTGTCACAACAACAACAACAACAACAGAAAAAACCAATAAAAGCAGCAAAAATAAACAACAAATGCAATAAATAACTTCTAAATTACAAACAACCACAATAAAAGCCAATAAAATCAACTCACTCAACATCATCATTCATGGCAAAATTAAGTAAAATTGAAAATAAAAATCTCATGCGAGAAAAAAAAAACACATGAAAATAAAAATCGAAAATGAAATAAAACATAGCTGTCAGATAAGCGACGCAGATACAAGCAAATGATAAAAAATTGAAAGTGGGAAATTCAAAACGAGTTCACGATTGATATAAATTCTGTAAAATTAAAAAAGAAAAAATCATTAAAACGACCACAAAAAATTGGCAACTTAAAAAATTATTGGCAAAAAAAATGCAAACACTGGAATTAGACACGCAATCGTTGCTTGGTAAGTAGGTAGGTAGGTAGCTGGCTGGCCACTATGGTGTCGATGTAGGTTGTCAGTTGAATTACAATTTGATGAGGTCCACTGTTGTAGTCGTCGTCTGGTTTTAATTTTGGCAAAGTTACGGTTTGTGTCTTGACTGTGTAGTCTGGATTAAGTTGCTTTAATTAATAGCTTAATTAAAATATTAAAAAAAAAAATAAAATGGCCAAGAAATTACCAAAAAACATTTTTTGCGAATTTTCCTTTTATTAAAGAGTTTTTTTTCGATATTTTGGCTATAAAAATTACCCAAAAATATAATTGCAAATGCAAAACCATAAAAAACAGCCTAGTGGCCTGCAATTCAAGCTGTGTTCTTACTTTTCAAAGTATTCTGATATTTTTCAGCAAACTCGAAGAGCTATTCCCTAGCAAATATCAGAAAACAGATATGATATGAACGGCACGCCACTGCCTAAAAGAAGTCTACTCAGACACAAACTAAGAAGAAAACACTTAAGGTCCTCTGCAATTCATAATTTCCTGGACCGATTCTTTTCGATCCTCCATCCTCAAACCTTCCATCTCCATTCGTGCAAACTAGACTGCCATATAGATTGAACTGCAAAGTATATCTGTAGTCCTCAAGCTGTAAGGCTGTTGCTTTCTTTAAACCATGCAGGAATGGTATATTTCCAAGCTTTGCTGCAATATCGCACTGAGGTTATTACAACTGATTCAAAAGATATATAAAAGAGGTGTTATTCTTTCGGTTCTCCCATTAAGCAGTGTACAATATGTCTATCAACCACTGAGTTCGCAGATAATGATCTAGTTGCCAAAATTCAACTATGTAAAGATCAATCAAGTCTGTCTTCCTTGACATTAGAATAGCGTTCATTTGTACAATATCTGAGGGAAAGAAACAGGTCCTTAACAGAACAAATATTGACTCTACCATCAGTAATACTGCCGAAACCGGTCCGTGGAGTTACCAAGTCCCACTTCATTAGAATGAATCATTTACATTTTGGCTAAATACTCTACAAGACGTTCATCTTACCTGTGCTACTCTACGGCGCAAGAGCATAGGTTGTGTTGCAGATTGATGCAACCACGCTTGGGGTGTTTGAGAGAAAAATTCTTCGCAAAATTTTCAGTCCTGTTCGCGTCGGCGACGACTACCGTATTCGAATGAACTACGAACTGTACGAGCTCTACACTGACATTGACATAGTCAAGCGCATCATTATCCAATGCTGCGCTGGCTGGGACATGTTGTGTGTATGGACGAAGAAGTTCCGGGGAAAAAGGTGTTTGATGCGGAAGCCGCTGGGCGACGACGAAGAAGAAGAACATGCCTCCAATGGAAAGAACAAGCCGAGGAAACCCTATTCACGCTTGGAGTGGCTGATTGGAGAAGGCACGCGCGAAGCAGAGGCGCCTGGAGAGAGCTTTTGAGGTCGGCCGTAACCCGGTAACGGGTTGGTATGGCTACCCAATTTAGTAAGTAAGTAAATACTGTAAGGCAAGAAAGCACAAAATAATTTTCTGTTTCCTGAATATGATGGCAGAAAGATGAAATTATTGATGAACCCATACAAGACTAACCATAGAGTTCTGGTGGGAATGAGAGGTGGTCACTCTAAAGTGTTTAAACACCTCAATAAAATGAATCTCTCTAGTGATACTACCTGCCTACTATGTTTTGCTCATATTAAGACATCTTTACACATACTAAGAGTATGCGCGGTCATAAATACGCATAAGTTCATCTTCTCCGAAAGTCGTGAAATAATTTTCCCTGAAAATCTACCTAAGTTTCTGGAAAAGAATATTTTTCAAAATTTGCTTTACATATGTACATATACTATATAACAAATCATCACAAGTTTCGAAAAACATTAAATACATATTCAGACAATCCCATTCATTCACAATTCTAAAATTGAATAAAAAAGTTATTTTCCAAGTTATTTTTAAGATGACAAATCCTTAACGGTTCTTAAAATAATGCACGTACTTAAGAGTGTCAACGAAATTTGAAAGAAGATTACTCCTTTCAACATTTTGTTTTGTGGAAAATTTTGCGTCCACATACAAACAACACAACAAAATTATCAACAAAAAGTGAAAATTGTCGTCAAAAGTTTTCTTTATGAATATGAAAATTCACCAAAAGGAGTTGGGGGCTGGGAGTCAAAAAGTTTTGTTTACGCTTAGCATACATTGGCAACATTGGCGTGAAAAGTTTTAATCTTCCTTACTCTCCCGTGGCTGTTGCTACAGTCGCATAAAACTATGAATGACTTTTGGAATTGAAATTTTTGGTACTTTAGCCAAAGTTCAAACCAATGAAAAAATTTGTGTATTTTAAAAACAAAAATACTTATATATTGAAGTGTTTTACACAGTGAACAAAGTATTTTCTAAAAAAATTTCAATAATATTGTCGTCAAGATAAGATCTCACGACTCTATTAGACATCGAATACATTTTGGGCAGGGTTACCAAGTCGTACAGAAACAATTACACCAGCCTTCTCAAAAAAATATTTTTTTTTTGTGAAAATGTCGATATTATGATAATTCATAAAATAGTAAATAATTTAAATTTTTGTATGAGGAAAGCTTGATAACATTTTTTTATGCTCGTTTAACAAAAGTTTGAAGTTCATGGGCTTGTTCGGAAATGCATTGATGCGTCGCATCTGATGAGCATAATGTTTTGAAAAGCAAAATCTGGCATCACTGCAAAAGTTGAATGTATGGAAATGCAACTCTGATTAAGTAGATGCGCAAACTTCGCATATGCAAAAAAGGAACTGCAGAAAATTACTTGTGTTGGCGGAAAAATTAAAAATTAAAATGGAATCTTATTAAGCAGCAACTTGCATCAGCTGGCATCGCATCAGCTTGCATCTCTGCAGCAGTGATACCAGAATTTGCTGCATTACCAAACAAACCCCATGTCACAAAAATCGTCAAAATCGTCTAATTTCCAGCTATTTCAAAAATTGTTTAACTCTTACAAGGTCCCCGGTTTTGGCCGGGTCAATCCAGGTCACTTGGTTATCCGAAATTTGAGAGTTAATAAAAACCGTGCGATACGCAGCGTTAACAATCCCAGGGGCTCTACTCTGTAAATAAAGCGCAGCGAAAGCCAATGCGATTCAATGCATCTTAGAGTACAATTTATTCGATTCATTTCGCAGCGCATTGCAGAGTAACTCCCCAGGACTAATTGTGATCTTGTTGACTACAATTTGTCTGTTAAACTTCTGGTTCACAATATTAGCGCTAGTTCAGCTTTTGTAACAATTGGAAGGCAAAAGGTTGCCGATCTTACATTGTTCAATAGAATAAGGGAGTCAGATTGTATGGATGTCTCAGAGCGGTTGTCTCTGATGAGCCATTGTTAGTGGAGTTTGGTCTATGTATCGAACACGTCTGGATTTCTAAAGATTCCTTAGAAAACGGACCGTACATGATGTGAAGAATAATTGGGGCAAGAGATAGCTAACGCTCTAAGCCGTAGATTTTATTGAGGGCGCTTCTACGAGAATGTGTGCCTTGTTGTAAGAAAATACTTTCGTGACAGTAATGGCTCACTAATAGTGCCATTAAACTTACTACGCACTTCAAATAGAATGTAAGAAGCAACTCACAATAAGTTGAAATTTTTGATAACAACTTCTGTAGTACAATAGATGAAGTAAGAAAGGCTTTGAGATTTCAGATTGTGAGATAGCGTTCTAACAGCATATCATTGTCGACCAGAATCAGCGTCCAGACGCCTATGGTTCATTAGAGCATTGCCGCTAGGACAGTGATCGAAGAATCGATTTGCTCTGTGTTTTCAACATTTGCAAACAATGCCGATCAGGGGTGGAGAATCTTAATAAAAGTTGTGAAAAACATCTGTGCGTAATTTTGTGAAGCATGTAACGTGAGTGACGTACATAACTAATTTGCGATTACAGCTATGCTATTTTATTTTTAAGCAAAAAAGTCGTGCCTACTTTAAGTTCGATGAAAAATATTAAGTAATAGCATACATTTGCTCATCCTAAACTTAATTTACATGCGTCACTCATGCTTCGTGCACTTACAAAAGGTACAAATTGAAAATTATCAAGATTTTCTTCAAGTGCCATCAAATTGTTGCCATAGAAATGCGCGTAGCCATTTAATGAGGTTTTTCTATTTTGTCTCGGAGTTTATTTCACTCACGGGAAATTTACATTTTTTTCTTCATTTTATTTTGTGAATTCTCTCGACACGCAGCAACAGGACCCTCATTAAGTGCCCTTTTGTTTTAGTTTCTGTTGTTGTTTTTGTTGTTTTTGTAAAAAGGTAAATAAATAGATGCATTCAAAATTGAAATGAAAATTGAAATACAAAAAAAAAAAAAATGATGTTGAAAGCTAGAAAGTGAGTAAATTTTAAATGAAGTTATAATGAGTTCTATGCCC
Organism: Tricholauxania praeusta; assembly: GCA_949775025.1. Taxonomy (NCBI): domain Eukaryota; kingdom Metazoa; phylum Arthropoda; class Insecta; order Diptera; family Lauxaniidae; genus Tricholauxania; species Tricholauxania praeusta. The sequence continues at coordinate 131,767,095 of OX459028.1, forward strand.
ACGTTGTGCTGTGTCCTTTTAAGAAAGGACCTGCTATTTGTGTAATGCTGATTTTGCTGTTGTTGCTGACAGTAAGCAGGTGTGTGTTTTAAGCTTTTTATGGGTTTTTTGTTTATAAGTAAATAATATCAAAAATTAAGAGTCAGAATCTGAAAAATTTGACTCTGTGAAATTGTGTCGTATGCAAAGGGTGTTTTTTGTAAATTAAGTATGCATTCAAATATAATTAAGGTTTTGACAAATTTTCTACATTTGTTTTGCTCGTTAAAACAACAACAGCAATAAATTCAAAAGAAAATATCGTTACTATAAGCAAAAGTTTTGTTTATTGAATTATTTACTATGCTGTATTTCGTGCATTGAAGAAATACAGGCTTAACCCATTTTCTTCTAGTGTTCGATTAATCGAACTTGAAATTTGTCTATTTTCAATAATTTTTTACACTATGAAGATAAATGATATTGGCAAAACAGTTTGTATCATATTTTACTTTGATATTTTAACTATTAAAAAAAAATATTTACCACCCCCCATCCCCACCCTTAGTTCTATAGGGGGCAGAGGTGTGCACGAATGCATTCATAAGCAGTTGTGAAACACTCACTAAAAACGAATTGTGAATCTACACTATGCATCAAACGTGTGAAACGAATGAAAACACTGCTCACTCAAAGCGAATGCTGACGTGCAGTACTCTCAGTTTTTTCAGCATTGCAGTTGCTTGCCTTTGTTTTCTTTGAAGACAACGAACACACTACAAAAGACAAGCACTATTCACTCAAAGCTCATTCATTCGTTTTTATTTTTATGCAACGAATTCTATGGCTATGCAACGAATGCTACGGCTATGCAACGAATGTCATTACGCAGTATTAACTTTTCTTATTATATTTTCCTTGATTTTTGTATTTTCCATGCTCTAAAATAAGAAATTATTTTGTCTTTTAGAAGAAACTCAACAATCACAAATAATGGCAAGCAAAGTACTACTCTACAATAACATGAGCTCAAATCGTATGAGGTATTCGATGCTTTGCAATAGCATTCGTTGCATAACCATAGCATTCGTTGCATAAAAATTGAAACAAATGAATGAGCTTTGAGTGAATAGTGCTTGTCTTTCGAGTATGTTCAAAGAAAGCAGAGGCAAACAATGGCAACGAAATTAAAAGGCAATGCACTGCAGCACTCGTTTCATATGTTGTCGAATAAAAGCACGCAATAGCAATGATTAAGCGAATGGTAAATTAAAACGAGCCACTCATTGTACATCTCTGATAGGGGGGTAGTTGAAAAATACCTTACCGATAGACCTTTCTTAAAAATTATATAAAAAATATATTATAAAAAACGGAAGTGATCAGGTCTTATACCCAAAAAAACAATGTATCTTTTGCAATCAAAAATTCAACACCTTTGCAGCACTTGGATGGAACAGGCATGAGTTGAAATTAGTTTTCGATTAATCGAACGTTGGAGCTTATGCCATACCATAAAATCCCATACAAATGAAAAAGATCGTAATAGAAGTGAATGGACAGAATTTATTCAGTAAAAAACAATTGTTTAATGCATTTTTGTGACTTCAGATAATTTAGAGAATAGTAATGAGATTGTAAAAAATTGTAAGTATAGGAAAATACAAAAAAAAAAAAATTGTTTTCATGGAAAACTTTGAAACAACGGCTGCTTGCCACATTTCTTTCACATCCAAATTGCTGGTTTGCCAGAGCCTTTCAACTGAAATCGACGTAAATTGCGTGGGCTCTGAGACTCCAGTTCAGCATCTATTTCCATTCTTTCTTCATCATCGGCCAACAGAAGTGACTCAGTGACAGACAACTTGGATTTTTTCTGGCTCATTGGCTACTCTTTTTCATATTTTGCGTTCAGACGTAGCACGTTCTTTTCACGGATATTGACTCAATAATTTTGAATGGCGTAGTCGTACAGATTAACGCCGCCAATCCCCTTCTTATAGCTGCGAAGCATAACAAGCTGATCCACGTTGAAAAATGGGCCCTTTCTTAGAAGACTTAGTTGCTTTTTTTCCAACGCCGAAAAGGGTGGAGTGGCAGAATTTGATCGTATTTTGTTGCAATGGTGACTTCCTTATAATCTTGCCAGCGACAACGAGTGATCTGGCCCTTAGAGACGCCTGTGCGCAGCGAAGGTATATACTTTTCGGTCTTCATATTTGAAGCAGCTACGCGATTACAGCGAATAGTTCCAGTGGCACAGAATCCCTTTTCTGATGGCAAACACAGGAGACGATAACATGTGAAAAAGTTTTCCAAAAATACTACGTGACGCATGGGGGCCCCGATGTTGCTGAGTAAACAGAGAACTGCATCAGCTGTTGAAAAGGATGAACAAGAACAAAAAGCCGGTTGATGAATGGAGGCACTTAAGCTTTTCCTGAATAAATATTTTGCGCTATGACGGCCGAAATAAGCCACCATCTGCTTGTCTATAAACGAAAACCCTGCTCAATACCAAAACAATTTAAAGATATGATAAGCACATACAAAACACCTTCAATCCTGTGAAAACACAATAGAAATGGGAGAGGCGCTGTCACTTGGAGGTAAAATTTGACATTTCTAAGAGATCTTAAGGTATGAGGTAAGCGCCAACGTTCGATTCATCGAACATTTGATTTTTTAAGATAACGGGAAAACGGGTCAGGGTAAAATTTCTTTGATGACGGATTTGGAATCAGGGGACTGTTATTACTGTAGAAATATACTTTATATCAAAAAATTCAACGATTTTTTCAGTACGGTAGAATATGGGTTAAATAGTCCAATATAATAGTAAAGAAAATATTTCCGAAATTATATCTAAGTAAAAAAAATTTTATTAAATAAAGTTTCCAATAAAATAATGTTGAATTATTGAAAAATGTTAAAAGTCGAAAAATATAGGGAAGTCAAAAAATATAAAGAGGTCGAAAAATTAATAAATCGAAAATGCTGAAAAAGTCGTAAAATGTTAATGAAACCAAAAATATCAAAAAATTTTGAATGTGATGGGCAATTCAAAAAAAAAAAAAAAAAAAATTTGAATTTGCCGAAAAATACAGAAATCGGTGAAAATTGTTTGAAACATATTGAAATTTTGAAAGAGTCGAAAAATTATGTGCAAGTCGGAAAATATGGAATAAGTCGATAACGGCGAAAAAATTTTGAAAATTTATAATACATTTAATATGTTCGAAAAATGTTGAAAAATCGATAAGTAACTGAAAATACAATAAATTTTGATAAAAATTAAAAATTCTAAAAATATTGAGCAAATCGAAATACATATGTATTGAAAATGTAGGAAAATATTGCAAAAGTCTAAAAATTTTGAGAGAGCTAAAAAATTCGAATGAGCCGAAAAATCATCAGTGAGGATGTATTCAAACCTAATAATTATGTGGATTATTTAAATTTTGAGTTGTATCACTCTAAAAAAATCACCTTTTATAAGCAAAATATTTGGGCTTATTAAAAATCATAAATCTTTTCTTGCATTTTTGAATAGTTTCATTGAGAATTTTGAAATTTTTTCCAAAACATTAATGTTCCAAATAAACTCAAAATCATGTTTTAATTTAATGAAGAGGCATACGCTGTCATTAAACTTCTAACAAACAATCATAAATTGTTATTTAATCGACAATTACATACGTGAGTACTAATGACTGTCATACACTCATACAGTAACAGCCAACCCCATTGTACTTTTAATTTGCAGTATGCACGCACACACACACACACACACACTCCCGCAAGTATGGGCTATAAAATGCTATTGATGTCAATTGAAAAAAACAAAGCAACATCAATGGTACATTAACCCCAAACTCAAACTGACAATACAATTGACGGAGGCATGCATGACTGGACTATGCTGGACTGGATGGTGTGGCATTGCAATTTCAAATACATCAAGTAGTTGCAAAAAAAACGAAAAAATAAAATTAGTTCCCGACCTTATTTGGCTTCATTTAAGCGTATTCACGAAGTGGGCGATAAATTCGTCTATCTTGGCTCTCTTCAGAGAAACCGAAAAGACTAAGTGAGTGCAGAGTTATGGAAGTTATTAACTAATAGCTCTTGCTAAAATTACTGCAAAGAACTACATTTTTAAACCAAAGAGATCATCGCATGTTCAATATCTTCTTTTGTCATAAGAATTTAACTCATAACAGACAAATAGAGGTTTCTTCAACACAAGAGCGATTCTCTTAGCTTGTTGTTGAGCGTTTGGAACTCAAGAGCTTGCATCGTGCAACCGCAATTAAAATTGATATCCCGATCTACATATATTGCGAAGCTCAAAGGTTGTCACTGCACTAGATCAGCGGTGGGCATAGAAATCTAATAAATGAGCAAAACAACAAACGAGATTTTAAAGTTTTTTTTTACTTTCATTTCCAAATTTGCCATTAGCACAAAAAAAAAAAACCAAATTGCACTGCAAACAAAAACAATTGCTACATTCGTCAAGACACAATGCGGCGCCGTCGCTTATGCCTTTGTGCTTTGTTTTTGTTTTCATTTGAATTCAAGTCAACGCTGTGCCTCGATAGCGTTGAAATTCTGTGAATTTTTTTTCACTTGCTTGTGCGTCGAATAATGGTGAGAGCAATGAGAGCAAATAGAGCCACTATGTGCTCATCACTGCACTAGATGCAAGCAAATCCTTTAAAAAATACGATATAAAGATTTTTATCAAAGCTCAGGGAAATGAGGCTTTTGTTGTTTCTTTCCAAGGTCTTTAAAAAAATATGGTTCTATGTTAATAATTTCACATACAAATACCTACCATTATTTCTATAGGGTTTCTTACCAAAATGGATATAGTGTTTTCACTCTGTTCGATGTTAAACGATTCACTTGAAGTATCATACGAATAGAATTTTACACAAGAGATCCAACTTCAGTTTTAATTTAGTAAATATTTTAAAATTTTTGTTCATTAGGGCCCACACTGTTACACTAAAATTAATATAAAGATTGTCATCCTCGGGCTTAGCCAAAGTTTGCTTAAAAATTTTAAGAAAGAATGCAAAAGAATTTTGAAACGTCGATAAAAATCGAAATGTTTTGAATGATATCAAAAAGCAAAAAAACAGTCGAAAAGTATGTGAGCAATATCGCACAGTATTTATTTATTTATTAATTTCAAAACAGCTGTTGAAAGTCGGTTAGTATAGAAAATCCAAAGTCATGGTATTAGTTATTTAAAAAAAGTCGAAAACTATCAAATTATATAAGAATATATTAAAAAAGTTCGATAAAAGTTGCGATGTATCGAAGAAGTCGTTACAAGTGTATAAGAATCAAACTTTTTCGATAGTATAAAAGTTTAAAAGCTTCAAAAAACTTAAGAAAATGTAAAGTTGTTACAAGTTGAACGTATCTTACAAAATCGAAAAGCCCATCATAAGTTAAATCGTGACGAAATATATCGGCGAAGTCGATGAAATTCGAAATATGTCGATTGCATTGAAATACAAAACTGTTCAAAAGTGCCGAAGAAGTCGATGAGTTCAAGTGAATTGTACCTTTTTGATTCATAAAAAAAAATTTCATAAAACTCTGAGAAAGTAACGTAAAATACTGACAAATACGATAACTTTTATCGGATCGCAAAAGACTGGAAAGTTACCGCAAGATATCGAAAATTTTGTACTTTTTAAATATTCTCCGCTTATGAAAAATCAGTTTAAAATTGATATAGAGTAACTTCGGGTATTGTGATATGGGTATTTTTGTATTTTAAATTACATGTAACTTTATAGCATAGCTTCTAAGTACTTCTTTATGTATTATGGTTTGCTGATGCATTGTGCAGTACATTACGACTTCGGAGCTCTATAGCGTAAGCCAATCTGAAGCTATTACAACAAATAGGAAAAAAGTCAAGTGACACCTCTAAATGAAATTGGCGGGTAATGTCATGTATAGCGTTCGGATAATGTGATATACTATCATGGATAAAGCTGGGTAAAGCAAATTGGACTATATCACATTACCCGAAATTCAGTTTTAATACAGTCATGTTTTTTTATTAAAACACATTTCAACAAATAAAGAACTTACATTATTTATGACAAAGTATATTCACCCACTAACAAGTTTTAGTACTTCGGCTATAATACTTACTTTATTTTGGGCTTAATTCACACATGAAATGCACACAAATAAAATCTCGACTTGTGGCTAAATCAATTTCACCACACTGAAACCAAAACTCTGAATGCGAACGCACAAAACCTTGCAAAACGTATCTTTTTCCGCTACTGCTATGTTGACAAAAGAATATTTGTCGAGAGTTGTTTATTTAAGTAAATACTTATGATGGCATATCACATTACCCGACGATATCACAATACCCGAAGTTACTCTATAATGGAAATACCAAATCGACATGAGGCGCGAAAGAAGTTCATGTTGGCAAAATTGCCAAATTACAAAAAAATCACCGGAGAACATTTCATACCAATTTACCGGTTACTGAAAAATGATGATGAATGAAAAATCGTCCAAACATTACCTCAAAAAATCTTTCCAAGCTATTTTTCCTTATCAATTTTTTTTTTTATTTTGAGAAATAACTGTGTGCTTTTCTGTAAGGAACTTAGAGCGCACTACACTCTGCGGTAATCGAGGACTCTTCATAAATAGTATAGTATTTTGAATATATATCTAACATAAAAAAATAAAATCACCCCAGTATCAAATATGTTATAAACAACATCGATAAATAGTTATACTCTTTGTAGACAGTAATGCTCACAACTCTAGCCACAACTGTAAACTCTTTTTACAAAGCGATGGCCGCTTGGTAGGCAGTTTGCCTACATCTCTATTTACAATGTGAAACAAACGAAATGTACATTGTCTTAAAACATCGTTTACTGAGTGCCTTTATAGTTTATTGAGTTTCCTACATTTCCACATACAAAGAATGCATATAATAGGCAAGACCCTTTACATCTCTATATACAAAGTTAGCAGTTGGCAGACACTTTGCCTACATACATTGCTACATGCAAAGTACACGAAATGGTAAAAATTATTTTACAAACATTTTTTCAGCAAATTAATAAATTGAAATGGAGCTTAAATTTAATTTTTAATGACAATAAAAAAATATATATTTATGTCGATTGTTAGAGCCTTTGCTTAGGACGCAAACGGCGCTGGTTCAAATCTTGGAACAGATATTTTTTTTCAATTGAATTTTACTTATAATTTTTATTTATAAAATGATTTGAATAACACAATTTGATTAGACTGAGACTTAAAGCTGCTTTGTTTCTAGAATAATTCGAGTGCGACCCCGTTTCTTAGCTAGATTGGCTAATAAATGGTGTTTGATTAGACAAAGTTGAACAATTAAAACTGAAATAGGGAAATAGATGAAAATAAAAATTAATCGCATCGATGAAACTCACCATACAAATAAGTTACTTTTCATCGATGCATTTTCGGAGTACTCTGCTTATTTGCCGCTGAGACGTAACATTGATTTCTCTCGTTTGAGAAAGTATTTTTTTTTTTTTTTTGATAAAAAAATAGTATTGAAAAAATTTCTAAACTCATTTGATGCAAAACTCACAAAGTTTTTTGTCTTTCTCTTTCACAGTTCACGTGATAAGGATACGAAATGGTGAGTTTTTTTTTCATTTACTTTCCCTCATTTTCACTTTTTTTTATTTGCCAAGTAAATAAATAAACCCTTTATAACTTTGACATACTTTTCCATGGGCGAAACGAAAGTGAGCAATAAAAACTCTTTGAATTGAAAAATGATAAATGTTAGTCGGTCAAATGTCACGCTAAGTTGTTGCACTGTAAGAGGTAACCCCTTTAACTTTTTACCCAAAGTTAAAACCACAAAATCAAGTCAAATGCATGGCTGACTGCAGATAAAGAAAAAAGGGAAATTTTTGACCAGAAAACCATAAAAGTGATAGCTGTTTTTTTTCTTTTCGTTTTTTACGAGCTTTCCAGAGAAGCATAAAAATATAGAGAAATCCTAGTTGCCATTACGTGCGCTCGCCAAGTAATTTGTTTTTTCCTTTCCGCTTTACATTGCAGTTTTATTTCCGTTTCCTGTCATAAGGAGTATGGCGGCGCGGGTGTATGGACTGTCAAAAAAAAAAGTCTAAAATAAAACACAAAGATTTACAACAAGTCCACCTTGTTGCTGCTGCTGCTGCTTCTGCTTGGGGTTGAGTAATGGATTAGATATGGCTTTTCGATAATCCTTTGTGCGCACTTTCCTTCCGCACAGAAACGGAAGTGTTGCCGCATAGTATGGGTTGATTTTTTCTATCTACCTGTTGTAGTTCTGAGTGGTTCCGGACAGTCTGTCCGTAGAAGCGTTTGTCTGTCTGCTCGTGTTTAAACCTTGTTTAACATGCGTTTTAATATGGCCCACGGGGGTCACATAAATAGCACATCTGTGTGTGTGTGTGTGTGTATGAGTTGGGTTCTCTGCAGCATTAAAAGAATTATGTTGCTTGCGTGTGTGTGTGTGTTTGGGGGGAGGGGGGAGGCATTGGTGGTGTATTGAATGGTCGGCATCAATAGATTTTTATGTTTATTGTTTAATGATATTGAAAAGTTTGCATTAGAAACAAGTTTTTTTCATCCTTTTTTTCTTGGTGAGAATAAAGTAATAGAGTGCAGTCCAAGGTATATAAAATTTATTGACTTTTTGTTTTTATGTTTTTAGGTAAATTGAAAATAGAAGTTTTAGTTCGAAATTTGCGAAAATTAAATTGCAGCTTCTCAGGAGATTAAATTGAATAATTCTGGAAAAATAAATTATTTTGATGATGACTAGGTGAATTAAACTTGTCTTATTATAAAATAATGTAACTGTATTTTTGTATGGGTAAGAAGGCGCATCACCGATTTTGCTGATTTCTTGTGCGGGTACTAAGTGCTTGGAGAAAGTTGTGCCATGAACCTTTTCGGCTTGTGTCAAACTTGGCTTAAACTCGATGAAAGATCAAAATTAAAACGGAAATGCGTCGATCATTCGGACTAATAGATGTATCAATAATGAGTATACAGTAGAGCGGTTCAAAATAAAATATTTTTGATTTTTTCACTACGTGTCAGCGGATTACATTAACCATATATGTCGCATATCATTTTCTTAATTCGGTCCCGAGATATCTGCATTTTGCTAAATTAATAGAACTGGCATAATTTGAACTATTCTATAGATTTTTCTACCATTTTAAAAATTTCAAATTATGCCAATTCTATTAATTTAGAAATATACAGATATCTTGGTTTTGAAATAAGATAATGATACGGTTTCGGTACTCTTCTAAGCAAATAACAGTACATTCAAAATGAAGTACCACGGGATCGGCGGTAAAATAATATTTGATGTGTTGCAACTAGAAATTTGAAAAATCAGTTGTCCGGTCAATTGTCAATTTTTTTTATAAGAAAAAGAAGAAAAACAAATGGATTTGAATTCCCCGATCGATAGCTCCCGAAAACCATACCCATTTTGTTGGAAAATTTTATAGCGTCTGTCACTTGCATCATTTTTTAAATCAATATTTTGGAAAATGGGTTGCTTAATCCAGTTTTCAATATTAACCTTAATCCTGGTAATGGGCTTTGTCCGGACATATAAGGCTATTGTAATCCACTGTCAGTGGAAAAATCAAAAAGTTATTGTTTTGAACCGCTCTAGTATACAGTGCTTCGCAATATTGTCTGATGTCCTTTGATGTTATCAGATATTCTTCGATGCTCCAGTTTTACCATGTTTTGGGCAATTTCGAATACTTAAGACTTATAACACCACAGTTATGACATTCTTCTTGTCTCCTTCAGAGGAAAGACAAGAGTTTGTTTAAGTTATAGAAAGCATTTGTTATTTGCTCAGTCATCATTTGTGACTTAACTACTTAGCCGATTTTAGCAAATCAGTTTTCATTCTATTCGTATTAGTAATTTGATTAAGAATGTGATGCAAAGTTCCTAAAATTTGTTCATAGATGGCATTGTATACAAAATATGATAACTTTGCCAAGAGTTCTTGAATTTATAATTGGGTTTTGATTAAACTTAGTAAAAAGGGAGAACTTTTTCATATAAAGGAAAGTTAGACTTTAACCCTTATGCACGTGACACTTTCAATATACACTAACGCATGGTATAGGTCTGGTCAGACCTCATAGGTCCACTCAGGCCTATGATATGAATGAACTGGTAGTAAGCAGTAAAATTGATATAATTTAAGAACCAAAAGGAAATTAAACAAATTTTTCTCACATAATCCTTAAGAATTAATCATTCAAGGCTATCCTAAAGTATATATTTTAACAGATGGGCTGAAAAGTTCGTAGGCTGACTCATAGATGGCGTTACTAAAATTAAATTCATGTGGTTGCTTAATAATTTCAATGTAAACTATCTTAATGAAAACTTTAAGCGGAAAAGTTATTTATAGTAGCAAATATTAAGCGTTCCATGATATAGTCAAGTAACAAAGACAACTCTTGCTCAAGCCTTAGCTCATGAAATATTTTCGACAGTTACGTAGCGTAGTGATATTCTAGACTATGATTCAATTTTAGGAAATAAAGCTTCTTGGTGCTGTAGATCTCATTATTCCACAAGGGGCCTCGAAAAGAAAAGCTTAAGAGCTCTGTACGATCCCGGTTTTTCTAAATTTTGAGGTTTTTATAGAATCAATAAAGCACAGTTAAAAACACAAAAAAAGAACAGAACTCAGTGCTCTTTAAGAAATCAAGAACATAAAAGGCATTTACGACATCGGGCAAAAGTTACCAATGGGAGTGCGCTTCTTAAACAAAGAAGTTCTTGATATCTGATAATTCCTCATTTTGCTTAATACACCGATAAACTTCAATGCAGTTTCAACATCGGAAACCGGAGTTTTCTAGGCTTGTGAGTCTTTAAAACTTGTCTAATGCAAGACAGTGCTTAAAATCATAATTCATTGCCCTTCAGAAACTGATGGTCGTTGATGATATGAGGGTGCTTGAGGATGACCTAAATTCAAAGAGTTGGGGTCACTAAAATGCTGCAAGACACTTAAGAATTTCTCAACGGATTTGGGAATTTCAAAAGCTTTAGAAATCATTTGAGCTTGTAGGCAAAGCTTAAGTGTCTTTCAATTTAATGAGCATTAGAACTAAATACGATTTGTATGAGATATGTTCTTTTCATTTACTCTCAAACTTCATTACAGTGAAAAACTCAGAAGCCCATGATGAAAATTCCCAGTCTTCTGACATAGCATCTTGTCTCTGCTTACATTCACATCTACCTTCCATAAAATGAAATCTTCCCAAAAACTCAATTGTATTTACCTTTGACCTTGAATAAGTTTTCTACGTTTTTATTATAAAACTAGCAATTTCCGCTATTTCCCTCTTATTTTAGGTAATTTCTCTGTACTCACTGACAATTCAGACAAAAGCAGTTTATAATAAATCCTGAAAATTCTATCGGAAGTTTCTTAAATATGACCTACCCGCATTTTCAAAGGATAGTGAGACAAATTACTCAAAAATGACTAGTCGAGGATAAATTTGGTAAAAATGATTATTGAAATTGAATCGTACAGAGACTTCTCAACTGGTTGTTGTCTACGATAAACCAAATGTTTTTGTTTTTAAGATGTTGAGTAAACGCAAAATATTGACACAATTTTTAACTGCGATATAAAGAACTTTGAAATTCAGTTGAGTTCAAACTCGATCATTAAAGTTAAATTTGAAATGAAATGTAATTTAGACTTGGTCCATACAAAAATTCAGCTGCAAACATTTCGGTTACCTTCCTGGACTAATACAACATATAACAAATGTTTTATTAATAATCACATCGTAAGAGCAAAGCGCACTTGCCATAAATTCTACATAAGTCCTATGCCACCCCTAACATCTAAGACAGAAGACGTTCCTCCTCCTTCCCTTCTTTAATAATAGCAAGCATTTTCGGGCACTTAAACACTGGCAGCACTTAAAACTTTGCTATTTACAGCTTAAATCACATGAAAAACAGAAAAGAGAACAAGCAGACAGACAGACAGACAGACGAACAACTAAAAACCGACAGACACACTTTTGTACTTTGCATACATTTAGTAAAAAACATAAAACATTGCATACTTTTGGGAGCACATGCAGCCCGCAGGCGTCATGCTCCCCATATTTTTGCTACCATTCGGTGACGTTAGCGCTTAGCTAAAATGTTTCGCTGCGAATAATACAAGAAAACTGTTTCCGACACATTGACGACAACGATTTACTTGTGAATGGCATGGTAGCATCCATCCCCAACTGTTTGATTCTGCTTTAAGCTGCTGCTGTACAGGTGTTTTTTTCCAACTTTTTTGTTTTTTTCTATGATTCGTTTTAAGAAACTTCAAAAATCGTCATGTCTTACGTTTTTTTGCCTCTACTCTTGTGCGCTTCGAAGTCTATGGAAGATTATAAATTTTATTCACTGCGCGTCTGCAGATTTTTTCGCTTTGAGTTGGTACACGGAGAGAAAATTTTCGCTTTATTTATTAAAGGTATGCAGGAGAGAGAGAGAGACAGAGAGAGACAGAGAGAGAGACAGAGAGAGAGAGAGAGAGAGAAATTGTAAGTACTTTGTTTTCTATTATATTTTGCTATGATTCTTAAAATGTTTATGCATGCGGAAAATTAAAACAAAGTTGAAAATACTGCACTGTATCAGCGAAAGGTCACTGACGATAGTTGTATAGGAGGAACCGAAACCCTGTATTGCTTTTTTTAATTTTTTTATGTTAACACGTACTGTATGTACTAAACAATAAGCCCAATAAAATAACTTAGAAATAAAAAAATAATTTTTATGCTTTAATAAAATACCATTTATGTAATTTCAAAAAGAATAATTTTTTTCCGTGCACTTAACTTTTTTCAATTTTCCATTTTTTATTCTTCATATTTTTCACTTTATTCTTTATATCCTTGCTAGATTTATAGGCATTTTTGCCACAAAATTTTTATGCTACTGTGGTTTTTATATTTTTACTTTACCCACCCCTTGGGGTCGTTATATTGCAAAGCGGCTAAGCTATGCAGGCTTTACCTGCGCTATTTCTGTGACAGCAGTTTGAAATTGTTGCTGTGGTTGTTGTTTTGAAAGTTTTTTCCACAGTTTTCTTGCAAGTTTTTCATAAAAGAAAAGAATTGTTTATTTTATTTGCTCAACATTTATTTTTGACATAACTCCCCTGTGTATGACACAGGTATTACGAATAAAAAGTAGAATAAGTTTGCGGGGAAAAGAGGCGATAACATGAAGTGTCTCCTGTTATTAGCACCTGGTGTTGTATTTATTGAAGCTGACGTTAGTGTACAGTGTACAGACATAATAATTGCTTTGTTGTTAAAGTAATAACTAAAGTGGAGTAGGGAAATCGCTCCTCTGGCCAGTGCAGAAAAACACGTGGAGCTGCAATTGAGAATTTTCATATGTACTTTGTATCATGTGGACACTTATTTACACTGTCATAATTTGTGCTATATGTTTAAATATCTACAAACTTAGAATTTTCTGTAATAGCTTATAAGGAATAAACTTCTTTAAAGCTTTAACCCTTAGCGGCACTACTTCAATTTTATTACAATCCGGCACATTGGGGTCTTTCACGACCCCACGTTGAAAAAAAAATTTATAAAAATGCGAACTTTCAGTTCCAGGCTTCATAAATGTGAACGAGTGTTGTGATGACTCTACTTTATGAAATTCAATGATAATAAGGGATATTTTTCAAGAAATGTTTGTGCTGCATGAGGTTAAACTTGAGTATTTATTAATTTGAAAACTGATATCAAAATTTCCGTGGGCTCGTTCTCGACCGTACTTTCTTAAATGAATCCCTCCAATACGCAAAATTAGGAGTAAGAATCATTATTAGAAGACCAGCTTTTGGAACTTCTTTATAAATTCTTTTAAGATGACTTACTTTTTAATATAAGTCCATATGTTACCCCTAAATTTTGTGAATAGATTGATGCATTTATTCTGCCATACTAATCGAAAAGGCCGTTTGTTGAAATACCTGCAAAATTTAGATGGAGAAAATTCTCTTAGAAGATTTTTTATATGATTGAACTAAGATACCGGCACTCGGAGTAGTTTATTAGACGCGTAATTTCTTAAGCTATCCGATGCCATCAGAATCACGAATTTGATTTTTTTTGAGATACGCCCTTTTCGCTTAGCAGTGCAGTTTAGGTGCCTGAAGATGTCACGTTGTTATTGTTGTTGTTCACTCTCGCACATATCTTACAAGGTGCTAAGTACAAGCAATACAGAGGAATCTCTCTTGGGTGGATACTAACGGTGCCGAAATTATTGCTCTACAATCAGCAAGATTGATTTCCTTACTTTTGTAAGGAAAGCGGACATTTCAAAAGTGGGTGTGCCAAATATAAGGAATGGTTAACAAAGAAGGAAAAGAAAAAGGGTAAACTAATCACAAAAGTAAATTTGGCGGAAAGCGGAAACGAAGAGCAATTATTGTTCACCACTTCAGCAGATAGTGGTTGGATCGTGGATTCTGGAGTGACTTGTCACATTGTGGGATATAAGGATCACTTTATTGATTTTAATGGGCAGCATCGTGAAAAAGTATGTGTTGCTAACGGTCAAAAAGTGACTGCTACAGGAAAGGGAACGATTGAAGTGAATTTCGTCAATGCATCAGGCGAAAAAGTACCGGTGCGCTTGGTCGATGTCTTGTACGTTCCGGGAATCAATGGAAATTTGATTTCAGTGAAGCGACTTGCAGCAAAAGAATACACAATCAAGTTCACGAGTGATTGGTGCAAAATCAATAAGGGTGATAAACAGGTAGCGATTGCAGAAATTGATGGCAATTTGTATAAGCTGCGCACATTAAATCGGATCCACACAACCAAAAATGGTGAGTCTGAGTCTACTGACGGTTGTATACATGAATGGCATAAAAGACTTGGACACAGAGACATTGAGGTGGTGAAATCTTTGTCATCCGGAGAACTTGTGGAAAGTATCAAGTTTTTAAACTGCAGTAGCGATTGCAACAATTTATTAAACTGTGAAGTGTGCATACAAGAGAAAATGTCCCGGATGAAATTTCCCCAAAAATCGCTGAACCGTTCTACGGTAGTGTTGGATTTGGTGCACTCGGATGTTTGCGGCCCAATGCAAACCATCACACCAACAGGTAAAAGATATGTACTCATGCTAACATATGCTAATTTATTATTGATACTTGGGAGAGCCAGCAGTGAAAATGATCTTGTAGGGTACGCAGATGCAAATTGGGTGGAAAATCGAGTTGACAGAAAATCGAACAATTTATATGTCTTTATGTATTTAGACGGTGTGTGTCGCACTATCCTCTACAGAAGCAGAGTTTATTGCTCTTTCTGAGGCATGCAAGGAAGCACAGTGGCTTCGAAGATTACTGGAAGATTTTTATCGGTAATTAAAAACACCAACGAGTCTGTTTGAAGACAATCAAAGCTGTCTAAAACTCATCGAAGAAGAAAAAATGTCTGGCAGATCAGCACATAGACGTACGATACTACTACCACTACCAGCGACTCGAATAAAAATGCTACGAGAAAAATGCGGTGTAACATTATTTGAATGAGGAGGAGTGTGGTAATTTGTTCATTTAAATACTTTACATTCAAATACTGTACTTTTACTTATCAATTAAAATTATTACATCATTGATATTTGAGTTTGATAATTTTTCTGAAAATTATTTTATTCCAAATAAATTATTCAAACAAAATAGTTATTCTTTAATTTCAGGAGTTTTCAATAATTGCAACTCATACTGTACCGAAAAACACGCAAGAAAATAATCCTACTCATATGCTTTCTTTATTAGTTTGATAGATTAACAAGGGAATCCCCTATTTCATGAAAAATTCAACAAATGCGCATGTTGATGTTCGTCTAAGAGAGATATTTATGCAATAAACAGCTGTCCGTGTCCGTTCAAGAGAGAATCCACTCATTAGAGAAAATTGAACACACAATCTAGTATGCTTGTATTCGGTTCCTAAAGTATTGTTCGTTCAATAGAGCTGTCCACCGAGAAATTGTGTCTGCTTGTAGAAATTACATTGTTTACATCCGTGTTCAAATTTCTCAACTGAGCGTTGCCAATTACCGCTAAATGCCAACCTTCAAAACTAAAAGACTAAATCATTATGAAATCTTTCTTACTTACTATACTTAGTATCTTTTCAGATAGTGCAGGCATATAGCGGCGTGTTATTTGAACTCAATAGTGCCGCGGCTAAAGTTTTTCTTATAGAAACTAAGAGATTTTTAACTCATATCACGCCAATTATGGCAAAATCCATATAGAAAGTCTTTTCAAATTGAATATTTTTTCATCGGAAGAAATAACCTACTTAGAGAATTCACATTTTCATTGATATGAATAGTGGAGTGTACATTAGATAGTATCCCAAAAAAAAAGTTCGAATGACCTCCCCCAGTTTGAAAGCCAATATTGAAAAATTAGAAGCTGAGTAGAAGCTGAGATAATGTATACAACTAAGTAGTCGAAAAAAAATCTGAGACAAATGACTTCTATTAATGAAATGTAGTACATGTTGCAACATTTACAACGAAATACCATACTTGTTGATCGGACGTCAAATGGCGGATATATAAAGCCAAAAAAAAATTTGTTTTCCTTAAAAATCTTTCAATATTAGCTTTCAAAGTGGGGGAGGTGATTCGAACTTTTTTGTTTGTATGTGGGTCAATACTGTTCTAGGAGCCTGCAGGTTATTGGGCAATTCTAATATGGGAAAGTTAGCAATCTTCTCCGACAGCCAAGCCGCCATCAAGGCTCTGAACTCGGAGACGATAAAATCAAAATTAGTAGAGCAATGCAGGAAGGAACTAGCTGGGTTGGGGCGTCAGCTTGACGTAACTCTCACTTTGCCAATTTTGCTGGTCGTTTAGATGCTACTAAAATGAAACTAGTGCTGCTTAAGGTTTGTATTATGCTTCATTAGCCGCCACTCAAACCTAACCTATGATGAGGAGCTGTTGACAGCTGCATAAGCTTTCCATGTGACGTTTCAAATCTTACATATTCAACAAGCATTTGCTGCTGACCCCATCTATTAAAAAACGGCGGTTTTCCAATTGTTAACCAATGTTGGTGATTTGCCATAAATCAAGTTGTACACTGCAATTTTTCAAAACTTATGAAAACAAAATAATTAATTCTTAAAATATTTTTTACGCCATAGGGTTCGCTGCAAAGTTATGATGTTTTAATTTCAATGATTTTTTGATAATACTATGGAGAAAAACCAATAGCTTGCTATGTCTTTAACGATTTGTCGATAATGTATCGCAAAATAAACTATTAATTTCAAAGCTCCATCAAATTTCCTAATCTAAGGCACGGAATTGTCGTTTATAATAATTTTTTTGCTTTTTAAGTCCTTAGAGAAATATTTTCCAGGAAGCTAAGGTTGCTTTTTTCATGATACATTACATTTGATTATTCACTATACTTTTACTTCACGATGTCTTTGATTGGCACGTTTTTCTACTGAAAATAATAAAACATGATTGAAGTTTACATTTAATATAACTTAGAAGTATAAAATTTCTCTCATTCAAATCTTAAATTAAAGCTCAAACAATCAGAGAAAAATAATGCCAAACAAAAAATAAATCAAAACAAAAAATGAACAAAACATTGGCGCACATTTGCCTAATGAAATGGAAATCTTTTTACGACAAAAAAAAATAAATTTGTTTCTACCCTTAACCGAATCAGAAAAAAATCGTACATAGTTTCTCTTTCTTTTGGTATTTCCATTAAAGAAACATTGTGTATATTGTTACCGGAAATACTTTGTTGTTAAGCCTTTCTGTGTTGCCCCCAAAATTATGCAATATTTTTTGTTGGTAAATATTTCTTTGTTGCCATTGTCGTCTGATTTTATAGCACCAATCAACCAAATTGAAAGTGTCCACAAAAATATTATAGCACTCAGCAGCATTATCACTCCATCCATTCACCATCATTGCTATGAAATGAGATTTTCACCACAGCACAGCAGCAATCGGTATTAAAATGGAGCCTGAAATTATGCAATGGAAAAATGAATGTGAACGCATACTTTTGTTTTATGTAAATTTTTTTTTTATATTTTCATTTGCTTGGTCGTCATCCATCGTTTGCTTTGTTGTTACAACGCCTTTTGATTTTTTACACTTTGTTTGCTATGCAATAAATGGAATAATAAGAATGTAATAAATGAGCGTATAAAGCGAAGAAAAAATGAAAAGAAAATAACGATATTCCAAATTGGCGCCCCAACGGGTTGCTTTGTATTGGGGAACAGATTTTTTCTTTGGTTGCCACTGATTTTGATTTGATTTTTTCATTTTTTATCTTTATTGTTTCTACAATATTTTCTTATACTGCAGTGGGGTGCAAAGTTTTAACCCTTGAATGCATTCAATTGTAGAAATCATTTATTCAGCTTAATATATTCTGATTTTTGAGCAAGACACAATGTAAACTTTGTATTGTTTGCTGATTTTTTGTTTTTTAATACAAAATTAAAATTATAGAATTTTTAAAATTTTTTTATGCATTTTAGTCATCTGAAGCGCCACTTAAGATCACTGCTATACTAAATAAGGTATAGCCTCAGAAATTTAAGCTCAACTCTATGTAATCTTAAGTTGTGCAATAATATCAATATTTTCTATGTGCAAGCATTATTTCTATGTGGAACTTAAAGCTTATTTGATTTATTGCTTATTTTCTAGTGAAATAGTACTGCAAGAACACTTTCATTTTCGTTATCAGAGTTTTATAGAAAAAAACATAAAAGCATTTCCTCTAAATTTTTTTTTTTTTTAAACAAAAAATATTTATTCCAAGTTACATATAAAAATTTAGCAAATATTGTTGGAAAAACTTAAAAAACTCAACTGTTAAAGTAATGGCAAACCAAACTATGCGTGTGGTGGAAAACATTTTGCTGCATACACTTAGGCACTGTAATAAAATCCATTTACTGACTCGGCAACTTGTAGCATATTTAAAGCAATGAACTCTAATTTATAAATAAATTTCAAAGTTGACTTTTGAATTGGAACTAAAACATTTGACCCATTTCATATATGTCGCACTATGGACATTAATTTATAAATTTGTAACAAAATGAAGTATCTAGCAAAAATGGGAAGTTAGTTTAGTTTAAATAAATTTCTTCCCATGAAATTAGGTGTGCGGTGATAATTGATTGAGTTTTATTTTCTATACCAAGTAAAGGTTACTCATACGACGTGTAGTCTGTCAACTATTTGAAAAATGATTTTTAAATGGCTCTAACGTCTGGTTGATTATAGGCAAGTATGCCTCAAGACTAGGACTGACGTAGAAGATCTTTTGGAAGTTGTAAAGATCCTGAAGTCGAAGAGTCTGTCTTTCATTATTTCAGCCCAGCGCTGGAAAATCGGCGTCTTCAGGTATTTGAAAGTTGACAATGAACTCATAAGCTGTGTATACAATGGAATCAACTCCCGTCTTAGTTATAATGACAATTATCATCTCCCGCTTAAAATTAACATAACCTATCTTTTGCTAAAATACTTAGGAATTGATAGTTTAATTAACGTTTTAAGTATAATCAAAGTTAAATTAAATTAAATTTAAATTAAATTAAAACTGAATAAAAGTTATTAAATTCAATATGACCAATAAAATTATACGATATGTCACTTGTTTTGTTATCCCAAATACAAAAAAAAAAAAAATTCGGAGACATCCCTAAAATTTAACCGTCACTTTTGGACTTTCGTGGACTAGTATAGAAGTTTCTACAAGTTTTACAGCTTTATCTTTGTACTTCTGTACAAAAGCATTCGAAATTAAGTTTAATGCAATTTGAATTTTTTTCAAAAGGCCATAAGCTAAATAAGAAATATTATTTGCATGCCATGAAGCGTTTGCGTAAAAATGTCCGCCATCGCATAAAGCCGCCAAAATTTAACGAATATCCAATCGATATGGAACCATTTGACTTTTCTTGCTCATTGAGCTAAAATTATAAGCTGAAGGAAATGTTAATAAGAAAAAAAAAAAATTAATAAATTTCTCAATCGACATACAAAAAATGTACATATCGCTCACTTACTTCAAGACTGGCATAACTCAAAAAACATAAAGTAGGAGAAAAACGCATTTAAAGTTTTCAATAAGTTACTTTTTATATGAAAATGATGAAAAGTATGTCTACATAAACTCTTCTCACAAGGCAAGTTTATGAGATAGTTTTCACACAAAATAAGACATGAAATGGCGTATATTTCTGCATCATTAATTCAAAAATCTCGTTCTTATACCCTACATCGTGGGTATATTCACTTTGTCTCTCCGTTTGTAACACATCGAAGGGGGCGTGGCAGGTATGGAAAAGTATATATATTCTTGATCAGCGTCACCACCTGAGTCGATTTAGCGATGTCCGTCTGTCTGTCTGTCTGTCTGTCTGTCTGGGTGTCTGTTGAAATAAGTTTTACGGGAAAACCAAGAAAGCTAATTGAATGAAACTATCACACACAGGTCACATCTTCTTGCAGGCATCTTGCTATTCAAAATGGACAAAATCGGTTGACAGACACTCCTACCGCCCACACTCTATGCATATTTACCCCGGCCAATTTTGAAAAAAGTTTCAGCGATTTTGATGAAACTTGGTGATTTGGTGCACATGTGAACCAAATGAGGATTAGGCTGGGTTTCAAGTTTCCAAAGGGTTGTACAGGGGCGTGGCACAGCCCTAAATTTTATCATTAATACTACCATATCTTGTAAGTCGTTCAAGATATTGCGATTAAATTTGGTAAACGGATACACATAAAATATATCTTGAATTGTGATAAAAGTGGGCGGAATCAAAAAAGTGGGCGTCGCACTTTTCAACTGTTAAAAATTTTGATTCCGTATATCTCAAAATTCGCAAAAACGATTTCCATAAAAATTTTGGAGATGATGCCGCTGAAAGCAGTCATCAATACAAGCTCAGCTACTGGACCGAAAAAACTCGTTGAAGGGCGTGGCACAGCCCACAATATTTATAAACGTTATATTTAAATAACTAACAACGTAATCGTTATAAAATTTAATGAGGCAGATATACTTGCTATAAGGTCTCTTAGTACAAAAATTTGGTCCAATAGTACCTGTGGGCGTGGCACCTCCCATATAAGCAAAAAACGTTTATTGTTATAGATAGTGTGCTATGAGAGTAATCTTCATAAAATTTGGTGTATAGATGTCAGTTACTATAAGCGGAACTGAAGAAGTGGGCGTGGCATATTTCAAAATTTTCATTTCTATTCGATTTTTTCCAACATTTTCTATATTCTTTCGACTTTTTCAACCTTTCAACTTTTTCCAATATATCCTATATGTATTTGTTCGACATTTTCAACCTCTTTCAACTTCCTTCATAAGTTTCTTTATTTTTTCGACTTTTTCATCAACTTTGAATTGTTTAAAAATTTTTCAACCTTTTTCAACTTTTTTAGAGTTTTTCAACCTCTCTCAACTTTTTTCAACATTTTGCATATATTTTCGACATTTTCCAACCTCTGCCAATCTTTCTAACATTTCACATTTTTTTCGACTTATTCAACCTCTTCAACGCCTTTTTAACATTTATTTAAAAGGTACTTTCAACGCAGTGCAGGGTATGTGAGTTTCGGCCTGACCGAAGATAACACCTTAACTTGTTTGAATTATGCCAGTCATGAAGTAAGTGAGCGATATGTAAATATATACTTGTAGCAATGGTCCTAAAGTATAAAGTATAAATTTTGATGATTAAATAATTTTGTTTTGTTTTATTTAACAATTCTTGATAATTTTTATACCGAATGATTTTTCAGCAAAAAAGCTTAGCTTTTTTCATTATGATTATAATTAGTTTATAGTCTTTATCATGAGTATACAAACAATTTTTATTAAAAATCCAAAAAATTTGTTCAATACTTTCACTGCAAAGAGCGTAAAAGGTCAGATTTTGAACTCTTATATGGAAAAAAAGTTAAAGCACTAAAATTTATTTTCATATGCGGCACAAATTACAAATGTCACCAAAAGTGGTACAACAAGACGCCACATTTTAAAGGTTTTTTTTTGTGCTACAAATATATTTTGGTTTCTGAGTAAGTTATAGTACTAAAAATACATTTTTAATGAGGTACATATTATTAATTTGTGTTCAGTAATATATCACTATCATGCACTGACATATCACTGATGTCATTTGTAATATGGATCTCATTAAAAAAATATTTTTATTTATTCATTTTTATTTATTTGATATACATACATATTTTGGTCATTCTTTTAGTTTTTGAGATATTTCGCTTCCAGAAATGTTCAAAAACGTCAAAAAAAAAGCAAAGTGTGCAGCTATTAAAATAATGACCGATGTGCTTTTTGTAGAAAAAGTCGCAAAAGAATTATTTGCTTGTTGGAAATTTTTATATTTTTTGTCTACTTTTCAATATTAGATATTTTTCTGATCAAAAAATTGTGGCAGCAGTCGATTTTTAATTTAATTAATTTAATGATGGAACTTGGCTTTTTTGATATCATAATTTAAAATATTTTTCAACTATATTTTGCACTTTTCTGTCTAACTTAATGTCTTTTTTATTTTTCAGGTAAGTTTGTTGATGTTCTTTGCTATTAACACTTATGTGGGTGAGTTCATACATATCATATGTACAATATGTTGCTAGAAAATGCTGTAAAAAGTAAAACGCACGTATCTGCATAAAAAATGAATAACAAAAATTTAAATTTCCACTCAATTGAACATTTAATTGAGCAAAGTAAATATGGTTTATGCTACTTCAAATTCATGAGTTGGAATTATGATTTGTGGAAAATTCAATTTAATAACTTACTAAGAGCCATAAGGTGAAAATGAAAATGTTAGGGAGAGGGATAGGGATAGGGATAGGGATAGGGATAGGGATAGGGATAGGGATAGGGATAGGGATAGGGATAGGGATAGGGATAGGGATAGGGATAGGGATAGGGATAGGGATAGGGATAGGGATAGGGATAGGGATAGGGATAGGGATAGGGATAGGGATAGGGATAGGGATAGGGATAGGGATAGGGATAGGGATAGGGATAGGGATAGGGATAGGGATAGGGATAGGGATAGGGATAGGGATAGGGATAGGGATAGGGATAGGGATAGGGATAGGGATAGGGATAGGGATAGGGATAGGGATAGGGATAGGGATAGGGATAGGGATAGGGATAGGGATAGGGATAGGGATAGGGATAGGGATAGGGATAGGGATAGGGATAGGGATAGGGATAGGGATAGGGATAGGGATAGGGATAGGGATAGGGATAGGGATAGGGATAGGGATAGGGATAGGGATAGGGATAGGGATAGGGATAGGGATAGGGATAGGGATAGGGATAGGGATAGGGATAGGGATAGGGATAGGGATAGGGATAGGGATAGGGATAGGGATAGGGATAGGGATGGAAATAAGAATGGGTTAGGGTTGGGGTAACAATGGGGATAGGGATAGGTTTGAGCAAGGAGCTGGATATAGGGACATGGAAAGTGAGAGCAGAACAACGTCTGCCGGGATAGCTAGTTCAATAATGAAATCAGACGTAGCTTTCATAATAATCACAGTTAGTTTGGAATTTCTGCATTAATTTTTAAAGTATGGGTATTATTTAAAAGATAACCGAGTATAAAATTTGTTGTTAAACGTTTGAAGTTGAACCCTCAATAGGTGGATGTTAAAAAAAATTTAAGTGCCGAAAAAGTCGCAAAATATTGGAAAAACCGAATTAAATCTGAAAAAATCAAAAAATTTTAAAAAAGCTGAAGAGTCGATGAAGCTGTATTTTTTTTTTTTTGAATTCACTGCGACTAAAATTTTTTGCAAGTCCCAGCAATGAAATTATACAGGCATTAAAAATGATGGTAATTTTCCTAATCAGTGAAAAAAACTATTTTTAGAACTCTGAGTATTTTCTAATTTTCGTAGCGCAGTATAGTATATCAAAAGCCAACAAAAGCAATCAGACCAAAAAAAAAATATATCACAAATTTATTCTAAAAAAATCCCAAAATTCTGTTTATGAATTCCGTTTCACTTGAAGCGACCATATTTGATGACTCTCCTCTAGTTTTGTACGAGAAGTAAAGCAAATTTGCTCTAAAGTAAAGGGAAAAGAAAAATAATATCGACGCTCATCAACTTGTAAGTCTTCAATCTTGGAAACTTTGTAAATTTTCAGCACTACACATAAAAAGTGTTAAAATTTTCAATTTGTCTGAAATCTACACAACATATCCTCGTAGTTTTTATGCGAAAAACTCTACGATGAATTGAAATTTCCAAACACGTTCCATGGCCGCCATATTGTGTTGTTTATCATGGCGGCGCGCAGCATTCAGCCAAATGTAATAAATAAATAGTCAGCAAAGCAGCACACAACAACCGTGTAAACCTTTTTTGTGTAAATTTACAACAATTTAACATATTTGGTGCAAAAACAAGGGCATAAAACGAAACAAAACAAAAATAATCAAGGTAAGAAATTCAAGTGTCAATAAAGCGTTGCTCCTGTGTACGCAAAGGATGATACCACGTTGTTTGGAAATGACACCAGTGAAAAAATCTAAAAAAAAACAGACGGCAACACTAACAGCTGCAATTTAAGTTGCCAGCTTCGTACTAAAATGTAAAATAGTTTTGGTCAATAAAATGCCAACGCAAAAAATGCTGGCGAAATAAATTTTTTTGGTGAAAGCAAACGTGCAGCAGCATTGTGGCGGCAATGGTTGCTGTTGCTTTGGTTTTTTCAGCGAATTTTTTTCTTCACTGTTGCTTTAGTTTATGAATAATTCAGTCAACGGTGTTTGTCTTCTGTGTTGCCAGGTATCCATTATTGTTGTGTATACCGCTGTATTGACGACAATGGACGAAAATCTATACAACATTGAGCTGAAACGATAACGCTCAGGCAATATTAATGCTCATTTTTATCGTGTTTTTCAATGGCTTTCAACTTTTTTTAATATTTTTCTAACTGTTCAACATTTCTGCACTTTTTAATTTTCGAATTCGTCAGCATTTTTCTACTTTGTTGACATTTTGCAGCTTTGTCAATATTTTTTACCTTTGTCGACATTTTGCAGCTTTGTCAACATTTTTCGACTTTATCAACATTTTTCGACTTTGTAAATATTTTTCGGCTTTGACAACATTATTCGTTTTGTTAACATTTTAAGACTTTATCAAGATTTATCGGCTTTCTCAACATTATTCGAACTTGTCAACATTTTTTGACTTTGTCATTATTTTTCGTTTGTGTCAATATAGTACGACTTTGTCAACATTTTGCGACTTTGTCAACATTTTTCGGCTTTGTTAATATTTTTCGATTTTGTTAACATCTTACGGCTTTGTCAACATTTTTTGGCTTTGCCAACATTATTCGACCTTTTCAACATTTTGCGGGTTTGTCACTATCTTACGACTTTATTAACATTTCTCGTTTGTGTCAACATTTTTCGACTTCTTCAATATTTTGCAGCTCAGACAACATTTTTCGACTTTGTTAATATTTTTCGACTTTGTCAACATTTTACTGCTTTTTCAACATTTTTCGACATTTTGCTGGTTTGTCACTATCTTACGGCTTTGTCAACATTTGTCGTTTGTGTCAACATTTTTCGACTTTTTCAACACTTTGCGGCTTTGTTAATATTTTTCGACTTTGTCAATATTTTCGACTTTGCTAATATTATTCGACTTTCTCTACATTTTGTGGCTTTGACAACATTTTTCGACTTTGCCAATATTATTCGAGTTTGTCAACATTTTTCGGCTTTGTCAATATTTTTCGACCTGTTCAACATTTTGCGGCTTTGTCAATATTTTTCGTTTGTGTCAACATTTTTCGTTTGTGTCAACATTTTCGACTTTTTCAATATTTTGCTGTTTAGACAACATTTTTGACTTTGTTAATATTTTTCGACTTTGTTAACACTTTGCGGCTTTGTCAACATCCTACGGTTTTGTCAACATTTTTCGGCTTTGCCAACATTTTTCGACCTTTTCAACATTAGGCGGCTTTGTCAATATCTTACGGCTTTGTCAACATTTTTCGTTGGTTTCAACATTTTTCGACTTTTTCAATATTTTGCGGTTTGGACAACATTTTTCGACTTTGTTAATATTTTTCGACCTTGTCAATATTTTACGGCTTTATCAACATTTTTCGGCTTTGTCAAAATTTTTCGATATTTTCAACACTTTGCGGCTTTGTTAATATTTTACGGCTTTATCAACATTTTTCGACCTTTTCAACACTTTGCGGCTATGTCAATATGTTTCGACTGTGTCAATATTATTCGAGTTTGTCAACATTTTTCGACCTGATCAACGTTTTGCGACTTGTAAACATTTTTTGACTTTGTCAACATTTTCCAAAATCTTTAAGCTCAACATATTCCAATTTTTTCAAAATTTTTCAAAGTTTTCAACATTTTTTAATACTTTTTTTCAAAACTCTTAGATCTTTTCAGCTCTTACACATGTAATTTGACAACATTTTTCGACTTTGTCAACTTTGTATAAATTTTTGGCCTTATCAACATCTTTCAAATTTTTAAAAGTTTAGGTAATTTTTTTCAACATCTATCGACTTTTAAACGTTTTATTTGCAAACATAATGAAACATCATTACTTTCACACATCCCATCGTAACTGCTTGCAAATAGTGCAAATTTTTTCTGTTCTTACAAGGTTATTTTAATTCTTTAAAGCCTGGCAACACTTTACATTAAATCGCAATAGTTTTTGACATTTTTTATTCAATAATACTGCTACTGCCACAGACGTTTACACGTTTATATAGAAAATTTATTAAAACTATCTATTTGGATGCTTTTTTGCTTCCTTGTTACCTTTAGATTCTTATTATTTAGATATACATATGTATCTTACACCTAAAGATATGCTGTATTTTCTAACAACTTTTTTTTATACTGAAACCTTGCACCTCTAATGCATGCATAAATTTAAGACCCATAGCATTTATTTTGGGCGCAAGAAATATTGAAAACTTCTTAAAATGTGTCGGTATCGAACGAAATACTTTTGTGATTCCAAAAAAAAAAATGTTACTTTTTCTACCCACAATTTCGAATTCATATTTAGTTGCCAACTCCAGAGAGTATGCAATAAATAGAACAATATTTTTTAATACAAAAGTTGTAAAGCGCTTAAGCCGCTTAACGCAAAACGCTAATGGAAATCATGTGTCTAATCCATGCATTTTCAATGACACACACACACACCCACTCAAAGCTACCTATGAAATGTGTCTGCAGAAGTCTTATGTGGAATTAGCAAATTGGTGCATAACTTTTCACTCATCACCCTACATGTGAGTTTAAAACCCCCCTAAGCGCACCATTAGAGCAACAACTTCACCATCACCATAATCATCATAAAAACCGCAGTTTGCTGTAGCAATTCAGATGTGAGCACAACTTTAGTTCATCCTGTTCTTTGCGGTTTTTTTTTCGCTGGCTCCGTAAGTGTAAGGATATTTGTTGGAATTTCATAGAATGTGCAAATTCAACTTTAGTAGGGTCGAAAACTTGAATTATGTGAATTAAAAAGTAAAAAGCATTAAATGTGAAATATGCTCTGTATGTAACAGTTTTATTTTATTCAAATAAATTTTATGCTGCGCACTTAAAAGTATGCAATGTTTTTGTATGAAAAAGGTAATTTGTAGAAAATTTCGCTGTAAATATGTACTAAGCCTCTCGCATAGTATACGTGGCTTCAAAGTAAGAGCATTATAAGTTAAGGTGTACATAAACAGTCTGGGATATGCTAGGAAATTGTGTTTATTCGGTTTTATTTAATTTTGGTATGTGCCTGATTGTATGTTATACTAGCAGCTTTAATATTTGCTTTTGATTATAATAATAGCCAAACAAAATTTTTATCAAATAAATTGCGAAGTTTAGCGTATGGCTTAGTAAGTTCCATCTTACACTATTTATTGTGTCATAGATATGCTTTGATTTTCACTTTGGTATTCTCAGTCATTTCAAATCTACGATTCTAAACAACTTGGAATTTGTGACATATAACTGGATACCAATAGCTTATTCCTTTCTTATCTTAAACTCTCAGTATTTGGACTTTTACATTGTTACTTTTTCCATAGCTTTACTTTTTAACTTCACAGAAAACTCTTTCTCCTATACTTCCCATGGCTTTTCCTTAAAATTGAACAAATTTAAATCCTTATTTAGAAGGCTCTCGCTCATAACTGAATCAAATGGAATTACCTCTATCAAAAGTAGAAGTCAAGTGTAGAGTGACCTTCTTTGTTAGAACATTTTTAAAAAATTTTCGCCCTTCGTGATTATCTATATGCGAACTTAAAAACCAGAGCCGCAGAGTAGTAAGCATCTTTCTTGTTTTTACCATATTACAAGTCGTCTGTGACCGTAATAAGGCATAGGAGGTCGTGATCATATTGAGGCAAAATCTCAACCTTCCAGGAAGAAAAACCACTCAGCTAGCAGATTGTGCCGAGTAATTTGTGGGATGAATGAAAGAAGAGGCTGAGCTGGAGACCTACAAAGTTCAGAAAATGCCGAATCGGAATGCTGAAAAGAATTGCGAAGCAAAAACATGTGTTTAAAAACTGAGTAAAGATTTTGTGTCCAAATTTGAATGTTGGATTATGGATGAGGAAATGTACGTATTTTCCGACTTTTTTCAGCTTTCTGGTCAAAAATTTTAATATTGCCAACGCTAGGGTAAATGTCCCGAAAAAATTTGAGAAAAAAAAAAAACAAAATTTCCCGAAAAATTGATTGATTGGCAGGCAATTTGCAGTTGCGATAAAAGTAGCCAAAATTTCGTGACCACAGGCACAATCAACAGCGAAATCTGCACCAAGGAATGCTTGCAAAAGAGGTTTCGAGAATTTTTAAGAGATTATGAGGTATCTTCCTTTCTGTGGCTTGATTTTGCTTCGTGTCACTACAGAGTCCTTTGTTTTTTATGTGATCACCTGCCTTGATGTCTTAATATCACAGTATGATTTTCACACACATGAGTTAATTTATATTCGTGCCTAACCTAGGTACGACTACATTTAATACAGTTACCAAGTAAAGCTATGTTTATGGACATAACTTCACCCTTGGTTTGAGCCGAGACCTATCTAGGATCTCTTGCAGTTCTAAGAACTGCCACTTGGTTGAGAATGCAACTCCACATCGGGCAATTTACGTTAGCATATTACTCTTCCTACGAGTTAGGTTTCAACCACAGCCACTGTTGGGCTAGGACCGAAGTCCAAGGGGCTCCCAACAACCCGTGGTACCAGATTAGCTTGCACCTTCACCTCTGGTCAAGCTTAGTAGTTTGAAAAAGGACTACACAAGGAAAGCCAGTCTCAAGCCCAAGCCAAAGAACATAAAAGTACAAGGCTTGAACCCTACGCATTAGCGTAACCAAGCACAGTACAATTTCCTGTCTACTACCAGTTTAGGCTTACCATAACGCCCAAGGGCACTGGTAAGCCCTTGTGTCACTACAGTAAGGCGGCTCTTGAGTGGTACCAGCAAAATAACATCATTTTTGTTCCTAAAGTAGCAAACTCACACAATTGACCTGAACACCGGCCATTCTAGAGATATTGGGTCCTGATGAAGCAGCAATTAAAGGAAACAAATGAGACATGCAAGAACATAAGCGACTTAAGACGCAAGTGGTGTGCTGCAAGCTAAAAGATCAAGGAATATCAAAGGACTAATGAGGAAGTTCCAGAGAAAGTTAAAAATTGTAGGCTTCGAAATTAATGCTTTTGTTTTTACTATTATTATCTTCATTTCAATTAAATTTGCGTTAGTAAAATATAAACTTTTTTAAAATTGAATCAGTAGTTACTGATATATATTTATTTTTCAATGCACTAATTTCTAATGACGCACTCCTTATGGTCTCTAAATAATTTTAAGTTGGTTACGTTCAAAGAATCATTGAAAGCCAGAAGAATAGACCATGGTCTATCCTTCTGTCTGTGTTTATCCAAGGTACATTGTTTGTAATGCATATCAAAGACTCTATAGTCTATGAATTTGCGGTGTTCTGAAACCTTTTCTGTGTAAGCCTATGATCTTTTCTTTCATCTATCTGAGGTCTATTGGCTATAGTCCATATATATAGACTATGAACTATATAGTCTATAAGTTCGCTGTCTTTCAAAAAGTTTGTGTAAGCCAATGATCAATCCTTCTAACTACGATTATTGTCTAAGGTCTATGTATTATAATTTAGGTTTATGGTCTATAACTTAGAGCATACGGGTGTTTGCATAACACCAATGGTCCATAATTTATTTTGATCTATGGTTGATAGCTATAGCATAAGGGCTCACAACCAGCGAATGACCAAAGCTCTGATTTTTTTCTGACAAGATTGTCAACGTTACGTTTTGTTAAATTTGTTAATCTTAGGTTTTTGTCAACACTACACTAAAATCAAATGGGTTTTCAAATCCAGCCGAAAGTACTCAGTACTAGCGGTAGAAACCTAGACTTACGAAACTTCTTTGATTTTGATGATGTGTCATCTTCGATTTGTGATTATTGTCTTTTAAATGTTGTATATATTGAAAAGTGAGAACCTTTTCTTTTGCGGATTAGAGTTGATATAAACATCATCGATTTGTCACTTGGTCATCTGGTGACCATTTCAAAACCGTGAAGGGAAAATAGTCTTCTTGAAATATTTCGCTTTCAAGTGATCGTATGAAAATAGTACAAATGTAGACCAGTTGATTTTACATAAGACTGTTTGTTTTCTTAATATTTTGGTTATGGTTCTAAAAGACTTTTTCATAAGAAAAAGTTGTTTGTCTTAAACTCCAGATTAGTCAATTTTACACAAAATTTTTTCCAAAGCTTTCAATGAACAACAAAGAAGCATTTTCATTAAGGCCAACACTATAAAAATAAATTTTTTCGAAAAAAATTTTTTGCATACACAAGTTGTAAAAATGTTGAAAATTGTTGAAAAATTCTCAAAATGTTGAAAAATCTCGAAAAATGTTGAAAAATCCGAAAATTGTTGGTAAAGTCAAAAATTGTTGATAAGGTCAAAATATTTTGAAGAAGTCGAATTAATTTAAAAAAGTCGCAAAATGTTGTAAACGTCGAGAACTCGCAAAATGTTACTCAAAAAATGTTGAAAAAGTCACAAAATATTCAAAAAGTTGCATAATGTCGCAGAATGTTGAAAAATTAACAAAATGTTGAGATAATCACATAATGTAGCAAAACGTTGAAAATAGCTGACAAATGTTACAAAACTCATAAAATGAGGAGATACTCAAAAAATGTTGAGAAACTCGAGAAATGTTGACAAAGTTGAGAAAGTCGCAAAATGTTGAAAACATCGAAAAAAAAGGGTAAAAATATGATAATTCTAAAATGTAGCACTAGCGTGAATGTGCCACTGTTTTCTTTAATACCCGCCAATAAAAATGTTCACACATCAAAAAAAATTACAGAATTTAAGAACTTGACTCATAGCGTTCAATTCCAACACATATTTTATATCACACCCACTCCACTGAATGACTTTAACTGTCATCATTAATATTTAAGCAACTGCGAAGCCATCACACACAGCTTTTCATTTATTACTTCTGCCCTTTTCTCGGACAATTTCTTGCTAAAGCTACAATGAAATTGGAAAAGTTTTGTTGCTACTTTTTTTTTTGAACTGCAACTCCCCGCCACCACCATCACATCGTACTTCCTCAAAAGTTGGCCAAACTAATTATGGCGCAAAGTCAAAGATAACTAAGTGCCAAATCGAATTAACACAGATACCAAAATCGCTTAAAAGAGTTGGGGTGAATGGATTGTGGAAGAAGAAGAAAAAAAATGAATGAAGCGATAGAAAAAGTATCTCCATAAACTAAAGCTATAAATGCGAGTACAAAGTCGTAGAACAAAGCAAACATTTGAGAAAACGTTCCTCATTGATGATCGCCCCCAAATAAGAAAAGAAAAGCAATTTCCTAATTGCTAAATTTTTATCGTATGATGAACGTTTGATGGAAAACTTAGTTTTTCTTTGCAATTTTACTTTAACGAATACACTGTGGCGAAATTTGATTGTGATTCGTAAAATTATGTTTCAAATATTGAAAAAAAAAAAAATTTAATAGTTTTTTTTTTGCTATAGTTCTGAATTTAAATCGAAAAATATCAAAAATTATCGAAAAGTTCGATAAAAGTCGCATAGTATCGTAAGAGTTGGAAAATATCGAAAAAATTGATTGAAACCAAAAATATTGCAGACTATTAAAAATCATAAACTTAACTGAAAAATTTCGATAAAATCCGACCCGTATAAAAAAGTGTCGATAAAAACCGATAAAAGTTTGCAAATATCGAATGGTAACGAAAAGTACATTTTCCCTTATTTTTTTTTTGCAGTTCTGAAGTAAATAACATGGAGAAGTCTTAGATATATCGCATCATATTTCATATATATCTGCCTGCTAAACTGGCAGCATAGGTTCGTTAACGCAGAGCTGAGAAAGCATCATATCAAGGAATGTTTTTCTTCAACGCTCCTTTTCTCGCACTTCACTAGCAATATTACGATCAATTTCTGCTATGCGGTTCTGACATTACTTAGTATCCCTATATATCTAATAATTCATAATCAATTTGTTAAGTACTTCAAGTAGGAAAATTTTATATTTTATTATTTTATTTTATATTTTAGTTAATTATGCATAAGGTCTTAAAAACTGCACATGGATAACGATGCCAAAAACTAGCCCCACGCCCTTAAGCATTACTTAGCATTATTTTTATTAAATTTATTTTATATATTATTTTTGTACAGTGTATACGAGGAGGAGGTGTTCAAAGTTTCAGTAATCAAATCAAATTAATTGAGTTACTGGAAAGACTTAATTAAGCTTAAATGTTTGAATTAAATATTTATAGAAGGATTTGCTTTCGTTGTAAAAAAATCTTTGTTTTTCGAGGTAACATCAAATTATGGAAAATCGTTATAAATAATAAATTTTTTTCTAAATGTTTTCTTAAGAGAAACTTCTTCCTGGATAAATGGAAATTATATCTAGTAAAGATTGTATTCACTTAAAGCTTTCTATGTAGCGTTTTGAAGCTTATGCTTGTATGGAAAATTGATGCTTGGCTGAACCAAGTACCAGGATACGGTTCATTGTTCGGTTTTTCGCTTTAATTCTATGATTAAAGAAAAGTGTGAACAATTTGAAAGAGGTTGAAAAATCGAAGTGTTGAAATAAGTTTTCTTATTATAACGTTAATAAATATTGTGGGCTGTGCCACGCCCGTCAGCGAGCTTTACCGGTATATTGACTTAGCTCGTATTGATGACTGCTTTCAAGTGCCCCTAGCTCGATAATTGTTTGTGAAAATCGTAGGTGTCTATTTCGATTAACACAGAATCAAATTTTTCCATTGCTGAGCAGTGTCACACCTACTCCGTTAATCGATTTTCATTATGATCTTGAATGGCTTGCGAGATATGACGTTATAAAAATCAAAATTTAAAGCGGTGCGACACCCTTGTAAAAATCGTGCAACCTAGCCAATCTAAATTTTTTTCACATGTGCACCAAGTAGTGTCTTTCAAGCGGACGTCATTGAAGCATCGGAATCAGAGAACGTCATTGAGTAGCTCACTGAGTGTTTTGAACCCCTACCAAAAATATGAGCCGTGAGTGTGCCTTTTGCATGCAAACAGTGAATGTGAATCATACATACTGCTCATGAATCTGAGCTTGTAGTAGCTCTGGGCTCATGAATGTGAATGCGTGAAAAGCTCACACTCACATGGATTCAGATTCATGAAGCAGTGAATAGCGTGAGCCACTAATGTTGAACTGTAGTACAAAAAAACCGTTTTTTTTTTTCTTTCCAATCGATAGGGAATGGTCGAAAATGGATTTTGGACATCACTTAGGGTGACTCCGGACCTTTGAAAGGATCGTTTTTGACCCATTTTCGAAAAAAATTTTTTGCTCCAATCGATAGGGATAGCTCGAAAATGAATTTTGGACATCACTTAGGGTGGGTCGGGATTGTAGAAAAGACAGTTTTTGAACCAATTCCTTAATATTTTTGGGGTGGCTCCGGACCCTGGCAAGGACCGCTTTCGATCATTTTGGTAGTTTTCAAGTTCCGGAGCTACTCTAAAAGATATCCAAAACGCATTTTCGACCTTTCATAATCGATTGAAGCAAAAAAAAGTTTTAGGGTGGTTCATATAAAATTTTTTTTTTGTTCGAATCGATAGGGAAATCTCGAAAATAGTCATTTTCAAGCTTTATCTATGCATTGGTGTAAAAAAAATTATTTTCGAACCACCCTAAATTTTTTTTTGCTCCAATCGATTATGAAAGGTCGAAAATGCGTTTAAGATACCTTTTAGAGTAGCTCCGGAACTTGAAAACTACTAAAATGATCGAAAGCGGTGCTTTCCAGGATCCGGAGCCACCCTAAATGATGTCAAAAATTCATATTCGACGTTTTCCCATTAATTACAGAAAAAAAAAATCCGGACTACGGAGCCACCCTAAATGAAGTCCAAAATCCATTTTCGACCTTTTCCATTTAATTACAAAAAAAATCAAAAAAATCCAAAAATGGGTCAAAAACGGTCCTTTCCCCGGGGCCGGTTTACTGAGCCACCCTAAATTAAGTCCAAAATCCATTTTCGACCTTTTCCAATTAATTACAAAAAAAAAAAACAAAAAAATAAAAAAATCCAAAAATGGGTCAAAAACGGTCCTTTCCCCGGGGCCGGTTTACCGAGCCACCCTAAATTAAGTCCAAAATCCATTTTCGACCTTTTCCAATTAATTACAGAAAAAAAAATCCAAAAATGGGTCAAAAACGGTCCTTCCAGGGTCCGGAGCCACCCTAAAAATGTTAACGAATAAATTATGTCAAAATACAATTTTCGACCTTTCCCCATATTTTAAGAAACTTCCCAAAATTTTCCACGCGAGTATCACAAACTTTTTTGATACAATCTGTGCCTTTGATTCATGAGTAGCTCATCAAATACTCATATACTTATACGGAGTGAAACGAAATGAATCAGGATTCACTAGAAATAATGCAGAAGCACATTCAGATTCACAGACTTTTCCGTGAATCGGAATAGTTGCTAGATTCACTAAATTTTTTGTGAGTGGTGAATCTGTCTGAATCAGCTGAAAGATTCAACAGATTCATGTATGGAAAAAATGATGAGTGGCTCAGTGATGTTCTCTGATCGGAATCACTAAAGTTTAATGGAGTTTCTTTGAGAAATACTTGTAGTTTCAGACAGCTAGGTCGCTATGAAGTCTTTGCTTCTTCTCTTGTGATATAATTTATAAATTAAAAAAAAAAAATTCTCAAACTTCTAGCAGGCTTTTCATTTTTAATGAACTTCCTTAATGTATTTAGTGTTGAAATACTTTACTTCTTAGGACATGAATATCCTTTTTAATACACTTTCTTTTACGGCTCGTCTTGCCTAAGGCTGCCAACGAAACTAACAAGAAAACCTTAAAAGTCTCATGCGAAAAGCGTTAGAAAAACAGGCTGTTGGCCTTTTTTTGCTAGATTCCTTGTAAAGTTGTGTGCACTAAGGCACTACATACCAATAAAGATTTGTAGCTTTGTATTAAGCAGTGGATGATTTTTCAATAAAGCGAATTTTTTGCCAACTCTCAAAGGCAACAGCAATCGCCTGCTAACCAGCACCTCTGTGAATGCTGAACGCAGCTGTTTAATAATGAAATGCGCAAATAAATTGCAATTTAAAGTGCGTGTGTGTGCGAACTTTGCTATTAACAGTCCTACAAAGGCTCTATGGCATTCTGACCGGTTTTTTTTTTCTTCCTGCCATTTCCGTTTCCGTTTAACACAGCAGTTCGTTAGCAACAAAAAAAAAATACAAGTGGTTGGAATGCAAATAAAAAATTCCAATGCGCTTTCAATTGCCAATTCATTAATAAAGGGAGTTGGGAAAGTTGCTGTTTGGACAGTACTGACCATGGTTTGAGGTTTGAAGGCATCTAACGGAAATTTAATATTGAAACCCATAAATATTGAGGCTATACACATTGCCAGACGATGGAAAAATTGAAAAAATGCAGTTTTGATTATGGGAATCAACTGTGAAATTTTTTCTTAAGGAAGCAACTTGAAAATTAAAAAACAGTAGCTCTGCCGAAAAATTGTTTATTTATTGAAGATAAATTTTCATTAAAAACGTATTGAGATGTAAAAAGTGATAAAAAATAGGGACCGTAGTGATTATAAATTTTATGATAGAAATCATAATTTTTATTTTATTAAATCAAAAATAATAGTTATTTCGAATTTTTATGTTTTCTGATCAAAAATAATCGTTATTTTGGATTTGGATTGTTTTTTTAATCCAAAATAATCGTAATTTTGGATTTATAATTTTTTCAATATAAAGTAATCATAATTTTGGATTTCTATTTTTTTTTCGATCACAAATAATTGCTGTTATAGATTAGAAATAGAAAATTACAGAATGATTTATCTAAACATATAAAGATCCATAACTACGGTTATTTTGGATCTATAAAAATAGCAATCCAAAATAACGTCTATTTTTTATCGAAAAAAATAAAAATCCAAAATAACAATTATTTTTTTTTAAAAAAAAAAAGAAAATTCAAAATTACTTTTGATCGAAAAAAAAATAAGAACCTAAAATTACGATTATTTTGAATCGAAAAAAATAAAATCGAAAATTGCGATTCTTTTTGATCGAAAAAAAAATCCGAAACTACGAATATTTTTGATTTTTAAAATAAAAATCACAAAATTAAAAATCATGTCATATATTTACACTTCTCGTTAAAAGAACTCATCCGCATATTTAAACTCACATATCGTCTTTTCCATCATTGTCGTTTTTTTTTATCTCAATATCTGGAAATATCGATTATTTACGATCCCTGATAAAAAAAATTTTTTTTGCTGATTTTTGAATAAAGTTGAACGTAAAATGCTGAAATTGGTTACCCCTTTAATTTACTTTGTATTGAGGTTGAATTTGTCGCAAGCAGCTATTTCATTGAACTTTTTTTTTTTTCAATATTTCAAATTTTAAATTTTTTTCTTAAAGAAGTAAGTAACTCAATGGTAAACTTTGAAAGAATGAAATGTGCCATTTCAGTGAATTTTTGTTATGTGGACAAACCATCGCTTATGTTAAAATTTCAATGACACAGCGAATTAAACGAATCGCAGACATAGCGCCAGTGACTGTGGAATGTCGTAATGTCATGCGCAACTGCGCAGAGCAAAGTTTGACAGAAGACTGACCCGCGCTCATAGAGTTAAACGATGCAGACAATGGAATAGACATAGTAGATGGTTATAGAAATAGGAGCATAAGATGCATAATGCAAAATATATTGAAAAAGTAAATATGTAAAAACTTTTAAATATACTACTAGCCTCACGTTAGGGTCATGTCCTTTAAACCAGTTTACGTTATAATTGAGTTTTTCCTTCATATTCGTACCCTTTCTTGCATACCCGCCAGTAAAGATATTCAAACATCAAAGAAAGTATACTCGATGCCCAAAAACTATATTCGGATCAAAATTTAGTTTGTGGAATATCCAAAAGTTATCTCTGACCTCATCATGTCCATTCGGCCTTTCCCCTTTAATTAGTGCAATATAATATGTTGCTTAAATGGAGTCAAAATGTGCCTAAGGGGGGATAGGGGCACCCCTGATCGTGTGGAAAAATTTGTTTTGACCTTTTTTCTTCGATTGGTGATAAAATGTATAGTTAATATGTTTTTTACTTGATTTAAAGATTCAAGCTTAATAGCTAAGAAGATTAATACTTGTTGTAGCTAAACTTAACTATTATAATTTTCAATTATTAACATTTCTATGCAATTGTCCTTTGAAATTGTTTTTCACATACTCATAAGTGGGGTCAAAAAGCCTCCCCACAGGGAGACGTCTCTGGCTATGTCGAAAAATGTTTCCGAACTTCCCATCGATTGGTGAAGTGCTTTTTATTTTATTCATAGTCGGACAAGAGGCCCCCTTAGGGATCTGGACGTCCTTGGTCATATGTAATAATAATTGCTGGCCTTTCCATATCAATTGGTGCAATAAACTGTTTTCTTTTCTCATTCATAAACGGGGTCAAAATATTTCCTCGTGGGTCGGATACCCCAGTTCATTTTCGAAAACTTTTTCAAACATTTTTCATCGCTTGGTGCGGTAAATTTTTTTTGGGGTCACAGTGCCTCCTTAGAAGAAACGAGTACACCCCTGGATATGTCTTTATATAATATGTATGTTTATAATAATATATTTTCCAAACACTCCTTTGGTATGGTCCGAGTACCACTGGTCACTTTCAAAATTATTTTGATCCCCACCGAATAATATTTTTCACACAAATCTGTTCAAATTACTCGATTAGCGCGGTCCAAAGTGCACTTGTATATAAAAATAATTTTTCCAACAAATGAGGTCAAAACACTTCCTTATGTGACGAAATACAGCCTCATAACATTTATATCCAATTAAATGAATGTAGTAAATAAAGAAACACGATCGCAGCCGGCGCATTTGTGCTGCAATACCGAGTTATGACCGCTTGAAGAGACCGAAAAAAGGTTTTTGCTCAATAACTAGAACAGCAGGCCACAAATAGAAAAATATTCTAAGTTCAAAGTTATAGAAGAGATAAAAATACATAACTTTTCAGCACAAAAGACTTTTTTCTGTACGATAAAATTTAACCCACCTTCCATCGTACTAATTTCTCTAATACAAATCGAATATTTCGTACAAAAACATGATTCAAGTGGGCGAAAAATGAGATTTTAGCTTAGACCAAGTAACGTGATTTGAAATTTTGTAGAATGTGCCACGCCTCTTAAATGCAAAATCTGAAATTCTTCCATAGATGAAATCTACATTAAGTGCGAACCTTATGTCCAAAGTGTATCTGACTGTCAGCTTTGGCTGGGCAATGATTCCCAGATAATACTTACTTACTTACTTGGGTGGCCATAACAACCCGTTACCGGGTTACGGCCGACCTCAAAAGCTCTCTCCAGGCGCCTCTGCTTTGCGCACGCCTTCTCCAATCATTCACACCAAGCGTGGATAGGGTTTCCTCGGCTTGGTCTTTCCATCGGAGGCATGGTCTTCCTCTTCGTCGTCGCCCAGCGGCTTGATTCCCAGATAATAAGTTAAGATATTTTTCCAAACCATCATGACATCCTTTTAGTTACCTAGCCTTGCATATTTGATTTCGTTGTTTTTCCTAATATGGGAGGTGGCAAACCAACTCCTCTAAGCCCATCAAACTCTTGTGCAGCATTCCTGTCAATTTGTTTGAAAAAAAAACCCAAAATTGCCCAAAAATATCTGCTGCGATAAAATGCTGGCTAAAGTGTAATTTTTCAGCATTTACGTTCAAAATCTGATGTTTCTTTGAATTCAAATGTCGAAGCTATTCAAAAGTTTCTTTGAGTCTATATATAAGCTGAAGGCATATTTGTGGGCTTCTGCAAAGTCGCTTAAATAACAACCCCCATACTCTGCACTGGATATAAAAATCATTTGCAAAATTCTTATTCGTAGCCTTCTTCAAGTTTATTAATAATTAATTTATCCCAACTGCATAACAAATAAACTTTAATCAAGCAAAGTGATTTCGCTAGCAAAATGTAGCCTACAGCCACCATTAATGTGTCCACAATCTGTTGCTTCACAGCCTACGCCTTAAGTTACGACAATGCGGTTTCAACGACATTTCGTTTAATTGCACCAACTAATTATAAAGCGAAAATTGTGTAAAATTTAAGTGTCCAAATGAAGAAAAAGTGAACAAATTTTCTGTTGACTAACAGCAGCATCATTGGCGACAACTCTTTGTCCAGTTGAATGGACGCTACATTGGTTCAGTGGACTGTGTCGTTTGGCTACATTGTTGCATTCACTGGCCTTGCCTTTTTGCTTAGGCTGTGCTGTTGTAGAGCATCTTTATTGTTGTTGTTGTTTTTTATTTATTTTCGGTTAATTTTAGGTGATTCAACTTTTGTTGGAAATCGTTGCGCTGGCAATGTTGCGCTTGTGACAGTCAAGTGAAAGCAAAATTTTATTTGCAGACAAATCACAGCTGCTAGTTGATACTGTTAACTTAACATTACTGTTGTTAACAGTTCAAATTTAACAGTCTGTTAGATATTGATAGGTTCAACTTCTACGCTGTTTATAATACAACTAAATGCAAACTCTTCATTTAGTCTAATGTAAAGTAGATAGCTACTGTTAAACTATTTCTTACCCAGTGTTAAGTTGCGCTGTTAGCACGCTGTTATAGACATTTTCTGCCACTTTTCGAATTTTCATTTGAACAGTAATTTTATATATTCACCTGGTCTGTTGCTGCTTCATTGAAAGTTCATGAAAAGTGAACAATTTTTTAATTTCTTTCTTCATTAATTTGCTACACTTTCTCAGCCGTTAAATTCCTGCAACGATCAAAGCAACTTTTTGCCTATCAGTTGGTTACAATCTTGCAATGATCTGCAAAATATTTGCATTGCACATAAATCAATTTTGTATTTCATTTTACTATCGCTGCATATTTACGTGTACGACCACCTAACTCTTCCTTTTAACATTTGTTTGTACCGACATTATGCTCTTTTTCACAACCAGGTTATTTAACTTGCTGGCAGAGTTGCCATACCATTTATTTGTAAAAGCAAAGTCTTAGAAATGTAAATCGTCTTAGAAATATAAGCGAACCAAGTGAAAAGAAAATGCTCAATATTTTCCTTCTCCTCCACATCCCTACAACTTCTACAGAAGACAAAAGACCGAACACCTAATACGTATGTCTACCGATGAAGTATCAGCTAGTTGTTCTAAGGAGTTTGTGTAGTAGGTAGTTCTTTCCCTACCAAGTTCATCAGCTTTGCAATTGCCATCAATGCTCTTATACCCAGCAGTAATTTCATTAAGAGACGAGCTGTTATTCAGGGCGACTAGTGAGTTTGGGAAGTCTGATTCCGAAGTCTTAGTCTGACTGTCTGAATAAATGCTTATGTTCCTTTTGGATACAACTTATATTCAGCCAGAGTGCCACCTCTTCTATGGCTATGACCTCAGCCTGAAAAACCCTGCAATGAACTGGTAACCTCGCAGCATCTCAGTTCCTAAGTGTTTAGCTATTTAGCTTGTAACCATATATCTAGAAATTAATATGGTCCCTACTCCTTGGGAGCCTTTCCTTTCAGTCTTTCCTAGTTATGTAATCCCTAGTGAAGATGCGGATTAATTGGATAAAAAAAGCTGGCAAAATATTTTTGGAGGTACTCCTCCAAAAATATAGATAAATTATTCTTGTGCATTATCAAAATATCCTTAAAATAATTTTCGTTATATAATACAAAAACTTGTAGTAAAATAATATATGATCAGACTAAGCAGTAAGCCCCTAAATGCCCTCGTACACCTGCTACCTCTCAATTATTTTATTAAAGCAGCTGCTGCATGCAGTGCGATTAGACTCAGCGAAACCTGCCTCTTGTTTCTTGAAGCAATATTCTTCATTCTCGAAACCTTGTTAATCGAATTTTCAATAACTTAACGGACTAAATTTGCCCCACACTCAGTTTTGAGAAGAATTTTCAGCTGAAGTTGTCGGAGCGAGTTCAGTGAGAAGAGGGCCATCTTAATTTAAATTTCAAACTGCTTCCTCACCGATAGATCTAAGATGAACTGTAGTGTAGTCGCAACGAGTTTATTTAGAAGACCCAACAATCTCTTAATCTTTCCGTTCACCTGATTCACGAGCAGTTTCCAGGCAGAAGTTTTTGCCATTCTCAAAGCCTGCAGTTCAGTGGGCAGTATTAACTCAGATGAGATCGGAATTTTCTCCGAAAACCAAATTACTATCAAAGCGTTGAGCTTGACGCAGGTAAAATTGAAGCTAGAAGAACATTAACACTGCAATCAGATAGGTTCCAGGCCACAAGAACATTGAGAATAAAAAGGCTGATCAACTAGCAAGGCGTGGTTTCTCTCTTAATTAAATTCCTTCGTAGCGTGCTTACACTCCTCGTGGAATAGTTAAGAAGAATTGAATTTTCTATCTGTGGTAGGAAAGCATTGTAAATCTTTGAAAATCTGCAAAACAGCCAGATCAATCTGTCACTATTGTAAAGAATTTAATACCACATTCTTACGGCCCAGCAGCCGGTTCGACATCGAGACGTTTCATAGTTAATAGTTGATTACGCAAAGCTATACTTAATATAGCATGAAAACAAAGGATCAGCCTGGTAACATTGACATCGCTCTTTGCTTTTAACCAGCGATGGGCAATATACTAAAAAAGAGCCAATTGTGGCTCTCTACAATAAACACGTAATTTTTCTTAAGAAAAATAACCAAAACAACAAAAACATCCTGCATTTTTATTGTTTCTTGATACACGCTATCTTCACATTGAATTTACTTGGAATTTGTATTGTTGTTTCATCATTTAGAGAAAAAAAGAAACAAGCGAACAAGGAAACAACAATGCGCACATTGAGAACAGCTTCTCTCGTTTCGTGCGATTAGTGTACTTTTATTTCTGCAGTCATGTGGTTTTTATTTGGTTCTTGGAATCCTAAGTAGTTGCTTGATTGCTGAGTAGCATTATTGTAGTGCAAGTCAGTTGTTGTTAACAGTTTGTATAAAGCCATAGGAAAATCATTATCAGTTTGGTTGCGGGAAACTAACTTATTTCTTTTAATACTCATATTATTATGCAATAATTTACCGAATCTGTGAAAAAAATTCCCAAAACACACAAAACTCTTGCTGACAATTATCAACGCCGCAGCGCGCTGGTCGACGATCTCTTAACGACCGTCAACAATAAAATGAATAAAAACCAAAGAAAGGTTGCACTACGAGAAAAAGCCATAGATTTAATTAACGCTTTTCCGCCTAGTTTTTGTTTTTTGTTTTTGCTTTTGCTTTGACGCCAAAGCTAATAAAAAAACAAATTTTTAAATTTTTTGCAC
Organism: Tricholauxania praeusta; assembly: GCA_949775025.1. Classification (NCBI taxonomy): domain Eukaryota; kingdom Metazoa; phylum Arthropoda; class Insecta; order Diptera; family Lauxaniidae; genus Tricholauxania; species Tricholauxania praeusta. Next base: position 131,810,412 of record OX459028.1, read on the forward strand.
TAAAATCTTAAGTAGTTTTTTTACCCGCAAAAAAAAAAAAAAAAAAAAAAACAGAAAAAAGGCGCTACAAAGAAATCCACTTAAACAAGTAGCGGCGCTTTCATCAACAAAACAACATACCTAGTCATCGGTTTGTTGCTTGTTTCCGACGTTCAATCTACATCTACATCTATTCGAAAGCAAGTTGCGAATACCCCGGAAATTTGGTCAAGTTTTGATGATGTTGCAGCAGCGGCTGCTTAAAATCTTCACTCGCTTGCTGGAACATATAGCGTGCACTCGTAGCTCATGCTCGACTGAACGCTAATTTATTGTAAATTAACTACAACGTAGACGTGGTAATTTCATATTTTTGTGGGTTAATGTGCTACTCGCTGGTCCGACTGATTGACGGAAAGTCATTCTGTCTGACTTTTTTCTAAAGAGAAAAAAGGAAAAATATTTGCCGGCTGCTTCACTTTTGTTTGCTTAGTTGTTTTTCACAAGTTCAATTAGACTTTCATAGTAATTAGCAATCGAATTAAATCGAGAAAACTTATTATTGAGGTCATATGGTGGTGCTTATGTACAACAGCGCAACTCGCATAAGTTTGGCGCAATAGTTGCACACGTTTGTTTTGCAGAAAGTAAAGTTAGCTAGTGCCTGGAAAACATAGGTCGTTCTAAAGGACTAAAGGTACAAGAAACTTAGCTTAATTAGCTGCAAATTTAAAAGCATATTAGCGATACTGATATAATTTAAAAAAAATTTAGGAACAAAAGCTTTTCGAAGGTGCGCCTATTATAGAAATTTTTATACCCTACACCAAGGGTATATTCACTTTGTCATTCCGTTTGTAATGCATATAAGGGGGCGTGGCAGGTATGGAAAAGTGTATATATTCTTGATTATCGTCATCACTTGAGTTGATTCAACTGTGTCCGTTTGTCTGTCTGTCTGTTTGTCCGTCTGCTTGTCTGTCTGTATGTCCGTCTGTTGAAATCAGGTTTACGAAAAAACCAAGAAAGCTAATTGAATGAACACACAGGTGACACCTTCTTGCTATTGAAAATGAGTGAAATCTGTTCACAGACACGCCTACCGCCCATACTCTGGGTTTCCAGTTTTAAAGGCGTGGCACAGCCCTTATACCGTCATATCTCGTAACCCGTGCAAGATATTGTGATAAAATTTGGTAAACGGATACATATCATATGTATCTTAAATTTTGCCAAAAGTAGGCGGAATTTTATTAGTAGGCGTGGCCATTTCAACAGTTAATATTTTTGATTCCGTATATCTCAAAATTGGAATATGCGATTTTCATAAAACTTTTAGAGATGATGCCAATTAAAGCAGTCATCAATACAAGCTTAGCCACTTTACTCAAAAAAATCATTTATAGGCGTGGCACAGCCCACAGTAATTATAAACGTTATATTAAGAGAACTAACAAAGTAATCGTTATGAAATTTAATGAGGTAGATAAACTTGCTTAAAGTCTCTTGTTAAAAAAAACTTGGTCCAATAGTACCTGTGGGCGTGGCACCTCCCATATAAGAAAAAAACGTTAATTGTCATAAGTAGTGCACTATAAGAGTAATCTTCATAAAATAGCTTTGTGGAAAGCTAATTCTGGATCAAAATTGGACTGGTGGGTGTGTCACCGCCCTTAGTTTTAAGGATTTTAAGTGATCTCGATCACGAATATAATTTATTGAACCAAAAGTAGGTGGAATTATAGAGGTGGGCGTGGCATATGTCAACTTTTTCGTTTCTTTTTGATTTTTTTTCAACATTTTCCATATTCTTTCGACTTTGTCAACCTTTTTATCGACTTTTTCAACCTCTTTATCGACTTTTTCATCGATTTTGAATTGTTTTAACATTATTCAACTTTTTTCAACATTTAGCATATGTTTTCGACTTTTTCAACTTATTCAACTTCTTCAACGTTATTTTAACATTTATTTAAACTTACTATTTTCAGCGAAGTGTAGGGTATGTGAGTTTCGGCCTGGCCGAAGATAACACCTTAACTTTTTTTTTGAGAAGGACGGGAATCGCAACCCTGATGACTTCAAATAGTTGTTAAACATCTCTCCAATGGAAAAGCTGCAAGTTACACAAATGAGTGTGCAAGGAGAGCCAAACTTCCGTGTCGAAGATCAGGTGTTCACGAATAGTAAGAATTGCATGGTCTAGCAAGCAAATGTCGCCAAGTACAAAAATTCATGTGAGCGAACGAGTCTCTTGACCAAATGAGTAACTTTTTTTTTTGCACTGAATGAAATTATTTTTTTTTTTTTCACCGCTGTCGAATGAAGTGAATGCGATAAAACAACCGAACTCATAAAAAATTCCAATTCTACCAAGAATTTGTTGTCATCATCGCTCACGCGTTATAAAAATGATAAAAAATAAAAAAAAAATCGCCAAACCAAAATCGCGTCCATTGTCGACCGGCATTCTAGCGAGCGGCGGCCTCACAGCCCACAGCAGCAGCAGCGCGCACCTAATCATAACGCGTTGACTTTGAATGAAACGAATCCATGCGATATACACGAGACAACTACGACGACAACATTGCGCTGGACGCCTTCGTGTCTTCGAAAAACTTCGTTGTCGTAATCGTCGCTTGCCTCCAAAAAAAAAAAGAAATCATCAGAAACAAAAAACCTTGAACGCTCCAAGGCGCTGCCATCCATCGCTGATCGTATGGAGAGCAAGCAATTCAGTCGCAAAGAGACTTTCAAACCGAGTGTACTAGCGCAAAGTAGCGTGCAAGCGAGCATGCGAACGTCAGTGTGTGCGCGTGTGTGTGTGTGTGAACGTGCCAATAAACGTGAGCGATCCATCAGATAGTGTCTGCGATTGCAGATACTTTGTGTCATAGTTTTTTTTCGTATTTTTTTGTGAATCATGGCGAATTTTTTGTGACGCGGAAGAAATTTACGCCAAAAAGAAAAAAAATAGTGGGAAGTGTTACCTTTTTTCGGTGGTACAAATGGTACGTCCCACTTGTGCTTGCAACGCCTAATCTTCTAGATATCGTGCGTATCTGCTTGGTGCGTGCACGTTGTTTTAACGGTTGTTTTATTTTTAGTCATCAAAATTTGAAAAAATTATTACCAACAACTGCGTTGCGGTTGTTTTAATGCGCGTTTTGTCGGATTTCGGTTTGTGTTTGCTTGGTGCTGTCGCTAGAACGCGTTCTATGAGATAGTTTTTTATTTTCGTTGCAAGGAATTTCGATTACCGTTAAATTAAGCGTATGAGTTAATTGAACTTGGACTTTACTAGCTTGAAAACGAAGCATTGAAAATTGGAATCAATTTTAATAAGAAAAAAAGAAATAAATTTGTAGCAACTAGCAGATGCGTGTTTTTTGAGCTTTAGAATAATTAATAACAGATTTATAGTGAACACCACCCTCTAAGTTTCTTAGAAATTATTATGTATGAGATTGTTGCGGTTCAACATGTGCTTGAAGCTTTTTGCGATAAATATATATAGATATGTGTTTAAAGATACGAAAAGTAACTCGAAAATACAAGCGCATGCAAAATGTGTCTTAAGTATAAAAAATCAATAAACCAAACCCATTTCAAATCATGCAGTCAGTCCGACTTCAAATTGCGGAATTGGTTGCCGATTAAATATTTTGTTTTTTAGAGGATATATTCCCCGCATTCCCCTGATTTTAATAAAAAACATTTTTTACGATGTAATGTCTCCCAATTTTTTTTCAATATAGCGGCGTATTCATCCAAAACTTAAGAATTCATTTTTCTCTTTTAATCGTAATAGAACTGCTCATTTTCTATCAGCATTTTAAAATTTGAAAATGGTTCAAAATTGGTGGAGCTATGACATTTTTTATGGAAATAACCTCGGCTGATTTTCTAAAAAATCCCTCGATTTTTTCGCAAAAAATTCCGGCGATTTTTCGATTTTTGACAGATTACTTCGTAAAAAATGTTTTTTTTTTTATTAAAATCGGGGTAATACGTGTCCTCTTATGTTCTCTAAAAAACAAAATATTTAATTGGCAACCAATTCCGCAATTTTAAGTCTGACTGACGGCATGATTTGAATTGAATTCGTTCTATATTAAAGATACTGCTAAAAATGATAAACTATTTTGAGATTGTATAAGCAAAAAAAAGTATCTAACGGATGCATATTAAAAAATGTATCTAAAGGATGCATATTAAAAAAGTATCTAGAAGATACAGCTAAAAAATCATAACAAACATAATCGATTATCTTATAAACTCAAAAAGTTTTTCATTGTAATCAATATGAAAAGTTTCCTTAAGATATTGAAATGCAGTTCTAAGGATTAAAATTAAAATACACAAAGCAACTTGCTGAGAATATTGTTAGTAAAAATGGATATAAACTTTTTAGTAGCAATGTAGTTTTAGTCAGGTTTACTCAACAAGACGCTAGCTGATCGACTAGTCTTGCAAGAAAGCATAAAAAAAGTTTGAGCTACTAAAATAAAAGATAAAAAAAAACATATTCTTAACGAAATGAATGCTGTCAATATCCTAAGAATCCATGCGGATCATTGTGTCTGAGCAAAAGCTCTATAACTTTTTCGATATTTGACTTTCGATTTTTCACATACATTTTCGGTGCCACGATGTTCTGGGTTTCTCTGCCTCTTTCTCCCTGCGGGTTTTACCAAATTGTCGATCGACAAATTTACTTACTGTCATTCCTAATAGTGTGGCTCATGCATTGCTAGCGTTTTTTGAGTATGAGTTTTTTTTTCATATTTTTTTTCAAGCTATCTCCATGTACCTAACAGAAAAATGGAGAAAAATTGAAAAATATAGTTCTAAATAAGAAAAAAATCAAATTTCTTCATATTTTTACTCAAATTTCGAAGAATGAAGATTTTGCAGCTTTGGTAGCAATACTAGAAGTTTTTTTTTTTTGTTGAGGATATACTCGAATATGAGTCCTATCCTATAATTTGACATATTTCTCAATTTAATTCAGAAATCATTCTGTCCTTAGTGTTTCTTCTTTTTTCAAATTACGAAAGTTCAATTCTTGGAGACTTTTTGAACTTTACAGGACCCGTTTTTGCATCTCAAACTATTTGGTGTATTTTTAATCGATTGCATACATATCGTGAATTTTATGTCAAAACGAAAATAGTTGTAGCTTCAGGTCTGCGATTTGTTTGATTTTTTTGTTGTACGAAGTAATTGACTAGTTGTTAACTTATGATGAAATGACTCATAGTAATCAATAACTACCAACCATAAAATAATCAGCCAAGTCGGAGACCTTAAGGATAAACTTCTTACGATATGGCTTCTTTACTTGAACTAAATTACTTTTTGTTTCCAAAAATATCATTAAAATAAAATTTTTATTCAAGTATCCTTAAGATATGGATATGTAAAAGTGTCTTAGATGTGCAGATTCAAAGAAATTTAAAATTCAAATAGAAAAAATGTATGCACTTTCATATATTTTGTAATTTTTATTTATAAATACAAAAAGTATCATTAAAATGAAGATACCAAAATATCTTAAACGCATTTGCTAATAAATATCAAAGTATCTTAAAAATATATTCTGTCTATATTTATTAAATGCATATAAAAATGCATCTTATAGGTAAAAAACCAAAGACACATCATGCAAATACACTGAAGTACATACATGAAAAAATCCTTACACTTTTTGTTATCTGTACGTCTTTGTATCTATATTATTTTTGTATCTTTATTCTTAATGTATTTAGTAGTACATTTTTTATTTCTGTTTTCACAGAGTACCTGCATCTTTAATAAACAGCTTTAAATAAAAATACCATTGCGATGCAAGTATCTTTTATGCAAAAGTATCTCAAAGATAATTTCTGTTTGTACATTTCATCAGCAACTTCATTATATTGGTTAAAAAGTATCTCAAGGATACATTTATACAAAATATTTCAATTCAACTGTTTCTTAAAAAAATGCATAAAATCATATCGCATAATCTTAAAGTTACTCGTATAGGTTCATTTCTGTATACTATACTCACTCATTACATCTAAAAGATAAAAAATCTTAAAAAAAAATGAAAACGCAGCAAACTCAACATATGTAACACATTAATATAAATACTTTGAACCTCCTCTAAAAACTAAGCTCAAAAAACACATGTATCGCATAAATTGCTTGCACCAAAAAGTATCCAAAAGATGCTTTTAATTTCAAATTTAGTACTATAATTTTTAGCTGCAAAGTCACAAAATGTAATATTTTAGTATAAAGCTACAAATGTTCGAAACTCGCATCTGAAAAATACAGTGAAATTTATCTAACGTAGTATCTTTGAGATACTGCCGCTCGCCTACAACCCCATCGAATTTAAATATTTGACAACCCAGAAATGTCAACTCACAAGTGTAGCTTACAAATCTCCCATAAAGCTCATAAGTGTAACTCATAAATGTCATCCCACAAAAAATGTATCCATCAGTTTATTTATTGCAATTACTTGCGTTTTGTGTATCTGCAAGTTTCTTTTGTGCGTTTATCGTGTCATTGCAAATCAAGGAAAAATGAAGTACAATCAAATTAAAATAAAATAAAATCACAAAAGTTGAAATGATAAAAGAAAAAAAAAATCTCAATAAAAAATAAGTGAAGGCAAAAGAAAGAAAAAATTAAGAAATTCAATTATTGCCAATTGTATCTCAACGAGTTTAAGTGCTTTTTTGAGTGTAATTTTTGTGCTATCGGTTGGTGGCTTTTTCGCATTTTTAATTGAAGCTGCTACTGCTGCTCTCATCGTAAACATCGTCGCATTTTTCAGCTACTTATTTTGGTTACTAATGCTGCTGCTGCTGCTGCTTTGTATCTGATAGATACGCTTACACTATATTTGGATACACATTTTGTTTTTTGGTTTATTTTTTTATATGGAATTCACTAAAATGCTGATGATGTCTTCGACAAGTTTGGGTCGTAATTTCTTTGAAAAGATTTTCAGTTTTCGGTATGTATGTGTTGTTGTTTTTGTTTTTTTATTAATAAGCATAATTTGTTTTATTTTTAAATTGAAAATTTATCATTCAACCCTCCATTTATTATTGGGGCACACTAGGGAGAGTGAAATGCTTGATGACGTGTTGAGCCTTAATATGTGGCAATTCAAAGTGCTTTTTAATTATCATGATCGAAAATATGATGGGGATATGCCTCTGAGGATGATAAGGGATCATTTTGGGCTCATGTCACATAAAGCTAGGGAGCCGGTGAACATTTTAGGTACATACATATATGATTTTATTGTTGTTGGTATTGATATGCAATTTAGTTTACAATCATGCGTTTTTTTTTTAAAAAATGAATTTTGAAGTTTTAAAAAAAAAAATTATATTAAATTATTTTATCGCGTCTGCCTCTGATATATTAGCATTGACATAACATAGACAACGAAAAAATTTAAGGCAGACGTCTATACTGCTGCAATTTGAAAAACAGCAATTGCTTATAAGTATGTATGTAAAAAAAATTTTAAATAACTTTATCGTTTTTTTTTCAGAATTTCATTGTCTTCAGTATTTCACCTACAAGCGGAAAATACAAAATGCAGACGAATATATATATATTCGTCGATTTTGATCAAATTCGTGTAATAATTTTAAGGACCCTAGATTTTTTCCGCATATATTTAATTCTAAATTTGAAAAGCTCAACATTTTCCCTTCAAAACCCATTTTGAATAATATCAATATCTTTTTTTTTTCTCCGAGATATCGTAAATTTAAATTTTCAGCTATCCTGCCGTACAGGAACTGTATGTAAATCTGTATAATAATTTTCAATAAACGATATTTCGGAAAGAAGTATAAAAAAATTATGGAGGCTTGCCTCAACAGAACTGATAGACAAAAATATGTTCATAAAAAACAGAGATGCAAAAGCAAAACTGTGTCCGATTTGGCGTAGAATGCCCCATATACACAGCCAAAAATAAATGAATAAAAATAATATAAATGACCGGAAAACTAAAATAATGGATAGCAAAATTTGCAAGGTATTAGTTTTATATATGTAGTATGTAGATATATTCTTAATAATATGCGTCTTAAGTGCTCTGAAACGTCTGCCTTCGAAAAACCAACGGTAGAATCGTCTGCCTTCTCCATATTTATGTTTTTTTTATAAGAAAAGGAACCAGTTAGCCAAGAGGAAGCCGGCATAAAATGATTTAGTACTCAATTTTGTAATGTTGGAATTTTTAAATGCGGCAATAACTAAGTGGCAGAAGTTGTTTCTCTCGTTTCTTATGCTATAATCTTTATAACAATCTCGATCTGCCTGACGATAAAAACACTTAAATTTGTATAGATCGCAAAATTTAAAAAAAAAAATAATTACTCCTAAATGCAACAACAAAAACGTCTGCCTCTTGCATTTATCTGTTTTTGTGTATGGATAGATTTTTTAACATAAAAGGCAGACACGATAAAATTATGGGTGGTGCATTTGTTACAGTTTTAAACGGCTCTTCATGATTTTCAACATCTGCCGCACGATAAAATCATGTTGAAATTTATGCACCCGGTTCCCTAGCTAATATGTTTTATGCTGTCTTAGTTAGTTGGAATTAATGCTCTGGCAGCTTTTATTCCATTAGGTTTCCAAGTTCTGTAATCTAACCACTCGTTGTGGCACATTAGTAAACTCAGCCATTTGATGCATTTCTCCATGAAAACCAAAATGCCCAATTTTCACATTTCTCGATTAAAGACTCCGTTCACTTGCTCAGTCGACAAGGAGTCAAACCATATCCAAAGCTCAATTGAAAATATAACGTTGAACATAGATACAAGAAAGCTTTTAGTAAATAATGAGGGCCTCAACCACTTTGGATGTACAGTTCGTCCAATCTACCCGTGTAAATATCACCATCTATCGTTGTGACGGGGCTATGAGATCATGTCCCACCAACAGCCCTAAGTGAATTGAAGCAAAGGGCTAGCGGTTTGATTTTTATCTCCCTGCTGTAATTAAAAAACAACTTTCTTATGGAAATTCACACCTTTAACTTTAATGGTCTATTGCAGATCTTCAACGTCTGTTGCATTCTTTAAGAATGTAACTGAATTTTCAAAACTCAACTCTCATACTAAACAAAATTCACTTTATCTTAGAAGTCACTTCGTTGCTATTACTTTTATGTGCGCTTCTCGTAGGTTGAACAAAAGTTTTCTCTCTAATCACTAGACGCTTTTTTATTTAAATTTTTTGTTTTATTTTATCTTGACATGATTTACAAACCATGAATTTGCTCCGTTTTCCACGATCAAAAGCAACAGCGCAGCAAAACAATACAACAAAATGCTGCAGATTGTGCGATTAACGATGGCATACAGCTGTTGGATGGATGATCGTGTTGTTGTGTAGACAAAAAGGGAGAATGATCTTCCCATTGTACAATTCAAGAATTAACTTTGCAGCAGCAAAAAAAGACCCCAAAAGCAGAAAAGCCGCAGTACAGAAAGTCATAGTACCACAAGAAAAAAAATTCACAAAAATAAAATAAAATTAAACAAAAGACGCAAGATCGCACGAAGCGCACGATCGGCACCAAAAACAACTTAAATTCTCTCAAACTGTCAAATTGGAAGAATTAAAAAAGAAAGAGCATGGAGGCAGGAAGGTCGCGCAGTCGCCATTATTATTGTTGTTATTGTTGTTGTTGTTTATTTTACAGCAGCAACAACAACAACAGAGGATAACAAATGTTTTAAATCAAATGAAAGCCAATTGACAAACAAAAATAAACAAATAAAAACTAAAATTTATGGCTGTTAAATTAAAGCAATAGAAGAATTCCTCAATGTAAACTTTAATTTTTTTAATAAAAAACGAAAAATATTATTATTGGTTAAAGTTATTGCCTTGTCAAAACTGAAGCAATATATTTCGGTGCGCTGTTCTCTTTTAGACAGCGTTCACTCTGTTGTGTACAGAGCTTTACACTATTGCGGACAGAGTCAGCAATGTTTAGGGCACCGTCAACTTTTTGTGTACAGAGTTAATTCGAACAGAGTACTTGGTAAACTTTTCCGTGGAAAGAGTCAACTCTGTTGTGGATAGTGTCAATTCTGTGGTTGACAGAGTTAATTCTGTTATACTTAGTGTCAAGTTTGTTGTGTACAATGTTGCCAGATTTTTTTTTAGGGAAAACTGCAAATTCTAAAAAAAACTGTAAAAAACTGCTTACTCCGAAATAAATCAGATTTTTCGGAAAATATAAAATTTTAGTGGTTATTAAAAGTCGATGATTTATTTTTTTTGGCATAATTTCATAAAAAAAAACTGCGATTTGCAAAATAAAACTGCCGGCGTGTCTAAAAAACTTGATTTTGCAGTTAAAACTGCTAAAATGGCTACGTTGGTTGTGTACAGTGTCATTTATGCTGTGGATAATTTTAACTCTGTGATAGGCAGAGTCAACTCTGTTGTAGATGGGGTCCACTCTGTTGTAGACAGTGCAAACTCTGTTGTAGTCGGAGTCAACTCTGTTGCAGTTATAGTCAATTTCCTTAGAAATCAGTCAAGTCATATTTCAGGTAAAATTTAATCGGATATGGACTTAGTCAACTTTATTCAAGAAGTAACTGCTGAGAAAAGATTGAGCTCAATTTCTTAAAGAGCGGTTACTATTTATTTCTGTACTCAACTCTGTTGTAGATGTTAAGTTAAGTAGAAGCAGTAAGCGGTTAGAACCAACTCATTTGTACAGAACCCACATTTGATATGTGGGCATATAAGTATGTCACTTTATCTCGCAGAATCTGAACACAATTGAGTTATCGTTTCAAAAAAAAAAATTTTCCAAATATTTTCACTTTCTTTACAACAAAAGCAACTGTTTAATTTTCTTTCTCACTTTACAGTAATAAAGGCTATTATTTTCAGAGCAGACTCTGTTCATGATAGTGTTGATTCTGCCCATAATAGAGTTAATACTGTTCATACGAGTAATAAAGTTAATTATGTCTTCAACAGAGCTGACTTTGTCTACGGCAGAACTGACTCTGGCCATAACATGAATTTATTTATTTTCATGCAGCGTTCACTCTATTGTGTACACGGTTGAAACTGATAAGAACAGAGTCAACTTTGTTGTGCATAGAGCTAATTCTGTTATGAACAATGTTAAGTCTTTTGCAGACAGAGTCAACTCTTTTATAGCCAAGTCTCTTATAATTGGAGTTCTGGATTTCTATTAGAGGAAAAGTCAAGTTTAATAGCGATATAGAGTCGAGTTTGTTCAAGAAAGTTTTTCCTTTGTAGAAAGAGTGAGTTCAGTAGTTAAAAAAGCGTTCTATATTTTGCTTTTGCGTTGACAGACAGTAAATCATTTTAAAAATATAAATAAGATTAAATAAGCTCTTCTTAAAAAAAAATGTGTTTCCTTCTTTCCATAATGGTGAGAAATGGGTTAACTATCTGTATAGTAGAATCCACTCTTTCTTCAACATTGTTGACTGGTTTTTTAATTTATTATACCCTACACCGAAGGTATATTCACTTTGTCTCTCCGTTTGTAACACATCGAAGGGGGCGTGGCAGGTATGGAAAAGTATATATATTCTTGATCAGCGTCACCACCTGAGTCGATTTAGCGATGTCCGTCTGTCTGTCTGTCCGTCTGTTGAAATCAAGTTTACGGGAAAACGAAGAAAGCTAATTGAATGAAACTTTCACACACAAGTCACATCTTCTTGCAGGCATCTTGCTATTGAAAATGGGTGAAATCGGTTGAAGGACACGCCTACCGCCCATACTGTATGTATATTTACCTCGGCCCATTTTGAAAAAAGTTGCAGCGATTTTGATGAAACTTGGTGATTTGGTGATTAAATATATCTTGAATTGAGATAAAAGTAGGCGGAATCGAAAAGGTGGGCGTGGCACTTTTCTACTGTAAAAATTTTGATTCCGTATGTCTCAAAATTGACACAAACGATTTCCATAAAAATTTTTGAGATAACGCCGCTGGAAGCAGTCATTCATACAAGCTCAGCCACTTAACTGAAAAAACTTAAAAAGGGCGTGGCACCGCCCACAATATTTAATGAGGTATGATCGTTATGAAATTTAATGAGGTAGATATACTTGCAATAAGGTCTCTTATTACAAAAATTTGGTCTAATAGTACCTGTGGGCGTGGCACCTCCCATAGAGGCAAAAAACGTTTATTGTTATAGATAGTGTGCTATGAGAGAAATCTTCATAAAATTTGGTGTACAGATGTCAGTTACTATAAGCTTTAAAAATAAATGAATTTTGACAGAATTGCATCAGTGGGCGTGGCACCTCCCATATTAACATAAATTTGTAAGCGCTGTTTTAAGTAAACTATTGCAGCAATTGCTATGAAATTTAATGAAAGTGGTTCAGTTGCTATGGAGTATATCTGAATCAAAAGTACCTGAAATAGCACCAGTGGGCGTGGCACCTCCCATACAAATAAAATACGGTAAGTGGCATATTTATCGAAATAAGTGAGCAATCATACTAAAATTTAGTGTTGGGGGTTTGCTTATGAAAAGCTATTTCTGGATCAAAACCGGGCTGGATTGTACCAGTGGGTGTGTCACCGCCCTAAATTTTAAATTTAGCTGCGGCATATATCGCAAACTGTACAAGCTATTGTGGTAAAATTTAATATGAGGATGTCGATCACAAATATAATTTGTTGATCCAAAAGTGGGCGAAATTGGAGAAGTGGGCGTGGCATATTTCAAATTTTTCATTTCTTTTCGATTTTTTCAACATTTTCCATATTCTTTCGACTTTTTCAACCCTTTAACATTTTCCAATATATCCTATATGTATTTGTTCGACTTTTTCAACCTCTTTCAACTTTTTTAGAGTTTTTCAACCTCTTTTAAATTTTTTCAACATTTTGCATATATTTACGACTTCTTCAACATTTTTCAACCTCTGCAACGTCTTTTTAACATTTATTGAAAAGGTACTTTCAGTGTAGTGTAGGGTATGTATGTTTCGGCCTGGCCGAAGATAACACCTTAACTTGTTTTTCTCTTTCTCTCTTGCTCTCTTCACTATAAAGCTTATTCTTTTCAGCGCTGAATTTGCCCTCAATGGAGGTAATTTTGTTCGCAATCAAGATGATTATGTCAATGACAGAGCTGACTGTGGCTTCAACAGAGCTATCTCTTTCCTCAAAAGAACTATTAACAGAGTCATTTATTTAGTTAATAGAGTTCGTTTTTGTTAACTCTATTTTGGAGAGATTTGGGTTGTTATGAACAGAATAAACTCTGTCTTCAACAGAATCAAACTTTTTTGCACAGATTAATTAGATTAGCTGTCTGAGATAATGAATTTTGTTATAGGTTCAGTTGTTCGATAGACTTTTTTTTTTTTGTAGACTTTTTTTATTTTGTTTGCTTAAGCTAAATTTAATCTGAGAGTGATATTTGCTATGGGTTCAACTATTAAAACTGTTAAGTAAACAGAATTGACCTTCTCTTGTAATGAGAGAGTAATCTCTGTGGTGAACAGAATCGAATCTGTTGTGAACAGAGGTAGTCGAATAATGTATGGAATCAACGCTGTTACTAACAGAACTTTTTCTGTTACTGACAGAACTTTTATTGTTGCAGACATAATCAACTCTAAAGTAGCTAAGGTAGCTGCTATTGTTAACATTTTCGAACATTTTGTAAATTTTTTCTCGTATTGTTATTAAATTTAATTAAATTATCTCTCGTTAACATTCAATGGCGTGAAAATCCATTGTCATAAGCAACAATCGTATGAAGTTATTTAATTTAAATTTTTCAAGTTGTTGCAGTGCGACTGGAAGGTACGGGTGGTGGTACTATGTTGCAATTGTGTCACGTAATTCTTAACGTAGCAACGTAAGCATACGGGATGAATGCATGCATGCCATACAGTTTTTATTGCATATGCAAGTGAAGTATTTGTTGCGTTTTTTTTTATGATAACCATTGTCTTAGTAATTAGTTAATTGTGACAATTTTTGCTGTTGCTGTTAGCAATTGCATGTGACAATTTGACCTACTTACATGGTTCACATATGCAAATTGCTTGCGAAAGTATGCTGAAAGTAATGCGATAATTAAGAAAAAAAAAAGTAATTTGTGACAACAATTATTATCACGTGACTAATAAATTGTGTGCTGTAGTTTCGTTTAAGTCAAGGAGTTATTAAATTTAGATTATATGAAATCATACTTTCACCCTAATCATCCGAAAATATATGATTTTCTTTTGAACCGGAGACCCTCACTTTCGACACATAAAATAATGCTGAATAATAGTTTCAAATTGTTAGATGTTTTGCGTCTTATTTTCTTGAAATGAACATCAAAAGCTTCGTTAGCAATGTCATCATTATTTTTTATAAATCTTTGAGAATTTTGTATTTCAAAATTCAGAAATTAACTTCCACGTAAGAACTGACACTTTTCCGTTTAGGAACTTGAAAGTCTTGGTATATTAGTTGTATGCTACAAAAATGTTCAGTCAAGTGTTTAACACCTAGAGGTCATTTGTGTTCGTTTTCATTAAAAATTTAGAAATTGCAACTGCGTGCCGATTGACTTATTGTCATATTTTATATTTTAAGCAAAACTCGAAAATATATTTTCATTTTAAATATTAATGTATGCCAGCAGTGATTTTGCTAACATTATATATAGATGTGAAAGTATGGATGTTCCTTCCTGAATCACGTTTTAACGGCTGAACGGATTTGGATGAAACTTGTTGCGTAGAGAGAATATATCCTAAATTATTACATAGGCTGCTTTTTATAACGAAAACAAAAACTCCTAGTTGCTTCAGGTCCAAATAACTTCAAGCTATTTGCGCAAATCACAACAAACATACATAGTAAAGCAGTATTATTGCTATGCTCTGCAGTTAAAAACTGACAATCGCATGTAAATGCAATAAATCGGCTTATCGCAACTTAAAAGTGGTTGTGTGTGTATTTTGTTTATGATTTTTTACTAAAAAGATCGGTGCAGTGCTGTATAATATTAAAAATTATTGCATGGAATGGAATTTTTATGAGATTTATGAGTACCAACGAAATATTTAGGTGAGAGAAAAACAATGAGATTTTAAGGTCCACATGAACTGCATGGCGGATTACAACTGGTTTTATATAGATAATTGGGTAGGTATTCGCAGTAAAAACCGACTTTAACCTTTAATTAGTGGCCATTTCTTAAGCAAAATTTTATAAAGCTTTCACACTGGCATCAGCCCATTTTTCATTTATCTCGTTTTCGTATCGTGTTTCTACAAACATCCACACGATTACGATAGCCGTGGCGCCGAAAAGTTAAATAATAAAATCGATATTTAGTTTGGTTTCCAAGATATTATATAGAACACATCAGAATAAATAGAAAATGTTAAATAAAAGTTTTCAATGCCTTCCTTGGATTTCGAGATATCGATACTTGAAAATTTTAGTTTTGATTGATTGATAATAGCGACTTCAGGGCATACATCCTATGGTATGTCAAACACCGGCTTTGCTATCCACAGTGCTTTTGCATTAAAATTTCACATAATACTCAAATATTTAAGCATCAATATCTCAAAAGCCAATCAAGATATCAGTTACTTTCAAACATTTTCGATTTCGGAAATCGTTATCTCCCCAAAACATCTTTTACACTGGATTTATCGCGTTTTAGCTAACTCGTTTTTGTTTGATAACAGCTCTTTTTTAAAAAAAAGCGCAAAAATGAGTACAATAAAGTTGTTAATTGTTACTACACATCAAGGAACTGACTTATGTTTGGTGGGCAATATTGTGGAGCATTGCTATCTAAACAAATCCACTCATTACAATGGTCAACACGAATTTTGTTCTTGGGCTCTAGTAGTCATATTTTGATTTCTTTCACATAACCAATTAAAGAAAAAATAGTAACAATTTCTAACAAAACCATTAATGAGGTCCAGAAGGACTACTCTTTCTCTTTTAGGGCACATTTTGAATTATATCGATATCTTTGTTTTTCTCCAAAATATCGTCAATTGAAATTTATTGTGCATTTCTCCATACAAATCTTTATAACTTTTAGTGAGGCAAATTTGTAATAAACTTTAATTTCATGATATTTCAGAGAAATAAATAAAATTTAAAAAGGATTTTGTAGAGAAAGAGTTCTGCTGTCGAACTCCGTTAATGGTCTAATAAAAACAAATTGCTTCTCAATGTAACATAGCCTCCAATATCTCGAAAAATAGTAATTTTTGCACTTATAGGTCAGAATATCTTAAAAACCAGAATGATCACAGAAGTTCTGATATTGGATTCGAATTCAGAGCAACAAAAACATTCGATAAAGTATATTCAGGTTTCAGAGCTATAGACTTGACCAAATTTTGTCGCCTTGTGTTATTGATTTGTCCAATATCTCCCCAATAAATTTTAGACACAAAAATATTTACAGCGCTTTAAGATTCCAACTTGAATTTGTTCCCCATTTCCGTTTGTTTACATTTCGTGTCATTGATTTGAAGTTTGATGTTGATGTTTTTGACTCAAGTAAAAAAAAATGAACAGTTTTTGTGCAAAAAAATAAATGTTTTAAGTAGAAAACGAGGTATAAGTTGTTGCTGTTTGACGTTTGAATTGTATGCATGGCGAGTTTTTTTTTTTTTGACTTGAAAACGAGATCAATGAAAACCGGGGTTATTTTTGATGCCAGTGTGAAAGCCTTATTAGCCAGCATGTACATTTCAATGAGCGAAACAAAACTGCTTACTTATCTCATTTATGAGTATACATTATTTGAGCTTAATTATTCTATTAATTTTTCCTCCAACGTTTTGTACCTGATTTTTGTCAAAGGGTTGACTTACTGAGGTTTTTATCTACTCGCTTCATATATGTATAGTATGTAAATAAACCGTCAGTTTTTGAGGTAAACAACTTGAATAAAGAAACTTCCATATAATTTGCCAGTTACTTGTAAAATACGCATAGCATGCAACATTCTTTCAGTTGAAATACTTTGTTCAAATGTTTATTACTTTCTTCAACTTCTACATTTATGATTATTATTATTATGATTACGAGTTTGCTAAGAACGGCGAATTTGGCATATTGAAGTTGGCGTAAAGGCTTAATTTCTTTATATAATTGTTATGATGAGTTGTTAACAAGAAACTGACTATTGCGGCATTTGGTTTTGGTAGCAGCCATCATGGCACTAATGGCATAGAACGGAAGAGAAGACAGAGATACAGACGCAGTATTTTCATAGTAATTATAAGAGAACTTCATGTTCAAGTACTATGGGGCTAAATGGATAATTATTTTTGCGTGTAGTTGTTGCTATTTGCTGTAATTGCTTGCTTATGGTTAAGAGGAGTTGTTTTTTCTCAACACAACATTTACTTATTATTCTAGGAAAAGTTTAATTGAACAAAATTATGATAGGTTTTTGCGCTGTTTGTTAGAATAAACTTTTTTTGAGTATAAAATTGTGCTTTGTGGAATCATATTCTTGAGGAATTCTATGCCTTTTGCATTGAGATCGAGTCTTGAAAATAGAGTTTTTGCAAAACCCAATAATTTTTCGTTTCGTTGGTTACCTTGGAAACTGTCTTGATTGGATTATTTAGGGGCATTAAATCTAAAGAAAATGGCACACCCACTTGAAGAACTTTGTTTCTTGTTCCGAGTTTTATAACATTATTTTTCCAATAAAAATTGTTATTATTCTCAATGAAAACCTTTTGAGCTTGCATATATCCGCTATGTGGAGCATATATCGATTTGTGGAGTGAACCATGCAGAACTTTAAGCATTATAAATAATAATATTTATTTGATTCAATCGAATGTATGCCATGCTAATTTATATATCAAGTATTTATTTCGTCCATATCAAAAATGTAATTTTTTAATTATTACCAAATCTAAATTTATACAAATAAATCGTTTTTTTTCTGTGTAGGGTTAAGGTTAGAGACTTAAAAGAGCTAGGAAAATATATTTTTATTGCTGCTCTTATAGGTGAATTAAGTAGATTCAGGGAGTGGGGTGGGCTCTGCCTGTACTTCTTTAGTAAAGTAGGAATATTTAAGTAGAAAAATAATATTTATGCCGCACTGTCAAAAGTAATTCACCAAATTTTTGTCCAGAACTTGTCCGAGTCATTCCTATCATTACTGCGAATTTTGATTACAATACAACAAATTTCTCTTTCAACATAAAATTTAAAATGTTTAATTTGTAAGGATCCATTTTCAATCCCATGAGGTATATTTAAAGGTGTAGCTTGTGGACCAAATTTCATTATCTTGCTTGAATTTCTCGAAGTTGCTGAGACAGACAGACAGGCGAACATGGCTAAATCGAGAGCATACATATATACACATACTACCCAGCAAACATTCTGACTCTTTTTAGAGTCAGATATGATTCATAATTCTGAGCTCATACACTCATTATGAGTTCATAAAAGAGTCAGAAATGTGTGTATTTCCGTTCTTGGAAGGGCACACAAAAATGAGTCAGAAATTAGACTCATATAAGAGTCTGAAATATGAAACTATTCTGAGTCTGAAATATAAATTTTTTGACACTTTTCGGAGACATATGTGACTCATAATTCAAAGTTATTTTGAGTCAAAAATTAGACTCATATTAGAGTCTGAAATATAAAACTACTCTGATCCTAAAAAATCAATATTTTGACTCTTTTCAGAGACATATGTGACTCATGATTCAGAGTTTTCACAATCTTCAAAAAAACAATGGTCTGGGCGTGATGAAAAATGAGTTTTATAGATTTTTATATTAAAAAGGACAAAAACGTAATACTTTATTATCAAATTTAGATAATGTGCACAGTTGGTGATTTCCATTAAAGATGTTATACCTTCAACAATTTTTATGAAAGAATACAATGAAATAGCCAATTATATAGTAAGTACATACAAAAAATAATTGCTCCCAAAAATGGTTGAAAATCCGACAAATGAATTAATGCATTTTCTTTTTTTTTTGTTGTCTTAGTTCGTAAAAGATGAGCTGAAAAATACCGTCACTTTATTATATACTCTGAATTATTAAAATGCACCAAGAGCGTGAAGTTAAATTCTGAATTTAACTAGCAAAGACACAAACCATCTGACTTAACAGAGCTCTAACAGAGAAATGTTAACTTGACGCTGAAGGAGATTCAGATAGGTTCACTTTAAAATTGTCCAATCTTTCCAAATTATTTAGGGTGCACATATAACTATATGTGGACTCAACAGAAAATGAAACTATGTTTCCAAAGATAAAAAATTTTGGTGCAGTTTCTATCGTTAAGTACATAATTTGGTTATGTGAAACTTCCAATTATTATTGTGAAAACATAACATTTTCATCTGGTCACTGACCATTATTTTTTGAGTGTGCATAATACAGACTAGGTGGGTTCGATAGAGCATGGTCCAACGTTTAAAACGACATATCACTTTAGCGGCGCTTCTTTTTTGAACTAATGAGTTTCTTTGCCGAAATTCGTGATTTTTTTGGTGAAAAGGTAACATTTTCATCTGGTCACTGACCATTATTTTTTGAGTGTGCATATTACAGACTAGGTGGGTTCGATAGAGCATGGTCCAACGTTTAAAACGACATATCACTTTAGCGGCGCTTCTTTTTTGAACTACTGAGTTTCTTTGCTGAAATTCGTGATTTTTTTGGTGAAAAGGTAACATTTTCATCTGGTCACTGACCATTATTTTTTGAGTGTGCATATTACAGACTAGGTGGGTTCGATAGAGCATGGTCCAACGTTTAAAACGACATATCACTTTAGTGGCGCTTCTTTTTTGAACTAATGATTAGTAATATGAACACTCAAAAAATAATGGTCAGTGACCAGATGAAAATGTTACCTTTTCACCAAAAAAATCACAAATTTCGGCAAAGAAACTCATTAGTTCAAAAAAGAAGCGCCGCTAAAGTGATATGTCGTTTTAAACGTTGGACCATGCTCTATCGAACCCACCTAGTCCGTAATATGCACACTCAAAAAATAATGGTCAGTGACCAGATGAAAATGTTACCTTTTCACCAAAAAAATCACGAATTTCAGCAAAGAAACTCAGTAGTTCAAAAAAGAAGCGCCGCTAAAGTGATATGTCGTTTTAAACGTTGGACCATGCTCTATCGAACCCACCTAGTCTGTAATATGCACACTCAAAAAATAATGGTCAGTGACCAGATGAAAATGTTACCTTTTCACCAAAAAAATCACGACTTTCGGCAAAGAAAATCGAAAGTTCAAAAAAGAAGCGCCGCTAAAGTGATATGTCGTTTTAAACGTTGGACCATGCTTTATCGAACCCACCTAGTCTGTAATATGCACACTCAAAAAATAATGGTCAGTGACCAGATGAAAATGTTACCTTTTCACCAAAAAAATCACGAATTTCAGCAAAGAAACTCAGTAGTTCAAAAAAGAAGCGCCGCTAAAGTGATATGTCGTTTTAAACGTTGGACCATGCTCTATCGAACCCACCTAGTCTGTAATATGCACACTCAAAAAATAATGGTCAGTGACCAGATGAAAATGTTACCTTTTCACCAAAAAAATCACGAATCTCGGCAAAGAAAATCGAATGTTCAAAAAAGAAGCGCCGCTAAAGTGATATGTCGTTTTAAACGTTGGACCATGCTCTATCGAACCCACCTAGTCTGTAATATGCACACTCAAAAAATAATGGTCAGTGACCAGATGAAAATGTTACCTTTTCACCAAAAAAATCACGAATTTCAGCAAAGAAACTCAGTAGTTCAAAAAAGAAGCGCCGCTAAAGTGATATGTCGTTTTAAACGTTGGACCATGCTCTATCGAACCCACCTAGTCTGTAATATGCACACTCAAAAAATAATGGTCAGTGACCAGATGAAAATGTTACCTTTTCACCAAAAAAATCACGAATCTCGGCAAAGAAAATCGAATGTTCAAAAAAGAAGCGCCGCTAAAGTGATATGTCGTTTTAAACGTTGGACCATGCTCTATCGAACCCACCTAGTCTGTAATATGCACACTCAAAAAATAATGGTCAGTGACCAGATGAAAATGTTACCTTTTCACCAAAAAAATCACGAATTTCAGCAAAGAAACTCAGTAGTTCAAAAAAGAAGCGCCGCTAAAGTGATATGTCGTTTTAAACGTTGGACCATGCTCTATCGAACCCACCTAGTCTGTAATATGCACACTCAAAAAATAATGGTCAGTGACCAGATGAAAATGTTACCTTTTCACCAAAAAAATCACGAATTTCGGCAAAGAAAATCGAAAGTTCAAAAAAGAAGCGCCACTAAAGTGATATGTCGTTTTAAGCGTTGGACCATGCTCTATCGAACCCACCTAGTCTGTAATATGCACACTCAAAAACTAATGGTCAGTGACCAGATGAAAATGTTTCCTTTTCACCAAAAAAATTACGAATTTCGGCAAAGAAAATCATTAGTTCAAAAACGAAGCGCCACTAAAGTGATATGTCGTTTTAAACGTTGGACCATGCTCTATCGAACCCACCTAGTCTGTAATATGCACACTCAAAAAATAATGGCCAGTGACCAGATGAAAATGTTATGTTTTCACAATAATAATTGGAAGTTTCACATAACCAAATTATGTGCTTAACGATAGAAACTGCACCAAAATTTTTTATCTTTGGAAACATAGTTTCATTTTCTGTTGAGTCCACATATAGTTATATGTGCACCCTGAATAATTTGGAAAGATTGGACAATTTTAAAGTGACCCCATCTGAATCTCCTTCAGCGTCAAGTTAACATTTCTCTGTTAGAGCTCTGTTAAAGCTCTGTTAAGTCAGATGGTTTGTGTCTTTGCTAGTTAAATTCGGAATTTAGCTTCACGCTCTTAAATGCACCTACCTCCGAAAGTCGGCTTTGGCACATTAAGGTTTATGCTCTGCGCCAAGTTTCCAAAAGACAGCCCAGTTTCTGTTGAATTTAAGGCCTCAAAAAGATTATTTTTTGTTTTATTTATTTAAATAAATTAAAATTTCATTTCAGAATTTATGAAACACAACAGAGTCAGAAAAGAGCCGTAGTGTCAGCGTGTTTGTTACTCTTTTGATGTTCAGAATTTATGAAACATAATGGAGTCAGAAAAGAGTTAAAATATATGCGTGCCTAGCAACTAGTTTTAGGCTCAAATTTTTATCAAAAATGTGAATCATTTCAGACTCACAAAATCTGAACGCTCAGAAAATTGTTTAAAGGGTATTCCATATATGCTATGCCTCCTTCTATGTATGTGGATGGAATAATAAATTAAATATAATCTGCTGTAGGATATAATAGCAGAGCTTTTGATAGCTACTACAATTATAAGTCTTCTTAGCTACGAAGCATGAAGTTTTAAACAAAGCAAAAAGCTTATCACGTTGTTCAAATCGGGACTTAACTGTAAGTATTAGAAATAGTTTTGGAAAATGATACCAATAACGTTCAGGTCAAGAAACAGTAAGATTAAAATGTTATACATTAAAAAACACCTTTTCATAAAAATACAAATGTTCTTGAAACATATTTTTTTATAATTTTTTCTTGATTACTGAAACGGTTTAGAAAATGATTTTTTTCTTGTGAATTCTATGCATGTACTCATTGAAAAAAGATAATATGTAATCGAAGAGATCGCTCAAAATACGATGTTTAATGAAATTCGCCTGTCAAGACTGCAGTTTTTCGGACAGGAAGAAAGTCTTAATTCGCCTATGGGATCATGTTAGCAGGAATTTCCTCGAACGGTTTACGCAGTCAATTTTCGTTATAGATACCAATTTGATTTCTTCCTAATTCAATAACTCCTTTACCAACTGAATACGTCACGTACCACTTTGTGCTTATGATCCTTTTGGTGAATTTTTAGGCAAATTTGTGTTACTAAACTGCAGTCAAAATTTATTACATGAAGTTTTTAAACGAAATTGAGTTAATTTCTATATATAACCATCAGCTCAAATACGAATTTTTGCATAGCTTCCGGAAAAAATTTCTTTAATTTCTCTGAAAGTGAAAACTGCATCCTTACAAATGCTATTGAAGCGCATAAAATTTATGAATTTATCCTATGGGAGCAATAAAGTCATAAACCAAATGGCAACAGTCATCATCAGCATAATAACAAAAAAAAAAAAAAATTTCAACAACAAAAAATAATAACAACTACAATAACAAGAAAAATAAATAAAATGTTGAAAATTAATGAGCGCCCATTGGCTAAAATTTGAATAGACGGCATCAAAAAACACCAGCAAAAGTAGGGAGCTACCCATGATACCATAGCACCCACGAGAGTGTGAGAAGGTTAAAATATTTAATTACACTGAAGTTGTTACTCACACTAGCGCATACGCATAAGACAAACAAAAACAAAAACAAAAACAAAATGAAATGAAATAAAACACATTTTGAACTTTTTGTTTATTTCATCAACAAAAACCAACTTCAGCCAAACCATAAGACTTTTGTTCCCTTTTTTGTTATTGTTTGGAGAAAAATAGCCCACAGCAAGTTAGGCATCCTCAAAGGAAACCCAAAAAATGTATGGTAATTGAAGAGGGGGGAGGGATGAAAAGTATACACGTTTGCTGTAAACCTGAGTTTTTCATATTTTTAGTGCTTTAGTGTCGACTGTCAAAGTTTGTAGCGCTTTTCACAGCAAGGTTACTTCCGTTTCCGCTTTATGATGCCATTAAGCATTGACGGTATGTTACGGACATTTTGACTTGGTTGGCTATTTCTAAATTTTTGTTATAAATTTACTTATTTAAGGCACTGCAATTAACAATTTCGCCTAAAAGTATGCAATTAATGAAGCTAAAGATTGATCTTTGTTTTTGTATTTGAAATTCATGTTTTTTTATTGCATAGTTTTAGGCGCTTCTTTGCAAAATGCCTCTTGATAATCAAAGGATTATCGAATATTGTTAAAATGAAATCACGCTATTTGAGTTATTTACAATTTTTTAATTTTTCATGCAGTTTTGAGGCAATATTTTTCGGTGGATTGGTTTCAATTTCAATTCAATTGGTTTATCAAAAAAACTTTTTGCTCTTTGATTCTTCGGAAATATTTAAAAGTGAAAATGTACACCTTAAGAATACACTTTTAACTAAATATAAAAAAGCCTCATGAGAAGAGCCAAAATCAGTTTTATTGGGTCCTATATGAATTCAAAACTAAGCGGCAGCAACATGAAGCCTCAGAGTTCAATTGAATTTACTTCGAAGTAAAAACAACAAGTCTTTACTTTTAGCAGTAAGTGAAACTGGGATTATGTCATGGATCAAAAATCCCAAGAAAAGTGACGCAATCCAAGAGTTCGTAGAAAAAAAAACGCTACAAAAATCACAAGGGACAACGCACAAACAAGAGGCTAGAGGTAAATCAAAATCGCAAAATGATACTTTACAAGTTAAGGCAACATCGTGCAATCAAGTGAAAATATTTGAAACCTATTAACTACTGCAAATGAGTAAGCTTTCCGTTGAAAATAACTTTTTTGGAAGATCATCAACCGTTCATCTGCACCATTTAGTACTCACCATGCTTCATAATCTTAGAGAATAATGTGGCGCATGACCCTGTGCCTGCTTTTATTAACAGAGTCATAAGCCTTATAGCATTCTTTAAAAATAATAAACCAGTGGGCGCAGATTGCTGAAAATTCACTGCTCACTTCATTACTACCACCTAAGGGGTGAATGCCCCCTCAAAATACTGTACTGTTACTTAGCTAAATAAAGATCGAGAGTATTTCAATATTTCAGTGGCATAAAAGGTTCACTTTTCAGTGATAAAACAGCCCCCCCCCCCCCCCCTCTCTTCCATGCTCAAATACTGGATGCGTTACTTCTTATCCTTACTGAAATTTGAGAAAAAAGCCCAAAGACTACTAAAAAATTTGGTGAGCATTTTGAAAAAGACTGATTCATCACAACGCTAGAAGCATAACGGCCATATTAAGCCCGTTCAAGGTCTAGGCAAAAATTCTCTTCACCATAGTCAGTAAGATTGCAAAGAAGCTTATTCGTAAGCAACAAACAGGATTCCGCCCGAACAGTTCGTTTGTTAACCAAGTAAACACGCATTACTGTGAAGCATTTAAATAAGTGACAGGCCTCGGTATATTTAAACCTTACCGACAACAGCACCATTCTTGAAAGCATCAACCGCAATTGCTTCTAAAAGCTCCGAACGACGTGGTGCATCACCCATGATCTACAATTTCATCAGGGCCCAATGCAAACGCATCAAGTGTATGTCAAGCCCTTCATAGTGAAAAACTTTGAGATCAGTTTAAGCTCTTGTCGGATGCTAATTAGTTGTCTGCTGTGACTATTTCTTTGATATTGCTGAACGATAATCTCTTTAGAGCCCTAGACCATACTAAATGTAACATTTAATGAATTTTCAACGATCATTTAAAAGAGTCCGCTTGTGCAAACGAAATTTCGCCAACAAGCAATTGGAAATGCAAGTCAAACTCTCCGACCTCTAAAAAAGTCTACGTATACCATTCTCCGTCCTCTATAACTTGAAAAGAGAAAATAAACACGTTGTGCTTAGCTCGTGTTAAATGAAAGCTAAGTTTGTGAACAGTTTTGTTATAACTTGTGAATTCATGTGGCTTATAAACAAAGAAGTTATTATTATACATACTTATAATAATTAATAATGCAACAACAATCTGTTGTTTCACAAGTTTCACACCTAATGAGTATTTTGGTTTACTTTTCAAAATAGATTACAGTAAATAGAAAATTAATCAAAATCGAATTCGATTAAAATAAGTTTTTTTTTGCAATTTTTAGGGAATTTTTTGGAAAAATTGAAATTAAATCAGCTGATGAGGACAGATTACAAATAATGTTGCAAAATGATTAAGGGCATCGTTTCTCACCCTCAAGGGAACGTTTTTAGCATTAATTTTATTCATTCAAAATATCTACAGAAACAGACAAAATTAACTTTCAAACATTTTTAGTAGTACGCTACTCGAACTCTTGCTATTTTATCTGTTCGCCTTTGCCAAAACTTACATTTAAATATGCCAAAACCACCCAAAATTTAAAGTTTTTTTTTTTTTATTTAAAACACTTCAACTTTTTTCTTGGAAATATTTTCAATTTGACATTTTTGGCATATATTCAAAAAACACTTAAATCAAGCAACATGTTGCACATACGTTGACATGCGTTCACAACACCATCTTCTATGAGGCGTCATTAAAAATTATTTTTTACTTAAAGTTGCAAATAAATTTTTGCTTAATTCTATGTAGATTTTCTAGGAAATTCGCAACTGAAGTGTAAAGAAAAAAGAGAGAGAAAATGAGAAACAACAACAACAGCAGCAAGCAACTTTATCCAAGCAGCGAGCGCTATGCAAAGTGGTAACACTTGCTGCTGCTGCTGCATATTTTCAGTTGTTGCTGCAGCCGCAATTTTTACTGCTGCTGCTGTTGCTTCTTAATCCATTCCACTAGCCATGGAATTCCACGCCATCCGAAACTGCTCGAGCAGGAAGTGATGCGGCTATGTTGATCGCGTATCTCTTGCAAGACATGCGAATGATGTGGTGTTGCCATAGAGTAATTTTTGAATGTATTATGTGGTATTCTTTTAAAAATTTAAAATTTTCCTTGAATTGCGTGTGAAAAAAAAACTCGCTGGACTTGTTAGCTATTGACTATTAACTTTAAAATTCAAAAACGGTGAACTATAAAGTTTTTGGCAACTATCACAGTGCGACAAAACTTAAGTTTTTGCAAAAAATTATAGTGGATCGGAAATGAAAATATACTTGTAAATCTATGTACATCAACATTTGTAAATTTACATTAATATTTGTTAATCTACACATAAGATGAATCTTGCCTTTTGGACTATACACTAGAGCAGTGAAGGGCACTTAGTGGCTCTATTTGCTCACATTGCTCTAACCGTTATTCGACGCACAAGCAAGCGAAAAAAAATTCGCAAAATTTCAACGCTATCGAGGCACAAAATTCGCAGAATTTCAACGCTATCGAGGCACAGCGTTGACTTGACTTCAAATGAAAACAAAAGCAACACACAAAGGCATAAACGACGGCGCCGCATTGTGTTTCAACGAATGTAGCAATTGTTTTTGTTTGTAGTGTAATTTGGTTTTTTTTTGTGCTAATGGCAATTTTGGAAATGAAAGTAAAAAAAACTTTAAAATTTCGTTTGTTGTTGCTTGATGTTGTTGTTTTGCTCTTTTGTTAGATTTTTGTGCCCACCGCTGCACAAGAGCCACGATTTGCGTCGATCCTATTTGCGTCGCTTCGATATGCGTCGCTACATATGATTGGATTTTTTCACTGAAAATCCCATGTGAAGAATTTTCGATTT
Organism: Tricholauxania praeusta; assembly: GCA_949775025.1. Classification (NCBI taxonomy): domain Eukaryota; kingdom Metazoa; phylum Arthropoda; class Insecta; order Diptera; family Lauxaniidae; genus Tricholauxania; species Tricholauxania praeusta. The sequence continues at coordinate 131,837,880 of OX459028.1, forward strand.
ACGTGAAAAAAGGGGAATTCCCATTTTATTCTATAAGGTTAGTTGTTCTAAGCATTATTACATATTCGGAAGTAAGAATTTAGTTCTCAATATGAAGCCCTTTGGTTAAGTCCATAAAATAACAAAAAAAAAGTTATTCAATTTGCGTCGTTTCGGTTTGCTTCGCATTGCTCCAGTCCCTATTTAAGCGAATGGGGGCTCTAGTGCATAGTTAAATATTACGAGTAAATTTTTTTAATAATTTTTACCCAATTAGCTTCTACTTTCATTGGTCTTTTGACCCTTTTTTTTGAGAAATTCAATTAAAGTCACCTTTGAAATTATGTACACAGGTGGTAATGGTGATCGCCAAAAGCACATACGGGTTAAAGACAATAAGAAAGTAAAAACTTCTAATGCCGGAAAGTAGCCTTTGGAAGGCTACAAAAACAATTGCAAACGTCACTATTTTTTTTCATATTATGCTTAACCCACAAATGCTTTTTGTCTTTGGTGACCCCTTGTAAAATTTTCTGGAGAACATTTTTGTGGAACTACCTAATTAAGGAGACTGTATAAGATTTCTTTACAGAAGTGGAAATCGATGCATAAAGATAGGAGTTATTGGTTTAAATATTCTATGGAATTATTCCCTGCAGAGTTTTGCTATTATCTTCTCTTTTTAAACATAGACTTACTTATTTACTTACTTTTTTATATAATTTCATCTGATTTTAGACAAAAATATAGAAAATTACTTTTAAAATGGTTTTGGAACGTCATCTTTAAAAATGTGTTATTTTTTTTCAATTATTTTTGGTCTTTAAGTGTAAATCGTTCATACACACGAAAAAATTATTGTCAAATAAGTAGACGTTTTATAACCTGAACACAATTAGAGCGGTGGCGGTAAAGCGGCGACGAATATTCGCTGTCAAAAAAAAAAACGCGACGAAAAATCGTTTGAACAAACACAATTGCGGCGGCGACTGCTTTTCACGTCTGATTTCTTGTGAGAGAATCCTATAGGGAAAAGAGAGTGAGAAAAACAATATTTGTAAACAATAAATTTTGCTGAGAAAATCGTACTGGCAAAGAGAATGACAAAGAAATGCAACACTGATCGGACGGTGAAATAGAATTAAATCTAAATCGACGGCGAATCGTCGCAGCTCAACAGTCGTGTGCCGCAATTCTGTTCAATTTCACATGATCAAGTAGGTTATAATTTTTGACAGCGAATATTCGTCGCCGCTTTACCGCCACCGCTGTAATTGTGTTCAAAGCATTAGTCGTGAAAACAACATTTCTTAAATCCCCTGTTATTAGTTACGGCATGGAACTGACAAAATATAGTAGTTCTCCGAACGCATCTGGCAACACTGCACTATGTGTATTTGGAAATTCTTGTATTTTTGTACAAAATCTAACCGAATTCAACCATTACATGATGCCTGTTGTATGATTGCTGATTGCATGCTGCCAGCCAACAACACGACAGCCCGGTTTTTTTGGTGGATTCTTCTAGCCGGTTTTTGCAAGTTCTTGATTCTTTTTTTTTTTTGTGCAGCACCCATTTTCTGGTTCTTCTACTTCATGTATATTAACTATGGCTTATATTTTGTTTGTTTTTGTATTTATACAGAAATTTGTCAATGTCATCCACGCATTTTGACGTTATTGAATAAGTCAAGACAATTTGTAATCTATGATGGGCATAAGAATGTAGGAATGCGGAAAATTGTGTGGGACTTGGATAAAAATAAATTAAAGAGAAAGGTTATGATAAAAATTTAAAAAAAATTTGCACATCCTAAAAGAGACTCTTTTTTAGTTTAGCAAAAAAAAAAATATCGAAATCATGGCCGGGCTAAAATGACAATTTCGCATGATTTCCGTTTTTTTCATTTTGAGTCCACCCCTTAAATTTGGTTTGAAAAGCTATGGTTGAAGGGTGTGCTTCAAAAATAAAAAAAATCGAAAACGTTGCCGATAACAATGAAATTTCTGTGGAAATGCAAAAATGTCTGCAGTATTAAGACATAAGAGACATGCCGTCTCAAGTCTTCTTAAACATTTTATTATGTACAATATAAAGACACACGAGAAATGAGGTGGTATGACTATAGATATAAGAATCACTTGAAAGACATCCCGTCTTATGTTTTAATGCATTTTATTATGCATATACGAGACCACCTAATGTCTTTTTAATGACCCTTTTATAAGCTTTAAATATGCATATTATAGACAGTTTTACGTATCTCTTTATCATGATTTTATATCTTGTTCTAACAAGATATATAAAACCAAATTTCGCTACAAATTTCTTTTTAATTACGATACAAAGCTATTTAAAAGACATCATCTTTGTCTGTATTACTTCCCCTGATGCTGATAACATAGAGCTTAGCGTTCCCATTTTCCCTAAAATTTACTTAACATTACAGCGGTTCGCTTTCGTGTAGCCTTTTTTGTTCATTTAGCTACTAAAGGCAGACATGTCTTACGTCTCCATCGAACAGTTTTCCTACAGCATTTGCCATATTTTCTTACCAATCGAGACACTGGTCAATCTTGCCACTGAAGCAGATCTTTCTGGTGCTGTATGAAAGACTACTTGCCTACTTTCCGCCAAAATGCGCTCCTTATGTTAACAGATTGAGACTTTTGTTGTAATAGTCGCCGAACCGTTGTCATGGGTACCACCTTTAGTATAAAAATCCAAATCCAAATACTTCAAAAGAAGCAGAACAAAGATTCGACTGCTCCTAGCATGTAAAACTGATGTCGACGTACGTCACCTCTTACAGTGGGAGTACACGCGCACTGAGTTTTATTCGCCTCTTATGAAAGGTATTTTACTTTGAGAATATTATTTTCTTTCTCAAATGTGATAGTGCCTTCCATTAGGACAGAAAGCCTGCATACCCCAAGCTCGAACATGGTTTACTTTACAGGTCGAGCAAGGCGTGAATTAACTTCGCATCCTCACTGATAAATCCATGATTTTGGAATATTCATTAAAATGTATAGAGCTTTGCTTTATTTTGGTCTTGTTAAACAAGTTAGGTCTAATAATGGTAATGAAAAACGTCATCCTTAGAAACAAATAGAAAATAAGATTTGAAGTCATTACCAGGTACTGAAAAAACTTCTACATCAACAAAACTGTTCCTTTTTTACATGCAGACATCATTTTGCCTGTCAGATGGATAATCAGATGGGCTTGGTTTGGCTTGGATTCTCTAATACTTCTGGTGTCATCAGAACAGTCACCAAGCAACATGGTTATAGATGGGAAGCTTTCAAAGGCTGTATATTGAGAAAGCATCAACCAACGCTCAGGGGATGATCTCTTCAAATCCAGGGATACTGTTCCACAACTTCATCATGTGAACAAGATAAGAATTATAACATTTCTCTCGTAACAACATCCAATAGTCCGGAAAAGCTAAATCATCTTACCCTATTTCCGTTCTTGATGAAGTCGATGGCAGAGATGATATTACACGTTGCTAAACTCGATCTAGTTGCGGCCTAAGTTTGCGAATATAGGTGATATAGACAGGATCAGCGAATAAACATTCACTCTCTTAACAAATGACCAAAATCTTTTGCTACCTTTCTTAAGCGAAAAGATTCTCTTACGTACATGTATTTTGTCGTGACGAAACTTTTCGCGCTGAATCTTGGGGTAGCAACTACTTCTCTTTCTGACGCCACAGAACTTAATGCATTATGAAAGCCGTCGAGGTGCAATTATCATTCATCTGAGCTTTATCGGAAATTTTAAATCAAAAAATTATAGTATGTTAATAGAAAACATTCTTTACAAATTTAAAATTCTTGACAGTAATATTAATTTATATATTATTAAATAATTCAAAGCCACTTAAATCTTTTCACAGAAAACCGCAAGTGATAAGTTGCTTTTATTGCCAAGAGTTTTAAGCAACAATTAGTAAATCAATAAATTGTTATGCGGTTAGTGGTTTTACTCAAATTTAAGTTCAATGAATTGCAATTAAGGGTTCAACTGCTATCGATTATCGATGATTGTGTTGTTAGCCAAATGCATTACTGTATACAGCAATTAAAACGATAAAAAAAGGTGTTCGTAGTAATAGACCAGCAACAGTTGAATATGAAAGCAAAAATCATAGCAGTACGAACAAAAAATGCGCAAATGATTCCTCAATTGATTACACATTTAATTGCAATTTTATTGGGAGATGATTAAATGACTACTGCGCTTTAGGATGCAATGCTGCTTTGAAGTTGCGATGAATCATCGAATGTTGAGAGAAGTTCTCAGTTAATATTACTGGAAATATTTTCTCTAAGAAAACATAAGGGGTATTCACACATGTTTTTGCCATGTGTTAAGTCTTGAGACGTCGTTTAAACGAACTTTCAATTTCGTAGCAATATTTTTAAATAGCTGCATTAAGCAAACGCTTGTGAGGTAATATTGCGTTCTGACAGTACTCAGGCAACATTTTCTTAGCGAAGTGAGTTCTGTGAGAAAAGCAAAGTGAGTTCTGTGAGAAAAGCAAACAATAGGTTTGAAAAAAGTATTGCTCAGGCAGAAAAGTGATGGGTTGTATATTATGTTTGGGATTTTTGGCCTTTACAGAAAAACGAGAAAACTTTAATATAGAAATAATAAACATAAATAAATAATACAAAAAAAAAAAAACAAGTAAGTTTGAACTTAATAAAATGTTGGAAAAGCCCAAAGATGCTGCTAATGTCGACATATGTTCAGAAAGTCGAAAATTGTTGAATAATTCAAAAAATATTAGAAAGTTCAAGAAATGTTGCAGAGATCGAAAAATGTTGAAAAAGTCGAAAAATGTTGCCAAAGTCAAGAATTTTTAAAAAGTCTCCAAATGTTAAAAAATAATGATAAGGTTTGATTAGGTTAGAGTTTCGACTTAGCAAGCTTGCTGTAAGCCTTAAGTAACACTAGTTGTGCACTTTTAATACTACCTACGCGACTCTCAAAACCGGTAAAGGGTTGTCAAAAGAATTTATTGAGCCTTAAAATCGATAAAACTCCAGTTAGGATAATGATAAAGTCGAAAAAGTTTTGGAAAAGTCGAAAATGTTAAAAAGATCGATAAATGCACAGATCGAAAATGTTAGTTAAGTCGAAAAGTTACGAATAAGTCGAAAAAATGTTGGAAAATTCGGCAAACTGTTGTAAAAGTGAAAAAATGTTGTTAAAGACGAAAATTTGAAAATAGTCCAAGAGCCGGCTGAAGAAGTTGAGTGTATAAGATTACAGGATGGAATGTATGCCAAATGATAGAGTTCGACGAGCTTAAATAGAATATCTAGGGTTGCCTTGCCAAAGCCTGTCCCGATGGCCGAAAATGCCCGAACTTTAGCCAATTCTGTTGTTCTAATTAAAACTGTAGTACATAACAGCTCGAAATGTATGCCAAATGATAGAACTCGAAGAGGCCTAAATATAATACTTGGGATTGCAATGTTGAATCCTGTCCCAAACATGGATTTTCACCGGTTTTTCGGGTCAATTTTTATTAATGAAGAGAACACCTGGCAATTTGTGCCAAATGATAGCCTAAATAGAACTAATTAGTTTTAAAATTAGGGCATTTTCGGCCATCGGGACGGGCTTTGGCAAGGCAACCCTAGATATTCTATTTCAGCTCGTTGAACTCTGTCATTTGGCATACATTCCATCCTGTAATCTTATACACTCGACTTTTCTACAGCCGTCTCTCCTCCTAAAAGTACAAACAAACTGTTGAAAAAGTGTTGAATGTTGAAGTAATTGAAAAATGTTGCCAAAGTCGAAGTATGTTGCAAAATGTGGAATAATGCTGCTTAACTTGAAAAATGTTGCTTATATTAAAAATATTGCTAAAGTCGAAAAAATAGCACAATTTTGAAAGAGTAAAAAATTATTTCAATGTACAAAAAGTGGTTAAATGTTGAGAAGTTATTAAAGACACATATAAATAGTGGAAAATGTTCAAAAATCTTTAAAAGATCGATAAATGGCGCAAAGATCGAAAATGTTGAAGAAGTTGCAAAAGTTGCTATGTTGCATATGACGAAAAAATGTTGAAAACTTTTGCTGAAAATGATGTTGAATAAGTGCAACAATGTTCAAAGAGTTGAAAATGTTGCAGATGTGTTTACAAAGCTGAAAAAAATTGCCATAATTGAAAAGTGTTGCAAAACTTTGAAAAAGCTACAAAATGTTGGAAAACTTTGAGTTCTTCGAAATATGATGAGAAAGTCGAAATATGTTGAAATTCGAAAATGTTTGAAGTGGTTGAAGTGTCGCAAATGTTGATTAAGTCAAGAAATGTTGAAAAAAATCGATAAAATTTTAGAAGTAAACACTAACGATTGTTATCGTGATTCACTCTTGTATGGATATTATTTCATGTTAAGTAAAGATGTTCACACATCAAAATCTTCGGGCGAAGTGAAATCTTCTTTGTGTCCTTTATTCCTTGATAAAACAATTCACCGTGGTATTTTCTTTAGAAACAATACTCTTTTAATACTAAAATGGTGCAGCCAATTAAGAAGATATAACCAGAATCATTATACGAACGTTTGGTTGTATCAAAGGTGTGGTAATAGAAGAAAAGTAGGAGGGCTTGGCTTAGTAAAAGGGTTTTGCCAAATTAGCGGAAAATTATGATTATCGCGGCATTTGTACTTTTGAAGCAACATTTTGTATATAGTATATAATTTTTTCCTTGGCTGAATACAACAAATGATCTATAAAAATAACAAACTTATTTAAGCAAATTTTAAAGTTTTTGGGTTTTGGGTGCAGCCCATTAATTTTTAACTTTTTTTTATTATTTGCATGAAAATTAACACGATGGATTATATTGAAAAATAGTAACATAAAATGCTATATTTTTTAGAAACTATAAACGCCTTTTTCTGCGTGCACTATATGCTATTTATCGTTATTCCCGAAATATCGCCCAAGAAGAGCCTACATTTAAATGATATCTTACATGCGATTTTTATATTTTTTTCTTAGCAATTTTTCCTTAGGTACTTTACAAACTCAATTAACTCTCATAAATATGAAACAAATGCAATAATTTATGCAAATATTTTTATGCAAAGTTTGATTTGAATCGCTTAACTACTTCATAAACGCCACTTGTCCACTTGAGTAAAATGAACTCACTGGTGATTTCATTCAAAGGTAAACAGGAGTTCAATGGAGTAAGCATACACTTATTTCGACATATATTACCTATTGCATGTTAACACGAAAATAGTAAACTTTCATTCCATTTTTTTGTGTACTTTTAATGGTCAACACAAAATAATTTGTTGCAAATGTGCGAATAGCACGCACATAGTTCTGTAGAACAAAATTTTCTGGGGTAGATAACGTCTTGAAGTTCGTTTGGAACATTTGAAAAGGGTGCAATTGCTTTGTAGCTCCCTAAGGAACAATTACGAGTACAATTTGAGTGAGTTAAGGAAATTGCTAAAAAAGTTATTTGTCAATGTGCTGTTAACAAACATGACTTTTGAGTTATAGCAAAATTCCACTGCAGTATGTTAATGAGCAAGCAATAATATTTCATAACGTGGGAAATAAATAAAAAAATTCTGAAAATATTTGTTTTTTAAAAAATTAAATTCAAAAACTTTCTACTCAACATTTAAAGTTGGCTAAAATAACGTACTTGGTGTTGCACACAATTTTTGCAAATTTTAATTTCAAAATTCAGTTGTTTCAGTTGCTATGCGAATAATGTTAAAGTTTTCGTATGCATAAATTATGGAAAATTGTTCAACATACGAGTACACTCACTCGGTAGTCGCATATAAACTTGCAATGGATGCAAGGATTTACAGCAGTTGCATCCTGTGAGTTACGATAACACGTGCTCGGTAGACGCAGACGTGCGTTGGAATGTGTGCGATTACACATTTAAATTATGAAACTGCATGGCAAATGCAGCAAATACTCATTTTCGGGTTCGTTAATGCACAAACACACACGTGCATATTTATTACAATTTTAATGTACATGCAATAAATTGTTGCAACACTTTATGAAATTGCAATAGAGTAAATTTTATGTTGCAAGGAATAAAAACAAAGTGAGATTGAAACAGCAGCTGTGCACAGAATTCGATTAGCACAATAAAAAAGAAAGACAACAACTAAGTTAAAAATTCTTAGATCATTTATCTAATTTACTTGAAATGGTTATGGCGTCAAAATTCGATAATGAGTCTGTACATTCAGCAAATTTTGCATTTTTTATTTTTGATCAGATAACGCTATAATTTCAGCTAAAAGTATGGTGCTTTTTTTATTTAACCTCATCTTTAGGTACCTAATCTCAAATATTTGAGAACCCTAATATGATGGGTCGATTTCAGATTCAGCGCAAAAAATTACTTCAGAAAACGATCTTTAAAAAATGTATTACTCGAATTTACCTCATTTAAGCTTGAGTTTTGGCCCGTTTCCGAGGACTTTTCATGTTTCTATTAATCTGGTCTTCTGAGAAAAAATACTGAAACATCGAGACCAGGCAGAATCTCTTCGTCTGTTTTCGGACTACAATGCTGAAGAATGTTAGACTAAGAAAAAAAATGTATTCCTTGAGTTTACCTCACTTAAACCCAAATTTGCACTGTTTTTCGCTGTTTTTTGGGAGTTTTTCGATGCTATCGAGATACACATCCACTATATAGCAAAACAACTATCACGTGTTCAGCAAACCGAAAATATAATAATCAATGCCAACAGCCCGAATCTCATGCAGAATTATCTTTTGGGAAGAGTTATAATCACTCGCACTAATGTAGATAAGTCAAAAAACCGTATTAAAATGAATTTTAATAGCTCTTTTTTAGCATCAGAAATTGATATATGTATAAATAAAATTTCTTTTTCATTTTAAGTTCATTTTTCAGCCTTTGGGTCAAATGCGACTGGCCTGTTTTCAATAGAAACACTAAATTTTTTTGCAGATCTTCTTTTTTACCCCCCTTCTATTAGAAAAGGCGTGTGGAGCGAAACAAATAACACTATTTCACATTTCATGGGTGCTCTAATATACATATATAAAATTGCTTACATGAAAATGTTTTGTAACGCTTTGGCACAAAATATACTGAACCGATTTTAAAAATTTCTATTATTGAACAACATATTTGTGCTTAAAAAGATTGTTACGTACTTATTTTTTTTTAAGTTAAATATTCTTTTTTTTTTATGATCAAGTTTTTTTGCAAAACCTCACAAAACAAAAACTTTGGCGTCTAATTTTTCGTTGCTAATGTTAAACGCTAACCTCAGTTCAAAAGAACTAAGCAAAATATTATGAATTATAGAATATCCAGTCAGGAGAGGATTGCATGTCAGTTGGTCCCAGAGGAGCTTAATAACTTTTCTAACCAAAGGCAGCCGTAGTGATATGAATATAGTGAACTTATCTGAGTTAATTCTCTTTTCAAACAATTTACCTAATACTTCTTCAGTAGGCTGTGATGGATTTCTATAAAATTTATTAAGTTTATTTTACGTTACATTCTTGCACCACTTACTTATGTTATCAATCACTTCTTCACATGTTCGTATTATCCCGAAACGTGAAAAGTTCCTATTGTTACACTTATTGCCAAAAAAGCCAATGCCGCTATGTGTATCGACTTCAGATCTATAAGAATTTGTGCAACTTTGAAGATTATACACGATCAAATCTCTGTTTATTTGAACTCTTATAGGTTAATATCACCTCTTCAAACTGGTGTTCTTGTGGGCCACAGTTGTTCCACTGCTCTAATGAAAGTTATTGAATCCCTACTCCCAAAAGGCTGTCAATGTAAGTGTTCCCCAAGGATCGATCTTAGGTCATATCTTATTACCATATGGGCATTTCCATGGGTCCCGTTCGACCGTCGAACACATTTAAAGTTAAAAAAAAGTCAAAATAAAACGGATTTTCATTTTGACAATAGGTTTAACTTATAGCTCCTAGATAGCTTTATAATTGGGGCTGAGATTGAATTTGAGCAATTTTTCGTTTTCAAGATAATTGCAAAAAACCAAGGTGTCGCACGTGACAAAAACTTCCGTTTTCATGGAAATGCCCATATATATTAATGACATTTTCGCTATGTGTAAGTACGCTACAATTCACGCATATGTTGAGGACTTTTGTTGAGGAAAATTTGTTTTTACTGTGCAAATGAGCTGATAATAATTTACATCAAATTAATCCTCTTAAGTCTAAGGTATTGCCATGAATTTAATAAAAAATATATGAACGTACGCCGTGAAATTATTTATTTATATCATATTCACATTCAAAGTGTAGTATAACATCCAAAAGTTTGCTACTTTTTATTTGAATTTTTTTTTGAGATATTAAAAACTATTTTGAAAACGCAACCACAAAAGACAAAAGCTAAATATCAATGAAATACATCCATTTTTAATGAGCTTAAATTCAAACTTGACAAAATTAAAATCTAATTTAATATTGAAAATTATTGTTGATCCTTTGAGACCAATTTCAAAATCAAAACCATAACCGAAACATTAGCAATGTATGGTGGCTTTGCATTAGAATGGCACTTGAATTCGCATTTCATTTTCATTTTCCTAAGCCTGCCAGTAATGCGCCCCAGTTTAACTACTAATAAATGAGGGAAAAACTATTTTTAATTTCGATTTCAAAACCTCTTGCCAGTGCAAATCCGAACAAAGCAAATGAGCCTATGGATAATAATTATTGTCACACTCTCCTACAGCCAGGATGCATGTCCTTTAAGCGCTGTTAATGTATTCTTGTAATCCACACATTCTATGAATATGTATGTGGCATGAGGGAGGAAGCAATTAATTTATACAATTGCCATGTTTGTTGCCATTATTACTATTGTATTGTCCTTGTTTCTGTTATTGTTGTTGCGCATAGTTATAGTTGTGGTTACAACGCTATCATAATGTGATTTTACTTAAATTTTGCTAGTTTGGCAACACTAATCAAATGGATATAATATATAGGGATTATTTAATTTTTCGCCCTTTTCCTTTGTTTTTGCAAAATGTTTTATTTAATAATTAATTACAGCATATTAAATCTTAGTCTCTAAGGTATAGTTATTATGGTTATGGGGTGGCATTCATGAATTTATTGAATAAATTTTTTTTTGATTGCTTGAAAATTAATTTTATTTATTATTATTTAATGAGGCAAAAGTTTTTTTTGGAAAAATTTTAACAGCTTTTATCCTATTTTTGTCAGAAATTGAGTAAAATATCTCCTTCAGCTGCTTTTCTTATTCATGAAGCAACTGATAGAAATATCCTTAAATGACAATCAATTAATCGCCTGATGACAGGTATCTTGTTATTGGACAAGAACCACAAGGATTTCATTAATTTGATTAAAGTGCATAGATCATTTTGAACTCTTGTGACCTATGTGTGATGAGACTGACGTCACTTTCACCTAAGCTAAGTTTTTCGTCTCAACTAAACTTATGTTTTAATATTAAGTAATTTTCAAAATATTTCTAAATCGAGAAAAATCAAATTTATACTGCGCTCAAAAAACATTGAGAAAACTCATAATTCGTTCATAATTGGAAAAAATAAGGATAGAAAAAAAAGTTGGACGATGAAAAAGTTGGTTGAAAAAAATGTGGGCTTAAAACTTATACAAAAAGTTGAACAAAAGTTCCGACCCAAAAAAGTTTACGATTAAAAATTATACGGCAAATAAGTGGATAACAAAAAGCTGGACTACAAAAATGTTAAATGACCTAAAATTTGAACTAAAAAAAGTGAAACGACAAATTATATGAACGGTTAAAAGTTGACCAACGAGAAAATTGCACAACTACAAAGTTGGATAATGAAAAAATAGATCAACTAAAAAGTTGGACAGCGAAAAAAATGGGAGCCGATAAAAATTTAATGTTACAAAAGGTGGGAAACTTTTTGTTTTGCTTTGTACCGGATATAGACCCGTAGCCGTTCTTTCCAAGTTTCAGGGTCGGTGTTAAAAATCTAATCTAAGTTTTTTGTGGTGCTAACTGTGTTTTAACTGTCGGGTATGAAGAACATATAAGAAAATCTATGCTGGAGAGCAATTTTTGACTTCTATAGATCTTTTTGATTTGCGAAAATCTTTTGACTTATTCAATATTTTTCGACTTTTTAAGATAACGAAACATGCACTAACCTGCTTTGAACTGTCTCCTAAATTCTTTATAAGATTTAATTACAAAATAATTTTAATGGTTAAAAATATTTAGCATATGTGACCGTCCACGAGAAACCTTGCCTAGTGTGCGAAAACGACATGGGTTTTAAAATGCTTAAGACACTAAAGTACACAACAAATCAATAAAAAAAACATTTTTAGCACTTTAGGGCAGATTTTCTTGTGAAAGGTCACTCTATATATATTCATATGTCATGGGTACATTAATCATTTTTTCTTTTTCTTATTTTCAGGTAAGCGATCATTTGAAGTAATTAATGTATAGAGCAATGCGGGGTAAGTTTTGAAATAAACACATACAGTTCTAAATTCGGAGTGAATATTTACCTATCTCTCAAGCTACAAGAACTAATAACTTTCAAATATGTATGTATCTGCCATCAATCAAATATCACCCATGCAATTATGAAAAAACAAAATATTTATAATATTCAACCCTTAGCGGCACCATGGGTTCGTGAACGACCCCACGGAAACTCCGAAATCATTTTTCGAACTAATAAATACTCAAGTTTAGCCTCATGTAGCACAAACATTTTTTGAAAAATATCCCTAATAATCATTAAATTTCATAAAGTAGAGTCATCTCAACACTTGTTCACAGTTTTGAAGCCTGAATTTGAAAATCCGCTTTTTATAATTTTTTTTCAACAATGTGCCGGATTGTTTTAAAATTGAAGTGATGCCGCTAAGGGTTAAACTATAATATTTCATGTCTCTTCAGCTGCTGAAGATTATCTATGCAAAACTTATATATAAAAGTTAAATTGTGATTAGCCACCGATTTTGAAAAGCTTCTGCGCTTTGACTTAACTAAGAGACAGACCAAACTATGGCTCAATTTTCAGCAACGCTTTGGGTAAAAAAGTAAAATTAAATAACCTTTGCTCTAAAAATTCCTATAAACAGCGCCTTAAAGTATTTATTTACTTTGCTCTGAGGAAAAAGCTTTCGTTCCACACTCTGATGCTGAACATAAAAGCTCTCTCATATCTGTAATAAAGCTATTTCTGTGGAACTTATTGTGCGGTTTTTTGTTTATTATGAAAGATTTGTTCAAAATAAACAAAAAAACAACAACAAACAAACACGAGACTCTGTACAAAACCAACAACAGCAGCCGGCATGTGCCGAAATGAGCTGTCATTGGAATAAACAAAACAAATAAACACACACAGATACTCTATTCACAGCTCACACATAAACGCACTCGTGCATTAGTGTTAGAGTGGAATGTGGATGCTGTGATATCAATCACTCTACAGCTTCCATTGCCACAGCCTATTTAATTTGTTGAGTTTTCAAAAGATTCAGATCTGGTGTCGCCTTTAGTTGAAGTTAATCAATGTTCTACGGATAACGTGGGATCGATACCCAAAGGCAGCATAAAATTTAAACTGATGAAATTATTTTTTACATGGCATTCAAAATGGTCATTCCCACTCAAATATCGTAAAAACTTAAGTCTTTTGAGAAAATTTTCCAAAAAATAATTTTCAAAAATTTGTATGAAAAATTTACGAAGGTTCCTGCTCAAAGAGCTTAAAAAAATGTATATTGTCGCGATAAAGTTTGAGCAAAAACTACTTCACTGAGACAAAATAACCGCGATCTAATGAACTCAACTCGGAATGTTGATGTTTTGATTTCAAGTTATAATCTGCGCATCCAATTAAAAATATCGAAAAAAATCCATTTAATTTAAACCTTTATCTAGCTAAAAATAAAAATGTTGATCATGCTAGGATCGAACTCAGATCCTCTAGATTGCGAGCGCATGGTTTAACCACTGTGCCACAAAAGCGCACAAATTATATTTTTACAATATCAAACTGTAATATAAATTTGTTTTGAATTGGCTTTCAATCCTTACCTATGTATTACGTCAGTAATGTAAATATGTGAAAAGTCTACGATAAATAGTAGTGTAGTCGATTATCTCAGATTGCATTTACTAGTATATGAAGAGCTGAGATGCAAAACCCGCCAAGTCCAAAAAAATGAAAATGTGAGATATTGTAGGAGGGGAGAGAAAAAATATTTGTTTACAAGCCTACATACTCTAAATTGTAAAAAAAAAATTTTCCCTTCACTAACTTTTGATTGCAAAAATTTCTGATAAATTATTTTTATCAAAGCCCGCCAAGTTCACATTAATGAAAATCAAAATATGCCAAGTCTAATTTTTCATTAAAAAAGTTTCGGCTTTCATAAATGCAAATAGTTTTATGTTATCTTAACATTGAAATTATATTGTGTAATTAAAATTTCAGTCTACATTCATTCAAATGTTTTGAAATTAATTTAAACTTAGCCATTTTTAAAAAATGATTTCGGAACCTGTTATTACTATTATTATTTTTCAAACCCCGCCAAGTCCCGAGGTTTCACTTTCAAAACCAGTCAAGTCCACGTTTTCAATTTCAAAACCCGCCAAGTCCACAGTTTTTGTTTCAAAACCCGCCAAGTCCAAACGGTTTTTTATTATAGTCCTTATAGATTAGGTCATAAAATGTAATGAAAAATCAGAATTTTAATGGATCAATCTACTTTTTTACTGTAGTTAAATTTCAGTGGAAAACAGTTTTTTCGAGTTTTCCAAAAACGCAAAATATGGACTTGGCGGGTTTTGCATCTCAGCTCTTCATATGTTAAAGTTATGCATTCTGTAATCGTGAGAGTAATTGATTGATAAATTTTTTTAATTACACGTTAGCAATGTTATTTCTTGGGAGTCTTATAACTTTTGTAACTGTAATTAATCTATAAGTGGTACACCTTATGTTGATTTCAAGGACAATTGTTCATATCAGAAAATTTCGGTATAACATCTTTGAACGTTTAAAGTCGTTCCTCTAAAGGCCCATGTTAGCTATAATGATCTGTAATTTATTATCAAAAGATAGAGCTTTGAAGCATACAGTGTTGTTCAATGTTAAAAATTTCGCTAAAAAAAACTGTGGTGGCTCATGATGTTTCTGGATTTGATATTATGTGAGTACAGTAGTCTTCTTACAATTTTTACTGCTTGGCTGATCATAATATGAAGCGGAGCTATCTCCAGTTTTCAAGGAAAAAAAAGAAAAGAAAATAACTATGGGGCTTAGGATGTCTGATAAACCAGTGAGAATATACTTTTTGTTCTTAAGTCGTGTTTTAAGAATTTGAAACAGTGAATTCTTGTTCACATTAATTCTGTGAGGAAAATTCAGTATCTAGTGAGCCTCTCATGATAGACTTTAAGTCAGCATAGCCTATAAGTCAGCATATTCTATGGCGTTCAACCAGTATGTAATGCATACGAGCAAATAACAATAACAAATAAAAATTTAATTTTTCTGTCACTTAATGTGAGTTTTGTCTATATTGTAAAAATATTGATGTATCTTCTTGTAATAGTTGTAGTGAAAGAAGTATTTCTAGTGTTATCACAAACACCTTTCACTTTTATAAAGTCGCATTGAGAAATTTGACTTCCCTACACGAGTAACTAAATGACTTGGCAAATTTTCTAGTAAAATGCATCCCATAGTCTTAAGTAAAATTTGATGTAAAGCTGATTGATCTATTGAATTACGGCAAGTCGATAATTTTGTTACCAAGTTTCGGTATGAAAACCACATTTATCTCCATCTAAGGTTGAGGAAGATGATCTCATTCATAAGAAGAAGAAAGCTAAAGGTATCAAAGCACAATGCCTTGAACCTCGGCGCAAAAGAAATTATTGCCCGCTGAACCTTATTGGGCTTCATGATCGTGTCAGTAATTTAATTGCCTTCTACAAAGCCAAATCAGATTTTATGGGTAAATAACTGTGTAGCTTTTATCGTGCTTTCATAGTGAGATAATCACAAGTACACAAATAAAGCTCACAGTAGATGTTGAAGCTTCCTACCAGTAGGTACTCACAAGCTAACAAAAACTTAAAGCTTTTTATTATTTTGCAAAATTGCGATGTTAAGATTCTGCTTCTATTCAATCAAAATATGTGTCTACATTTGTTATCAATCATAACAGTTAAATTTGTGTTTTGCCCCACTATACAGCGAACATGTAGCATGTACGAGATTACTCTCATGCGATAAGTGGAAAAAACTCTGTAAGTTTTTGGTCACATGCTCTTGTAATCAATCAAGCAAAACGAGAACTGCCGCTTTCACGATCCACAAAACCACAACTTGAAATCCACAAACAAAAATAAATACCCATCTTATTAAAAATTGCATAAATAATGAAAATAAACCATAATTTTAGACATTTAGTTACAAGCAAACATAATTAGTAAGAATGTTGTCATACATAATCACATACATACATACATAGTACATTTGATCTGTATGTGTGCGACATATGGTAGCTGGTAGATGATGAAAAACTGAAAATAAAAACAAATTTTTAATGACTAATAAATAAGTGGAAAAGTTCACAAAGGGTTAATGAGTTTTAAGATTGAATTTGTATAAGTAAATTAAACATTGAACAATCAATAAATAAATATGTTATACCATAAATGGAACACAATGCAATGCAACAGGAAGAGGGTTAATTAATAACAAAAAAATTAGATTAAATGAGACATTTATGGAAGATTATAATTGAGTTTGGAAACATACGTTCAATAAAATGTTAATAGTAGAAATAAATTTATTTATTGAAAAGCTTTAAGCTTGAGCTGGTTAATTAGTTAAGGTTAATAGTTGAACAGTATCAAAAATGTTCGAACATTAGAGGAAAACATCGAAAAATGAAAGGTATCGAGAAGTCGAGTAGTATCGGAATAATTTGTAAATTTTCGAATAGTACTAAAAATTCAATAAAGGTATTTAAATATTCAATAAAAGTCAAAAAGTATTGAAATTACATTACAATATATTGGAAAGGTCTCAAGATATAACTCAAAACTTTTGCTTCAATGGGTGGTGCCCCACCTACGTGTCTAATGCTATCTACTTTTCAACAAAACAATGCCGTTCTTACTTTGTATTTGCAACGAATTAACAACATTCTGTTTAAAAATACTATAGAACATAGAGCTTTCTCTTTTGTGGGCGGTACAACGCCTACTTATGGAATTTCGCAAATTGTTCTTTTGAGCTGTGTGTTTGTCATTCTGTATTCTTAATGTATGGAAAACTCTCTAGATATCATAACTTGAATTGTTTTCGTGGGGACCACGCCCACGTCAATTCTGCTCACTTTTCGTGCGCTTGGTGCTTCTGTCATTTAATACTCTTGCAATCTGTTGTAAAACTCTTTTGCTTTTATCACTAAGAGCTCATGTTTGTTTGGAAAAACCACGCCCAATTTTTCCGATTCCGCCCATTTTCCGTTCAACTGATGCATTTGGCAGTTCGTGCCATTGTACTAAATTTCGTTATATTTCGTTGGAAACTCTCTAGATATGATAACTTAATATTTTTGGCTTAGTAGTTGCTACCACTCCCATTATTCAATCTAAATATCAGCTAGCGAATATGTGCTAAATTTCAATGCAATGTCGAAAAAATTCTCTCAGTATTCGAATTTTTAAGAATCCTTAATTAAATGACTGCCAGTTTGTTATGAGCCTGGATATCAAGTCAAGCAAATAACTTTTTTTTTGTGGAAAATAGGAACATGTGTTTCCCATTTTATATTTCTTGAATATAATGTTTCTCCTTTACAGGAGATTGCAATATTTTGATGAACTTTTGTGTATGTAATTAATTTTTGGAAATGTAATTAATGACTTAAAATTTTTCAGAACAATTTCAGCCAAATTCAACTTTATGGGTCACACAAAGTAAGCCATTTTGCGTTGAATTTTTTCGTCCCATAGCTTTTTTTATTATAATTTCAGATCACAAATTCATATCACCCTGCACCGCACCCTCTGTTAGGTATGGGCTCATATTTTTTTTTTTTTTTTTTGGCAAAAACTGACAGCTGTTTGCCCACAAGTAACAAAAAACTCAAAACCACAGATATAAAAGCAAAATCAGCCCAAAAACCACAATATGGCAAAAACAAGAAAAAAAAAAAAACAGCTGACACGATTCTTTAGTGTACTTTGATCATATTTTTTCGATAGCTTTTTTTCTCATTTTGTTGTAAGTAACTGTCAGATACAAGATAAAAAATGAGCATAAACAGAATTATTTCAAGAAAATTATGACGCATCGCAAACGCGTATGCGCGCAGATCGCGCGAAACACAAAAGAAAAATTTGGAAAAAAATAATAAGATTTTAAAGCAAAAATCTTGTAAAAGAAAAAGAAATAAACGAAACAAAGATGGCAATAAAAACGAATGGCTTTAGTAACAAGAAATAAAGCAAAATATATAACCAGCTAAGCAAAAAAACACACAATACATTCGAAGAAAACAAACCGAGAAAATTATAAAATTATTAAATTGTAAATTGTATCTAATGGATCGTATTAAGCGAAAAAGACAAGATGTTGAATGGAGCAGCGTGGAGGAATTTAATGCTTTAAACGGCATCTTTTAGATGTGCAGAGATAACAATGTTGTCTGTACGTAGAAGCAACAATAAAAAAAGTGTTTTTTTTTCGTTCAAAATGGAATTGAATAGCATAGAGGGAAATTAAAAAAAAAGAAATTAAAATAAAGAGGTAGAAAAACACAAAAAACAAAGCAAAACAAAACCGTTCAATTGTATTACATGGTATACTGAAGGGTTAATTTTGTTATAAAAAAAAATGATTCGCTTAAAGTTTTGGGTAAAATTTCAGTGACCCTCTTCAAATTTTGTTGGAACTTTACTCAGATGTTTGTTTTGACAAAGAATTAAGCCAACCTTGTTCGTCTGAATTTTAGCACAAAAGCTTTGGTAAAGCTGATTTAGCAGAAATTCAAGAGAAACTAGCGGCTGACTACCTTTTATGGGGAAGATGTCTAACGTCATCCTAAGATCAGAGGAAATATATTCCAGAGAGAAGAAAGTTACTTTGAGACGGTGGCTAATCGTTTCTTATTTATCAAGTGGTGAAGTAGGAGTCATTTACGGAAAATTACCCTAGACATGAGGTATATTCAGGCTACCTAACTAGATAAGAATTCGCTATGTATTGCTCCATTAAGAAGCTAAACAATAAATAAAATATTTTCAGATATGTTTCTAAGGATAAAAAAACTTTACCTCAACTGCATGCATTAAAAATTGCTATAAGGCTTTCACACTAGCATCAAAAACTGTCCGTTTTTCATTTATCACGTTTTTGAGCCAAACATGGCTAGCTATTGATATAAATCAAACGTCAAACAAAAACAACTCGTTTTCTACAAAAACTGGTAACTGTTGTGAATGATATGTCAAGATTTTACAGTTTTCCACTAATGAAAAAATCATCATCAAACAGCACCTAAAACTAAGTAGCAAAAAGTAAAGAAACGTACAAAGTAAACACATACAAATTGGTATCTTACAGCGATTTAAAATAACTCTGAGTAGTTTCATCTAATAAAATGTGTTCGACTTATAACTTAATTTAAAATTGAATTATTAAAAAAAGGAAAAGTTTGTTTGTGTGCCGCAGCTACTAAAAGCAAAAAAGAGTTTGCGAAAATGTAATAATGCCAGTGTGGAAGTTATTTTTAAAAACGTGATATATAAGTTAATTAAATGAAAGCCGGGATGTTTTCTATACCAAACTACAGTATTTTAAAACTTCATTTACAAAAATTATAAGAATCGGATATCCAAATTGACTTTGTTGTGGGACGTCAGAAGTAACCATAAAAGTTATGGGAGTTAGATCTTTTATAACTCAAAGGCTCAAAGCGAATTAGAAGTTTCATGGCATTTCACATGCAATCATTTATTCTCTGCTGAATAATTTTTCTGAATTTGAATCTGTTGGAGTTGTAAGAGGTACCGGTATCATACTTATAGTCATATCGGTTGACGATCTAAGGGAGTGTGTTACAGAAAGCTCTGAGACATCGACCATAACACGATCTGCTCAATTGCATCTTTCCGACTGTACACTTTGACAAATTTGAAAAGAGGATTTGCATCGCTATCCTTACAATATTCACTTAATATTCACAGAATTTCTAATGAAACCATGTAAATAGGATGAGATGGATAGTAAATTTTGAAAGACACCTAGACGCCTCTGACCATTTTAAGTGATTGCTTTGGAAAAATTTTATTGCATCAGTTAATGTAAAAATTCCTAAAATTGGTTTTACATGACCCATGAAGCATCCCAGGTACCCTATCTACCTGCTACAAATTCGAAATAATAAATAGGATAAGTTCAATCTTCGTTGAAATGACGAAGTCCGATTTTGAGACGGTTTAACTAAAAAACTATACATGCAAAATTACAGCTTTTTATGAATGGTAAGAAAAATTTTAGCACGTAAAAAACAAACGGTGTTCCTCAATTGGTCGAAAATTTCATTTCCAGGGTTAAGCTTTTTGAACTCTATCAATTTGTAATCTTATACCATGTGGTAGAAGTGAAACCTTTAGAAAACTAAACTCTGATAGAATGAGACGAAAATGTTTTATTAAAATGATAAAAATAAAATAAAAATGGCGAATCTTTTGAAAAATATTCATCACAAAATAAAAGTTTCCAGACTACAACAACATAACTTGAAGTTGTTTTTCGTTTTGCTTTTTCTTGTCAAATATCAAGCTCCACTGAAGGGAATTACTAACTTATTTTTCATATTTAATAGCAGCAACGCTTAATTGGGAGACAATAACAATTACAATGAGAGAGCGTAGTAGAAGTTTTTGAAGTGAAAATTTCTTATGACACGTTGTGCGGCTGAGGAAAAAAGTATAAACTCGCGACACCGACCGTCATCGGGATTCCCCGTCATGAATGCGATAGTAAAATTTGAATGTTCTATTGTTTCTTTTAAATAAATATTCCAAGTGGAAGACAAAAAGCAAGGCAGACACACTAACTGACACATTCCATTCTCATTCAACGATTGTTATGCTTACAAGTTTGTTTCTTTCAAATTCCGCGTTGTTGCGTTGACAAATTGAGAATGAGAGCGAGGGTAAAATTTGAATACATATTGCGTTTTTGTCTTTCATTGCATTGCCATATAAAAAGAAAAAGCACACATACCAACTAACACACTAACTTGCCATTAAACGATTTGTTTTCACTTCTGTCGGCACTCCCGGAGTGCAACCCGCCGTTTTTTTTTTTCCTCCTCACTATGACAAGGCTTTTACAGTTGATCATTGCGCTACTTAAAAAAAATGGAAAAAAACGAAAAAGGAAATCTTCTTCCCACGCTTATAACTTAGCTTTTGGTCCACCGACCTCGAAGCTGGTAATTTTCCGGTACTCTGCTCAGTGAGTACTTTGATTTGATATATCATTTATTGATGTAGCTATTCTAGATTCCGTCAACTAAGCCTTACCTTCGAGAAAAAACTATACTTAGTGAAAGTGCGGCTAAAAAATAGTGTTTCAGTATAAACACCTGGGCCCTGTTTTATATTAAAGTACAAAGTAATACTAATTTAGAGTTGTAACTTATACTTAGTACAATTTCGTTTCATAATAAAAAAGTACGAAAGTACAAGCTATAAGTTGTAAAATCGAATTTCTTAAAAGTACAAGTGATTCTGTTTCATAAACAGTCGTCGATAATATAAATACTTGAAATGTACAATTGATTGTTGGATTATTAATACAAGTGTCGGTTTACTTGTTACATTGAAATTTAGGGAAAACGCTGATGATTTATAATCGTGGCTGGGCAAAACGTACCGAGCGCGGGACTGCGGCATAATGAGAATAACTTTTCATATGTGTATATAAATCAGAGAGCGTAAAATTTAATTTAGTTTGCTTTGAAAAGCGAACAAAGCACAACTACATTGCACAACTACATATGCATTGAAAAGAATCACTCGTGTAGTGGTGCCCAGGTCTGTTTATAATCTGTGCTGCCCAGGTGCTCAAAGAGCGTAAAAATGAGAACGAGAAGGCGCTTAAAGAGCGCAAGAAAGCGTGCACATATACAAAATTGATAAGCAAATCATCAACACTTGATTATCGTGAGCGCGCTTGCATGCAGTAGTGGGCACCACTGTTTATAATACATCATTTCTCGTAAAATGTTGGACGATTTACTATTTAGTACTTAGTAATGACGAACCATTAGATGATCATGTGATTCGGCAGACCTTGGTTCGACGAAGAAAAATATATCGAATCAGAAATAACTTTCATTTCGAAAGTGAGTTTGAGCAAACTTTGTATTGCCCTGCATTGGCATGCAAGTTGAGTAAGTAAGTCCTCTGTTTGCAGATGTGTAAAAAGAGTGGTCAATGCTGTCAATAGCCGTTTATTCTAAAAAGTGGTTGCTTGGCCAGATAACGTCGCGGCAACTATAAACTCGTTTTATAATATGACTAATTGTCCTCATGTGTGTAGAGTATTAGATGGTTCGCTAATTCCTATTGACGCTTTAGTTGAAAACGAAGCGGTATTTGTACATCGACACGGAACCCATTCGATTAACTGTATGTTCGTTTGTGGCCCTTAATGAATCACAAGTGCTTCGAAATATTACACTGTATCGCAGAATGGAAGCACACCACATTTCCCTAATGCAGTTTTATTGTGAGATTCGAGTTATTCTTTGAAGTCGTGGCTCATGACACCTTTGCACCATGAACCAAACAGACCTGCTGAAAGTAGGTACAAATACAACAATACAAATAATTTAACAAGCTTTGCGTATATTGAAATAAATAATAAATTAAACGTTTGACTGAACCCTATATATGCTTGCAAATTTGTCAAATGTTTCACAACTCTTCGTAACTATTCAATGACAATATTAATTTTTGGAAAACAAAAATAATCAAAATACATTTTAAAAAAGTGCGTACAAACCGATCAGCTGACTTGTACTTTGTACTTTTTCGTTTGTATAATATAACTAAGAGTTATAGTCAGGATGTCCCCATTATGAAACAGAAAAAATTAGTACTTGTAGTTTATACACTTGAACATACGAACTAATACCATTAGCTTGAATATGAAACAGGGCCCTGATTTCAAATCACATCATTGCTAAATAATTTTCTTATCAAAAAAAGAACTGGCCACAATTTGGGCATTTTCGGGAATCAGGAAAGGCTTTAACAAGGCTGGTTGGTTTCAAAAAAATGCATCAATTTCTTTTCCGCAGATGCCATTTTTTAATCTTTATACATTCGACTTTTTTACCGCGGGCTCTTGGGCTATAATCTATAAATGCTAGCGATAGGCTAAACTTTTCTGCTCTAAGAATGATAACCACTCTTGAATTTTCATATAATTTAGAAATACATATAACCCTGCACCAGAAAGTTCACTAAAACACCAACTATTTGTGATTCAATACAAGGGAGTGACCCTTTAGAAAAAGCATTTAAGATGCAGCGTGTCTAACGCAAAAAAATATCATGATATTTTTATGTGTCAAAAATTCGCTGTCATGTCAGACGAGAGTGAGCGCTCAAAATGCCAGAGCCAACACTCGTACGTTCCACATTCCACAACCACTGAAAGCAAAAAACATAAACAAAGTATGCTGCTCACTTGCAGATACAAGATACGTACCATAAACAGCAACAAAACAACAACAAAGAAACACAACATTAACCCTCCACTGACACGCTGCTCGCTAACGAGCCAAACAAAGTGAGTGGTTGGAAAAGTTTCCAATTTGAAATTCAGTTTCGTTTTAGATTCCACACGTAGCGGTTGTGTGCACTGGCGGATAAAAAGATACGCGACGACGACGGTGTGTGTAAAGCTTATTACTTGTATCTGACAAATGCAAAAGAAAAATGTGAATAAAAAATAACAAAACAAAAAAACGCGATTTTGGCAAACGAAAATAAATTTTGTAATACGAGAACAATTAAAAGCAGCGGCAACAAAAAAAAAATTGTATTTGACAGATAAAAAACGTAAAAAAAAAAATATCTGCGAGCGTTTGCTGTTTTTTTTTTCGTTCGGTGTCTGTGCGAAATTTCCGGTTGTGACGACGACGCCGCTTTGTGTGTTTAATAATTAAAAAAGCAGCTAAAGAAAATAAACAAAAGTAAAAATAAAAGTTATATAAAAAAAAAGTTTAGAAAAAATAATAAATTTTTATCAAAAATTTTTTTTCTTTTCTTAAATTTTGTTTTTATTGTGAAGCTGAAAGAAAAAAATTTTTTTAAGTGCATAAATAATTTTTCCAACAACATGTGTTCATGGTGCTGTTGTTGTTTTTGTATGCGATTTGTTTCATTTTTTTTCTAATTGGAAGCAAATGTGCACTGCAGTCAATTTGTAGCTTGTGGATACTTTTTCTTGCTTGCAAGTATCTTACGAATGCTGCATCGTGCTGCGTTTGTACGAGGAACATTAAAGCATAATTTGCTTTAATAATTTTAATCAAAAATAAATGAAAAAAAAAACACAGAAGTGAAAGTGCGTGCTGCATTTTTTGTATTGAACTCCAACTTTTTTTTATCGCTCTTATGTTAATTGCAGCTACGCGATACTTTTTGTAGCTGTGCTTTGTATCGCTTGTTGGTTGTTATGCTGAAAAACGAATTATTTTTATTTAGGAGCAGTGCAGCTGTAGCAGCTGATAGTCTTTTTTATTTGTTTTTTTATTATTTTATTTTCGTAGTGTTATAATGTTAATTAACCCTTTGTGGCGAAAATAACAATTTGACACACATGTTCCCTATGTATACAAAGAGAGCATAATATTCCTTATTTATATTCCAGTTCAATATATTCTGTTAATAAAATTCCTTGAAAGTAATATCAGTGAAAAAAAAATACTAATAATCATATTATTTTACGCCCATTTGATCCTCGTTAGTAATTTCCTAAAAATAAAATTTCTTGCAACATGAAATCCTTGAAATTAAACCTAAAGAGGGAATATTTCACCATAAAAAAATGTTGTCTAAAACTCTTCGATTTAAAAAGCTCAAAAGAAAAAAAGTACCCGAAATTCGATATACCTTTTATAGGCGATTTTTTGAGATTTTTTTTTATTATTTTTTGAAGCATGTTTTCCTAAGAAAAATCGCACGTAAGTAATCAAAGATAATAGTATATAGCCAGTTATTCATTTGACTAGTGTACTTACATACATGTATAGCAATTATAGTTGTAAATATCAAGACTTGGTATTAGTTGGCAAATGGCATATTTTATGTATCCTAAATATATATTTTTATATGCTAAAATGCTGCATATTTAAAAGTTATTAATACATCAATCATATATTTGTTAATAATTACCAAATCATATTTTGTTTGAAACAAATATTTATTTAACGCAAACAATAATTTGTTAATAATTACCAAATTATACGGCATAATCACAAAATATGATCTAGCAAGAACACAAGAGTTGGCTCTGCATGATAGTCGCTTGCTTCATGTGATTGAGTAGATACCCAATATTGTTGTGCTTCAAGAAATGTAGCGTCGAACTTAGTATCAGGAGGAATATATTCCAGTGGGATGAACTTTACTTAGGAATGACGGCTGACTAAATACAACCGGTCAAATGCCTGCCAGTACAAACAATATAATTGTAAGAATTATATTTTTGTATAATAGTTGCCAAATCATGTTTTGTTTGAAACAAATATTTATTTGAAGTAAACATTTATTTGTTAATAATTACCAAATCATTTATTGAGCAATTGAAATATTTCATTGTTGCAAATTTAATATGAATTTGGAGAGAGAATTCAAGAATTTAGTTACATATTATTTATATTTTTCAATATGTTGACACACTAGTACACATATCTGAGATATGGGCATTTCCATTGGTCCCGTTCGACTGTCGAACACATTTAAAGCAAAAAAAAAGTAAAAAAAAAACGGATTTTTATTTTGACAGTAGTTTTAACTTATTAGCTTTATAATTGGTGCTAAGGTTGAATTTGGACATTTTTTCGTTTTCAAGATAATTGCAAAAAACCAAGGTGTTGCACGGGACAAAAACTTCTGTTTTCGTGGAAATGCCCATATGTGAAGTTAAATGTGTCAAGAACACCAATTTTAGCAATTTTCCTACATTTGAATCAAGAACACCATTTCTTTTGGAGCGTTTCTGAGTACACAGAAATTAGGTGAAATTTTTCTTTAAAATCCGTGTACAGAAATACGATTTTTATCTACTAGCATTAAAGGTTTTTTTATCAAAAACAGCACTGATACAGTCTAAAAGTTTCGCCTACAATATCCATAAAATAAGCGTAAAAATAGGATTTTTAAGTGAAAGTCTATTACATAGTTTTTGAAGTATTTGCAACATTTGCACCCATTTATCATAGAACTGATAGAAGTAATGCATACCAGTTTCCAATTCAGCTTCTAAAATTACAGACGAAAGTCAAACAAAAATTGTAAAAATAAATTTTAAATACACATTCATGTCCTTAGCAAATTCGCATTGTTGCGAAAAAATTGATATTGAAAGATTTCTGGTTCGCAATCTGGGTGTGATTCTCAATATTTTTCATTTTTTTATTCCACTGCTCATATCTATTTTGCATCAAGCATGATGAAATCAATGTGAACTCGTTTTGAATTCATAATCAAAAATGTTTCTTTTCAATATAGACATTTTTGGCTTTAGCGCCACTTGAATGAAATATGATATCATTGAATTTTTCCCTGAGTGTAGTACTTCCGATTATTCAGATTGCACTTTTATAGATTTTGTGGGTCAAAAGTCAATTAAAGCACCATACGTGAGCCACATATGCAACTTTTGGGTCTTCGTAAATACTTCTAAAACCGTCCATAGCTAAGGCCTTAGACCCATATTGTATTTTGATAAGTATGTTTTTTTAATTCCATCATACTTAAAGCATTTCGAACAAATTCGGTTAAATTGATTGGAATTTTTTTGAAGTGAAAACTTCTTATGGCACGTTGTGCGGCTGAGGAAAAAAGTATAAACTCGCGACACCGACCGTCATCGGGATTCCCCGTCATGAATGCGATAGTAAAATTTGAATGTTCTATTGTTTCTTTTAAATAAATATTCCATGTGGAAGACCAAAAGCAAAGCAGACACACACTAACTGACACATTCCATTCTCATTCAACGATTGTTATGCGTACATGTTTGTTTCTTTCAAATTCCGCGTTGTTGCGTTGACAAATTGAGAATAAGAGCGAGAGTAAAATTTGCTTCCATTGCATTGCCATATAAAAAGAAAACGCACACATAAAAACTAACATTAAACTATTTGTTTTCACTTCTGTCGGCACTCCCGGAGTGCAACCCGCCGTTTTTTTTTTTTTTTTTTTTTTTTCAGTACGATATTGATCAAGAGATATGGACAGAATACTGAGAGCTTTAGAAATACGAATATGCTCATACAAACATATAATCGATATAATTGGATATCGTTTTATCCAACATATTAGGTAGCTTATTCGTGTCTAGGTTCAATAAGGTACCTTATTCGCTTTAATCCTACAAGGCAAACAGTAATGGTAATAATGTAGTTTAGCTACTACATCTACTAACCTTCTTAGCTATTAAGCTTGAAGCTTTAAATCAAGAAGAAGCTTATTAAAAATATAAAATATTATCACGTTTAAACTAATATGATAGCTTATATTTTGGACAAAGCGATGTGTTAAACTTCGCACCAAATAGCACATTTAAGTGGTTGTAATTCATAAGTGGATGAAATTGATATGTTAGAAAATTAAAATTTAACATGAATGAGCTGTAAAATTCTGATCTCATACATTTACTATGGAAAGATGTATTTTTGTGCGCCTATTCCCCTAAAGTTTAAGATGAAATTCTGCTTTCAAAACATTTCCTGAGATGCTCATTAAATCTTCATTCTTGGCATGAAATGCAAATTGAGAAAATGGGTAAGATGGTAGCTTTATTCATCAACTGATGTCTTCAATTGCCGCTGCAGTTTTGCTCATTTTCAGATTGTGAATGAAATCAAAACAATTGGTCCATTTTCAAAGTAAAATTCGCTTATTTTTGTGCGTTGTTCTGTTGTGTAGCGTTCCATGCCAAAACATTGAAACGAATTCAAACCGTAAGATTAATTTTGCACCAACCTGTATAAGTAGTTATTTAAAGTTTTGGGTCATATAAATATTTATTTACTATTAATATAACGCCCAAAATTTTTGTCATTGAAAATTTCCTGTAAATTTTGTTTGTTTGTTGATTTAACAACAAATAAAATCAACAAAATTTAAGTTTTTTTTTTCTCGAGCGCTATTTTTATATCTGGCACGTATTTGTATGCGCTTTTGTTTAAACATATTTAAGTTTGTTGATATTTTTTTAATCATTGGCAATTGCCAAAGCTGTTAGCTAAAAAAAATAAAATAAAAATTAACCCTTTGTGATACTTCATAGACAAAAATGTAGTTGAAATTTTTATATTTTTAAAAAGCAATGGCTTGGAACATGAGGTAGATCATGACTGAAAAGTTTAACATGAAAACCAATGAATTTTCAAAATAAACTATTGAAATAACATTCATACAATGAATAAAGTTTTGACGGTATAAATAAACCGGCTGATATATTAAATTCAACTATCAAATAATACTGAAAAAAAATGCAAATAACTTTCTTCAATCGAATGTAAAATACAATTTAATACGAAAAAAAAATCAAACGCCACGCATTTCCTTACCTCGCAGCTAGCTGTGGTCTGTCGTACTTTCGTCTCTAAAAATTTCAAACTGAAGTCAAGTCATTCGGCGCCAGCATATAAATAATGCATTGGTGACCAAACGACCAGGCGACAGTGCAATGTATTGCATTTAAAATGAAGTCATTAAAATGACAAATAAAATTGAAAACAAAAATGTAAGACTTCATTTGTATCACTTGAAGCAATAAAAGTTCGTTTATGCATTGATTTAAAAGAAAATTAATTTTTGAAAGCAAGAACTTTTTTTTTTACCAGTAGTAGACTGAATTAAGCCAGACATTTGGCAAAATTTTGTAAATAAGCTGATTTTTATGGGGCATTTTTTTACAATTTTTATTATGTGACGCTTCCTAATGAGTTTCATTGCATTTGTCTTTCATTGAGGTCTTATTTAAGGACTTTGCTACTTTTGGAGCTGTCATAAACACTTGTCGAAATCCACACACGTTTTATTCAGACTGTGATGTTTCATCCGGCTGAACGTTATTTTGTGCTATACCCACAATTATTATTGTTTTTTTTTTTTATGCAAAACAATTGACGTGAAGCATTTTTTTATTAATATTATAATTTTTAAGAATTTTTCCAAGATTCTGTATGCAAAGTTTCAACAAATAAGAGTGTAGAAAACAAAAGAATTGACTAAATTTTTGCAATTTGTGTTCATACCAACTTTGTTTTGCTTCCATTTTTGTATTTTGTATAAAGTGGACAAAAACTTTTATTCAAAATATGCTCCCTAAAGTATGCCTTCAATATCTCAGCAACTATTATGGAAAAGAAAAACTTTCCGCAGATACTGGAAAAGCGCTTAATGAAATCGCCTGGAAAAATCATTGAGAAAATTGAATTTGAAAACCTGATGTAAGAAAAAAAATCCTAAATTTCGGTTGTTCCACTTTAGAGGTGGAAAAGTTTAAGTGTGGCCTATGTTTGAGTTTTTTCAGAAGCAAAATTTGATTCTAATTAAAAATTTGCTGATTTTTTATATGGGTAACATTTGATGATTAATTACCATAAAACATTTCAGCATAAGTCGAAACATTGTTTGGCTACAATTTTTTTTTTTTTGATTTATGAAAAACGCAAAAATTATTTCTTAAAATATTTTTTATCTCTGAAAATACGATCCCTACGAAAAGTTTATTAGAACATAATATTTTTTGCAAATAATAATATTATTACTGCTGAAAACAATGCTTTGACTTATGCCAAAACGATTTATGATTAAGTATGAGCTATTCATTGACCACAACCACTAACTTATTTCGCGTTGCCAGAGTGCCCAATTTTTATGTAGTGTACTGCAATTGAACGATAATTCTTGGTACCTAGACGATTTTCTTAGAATTGATCAATTTTTTTATTATACTTCTGGTTGCTTAAAATTAAAATCGTTCGTATTCGGCTTAAAATGTCTTTTACGCATTACGCACAAGAGACTATAGGCTGTGCTAAGAGCCCTAGGCTCCAGTGCTCAAAGTATAATGTACATGACAGTGATCCAATGAACGAAAATGTTAATGTTTTCGGTGTTGCTTATAGGTACCTCATTTCAAAGATTTCGATTCACACTATAATTTTTGTAATTAATCTTATGACCAAATTTGATCTTTGGCCTACACGGTTAGAAATTGTGGAATTAATTTTAATACTTTTGGGCTTACATATATGACTACACCAGAATTGTATTAAAATTCAATACTGTCTACATATTAAAATTAATTTTAAATACAAATTTGTATTAAAATTTAATACTCGTTTTTATTAAAATAAAAAAAAAAAAAATATGTCGTATCCACTGGGATTCGAACCTGGTTCCCTTTCAATACAAGGGTTGCATGAACATTTTAATGACATCAGCCAACGTAGCATCATATTTACGTTGGCTAAATGTAATACTTCCGATAGGATTAAATTGATTCCAAATGTTATAAAATATCGTTTTAATGTATGAGCTGTATTAGAATTTAATACAAAATGTATTACAAAATTTTGTAATATATTCAAAAGTATTAAATGTAATCAAAATTGTATTAAAAATCTTTGTAATACTTCGCTTGTATTAAAATTTATTCCAAGATTTCTAACCGTGTAAGTACCTAGTTATTTCTTAAAGATACAAAATAAATATTACTTTGAACCAAAAAATTAATACTAAAAAAATTTAGCTACTAGTGCTAATAGCATTCTCAGCTGTTTTTTAAGTGTTCAATATTATCATTTAATTCTGAACTGAGGGTTTATATATGCAAAATATGATGTTACTTTCGAACGAAAACATATTGCTTGTATTAAAATCAAAGTTTGATGCTTTGAAAACACCGTGAATTTGAGTTCTGTGTCGAAAATTATTAGTCTCCCTTGAAAAATTTCGTTGAGATATACATAGATGTATACTAATAATCACAAAAACTCGAAAAATAATTGAGGCAACTTTAATGTAAAATTCTTTGTTATCATGGTTGATGCTGCACTCATTTCGCCGAAATTATGCTTTGGTTTTTTCAGCACTAATTTTTGGTGTTCCAAATTTCTTGGTAAACTGTCTCGATACTAAGACTTTAATGTTTTGCTTGAATGGGAGGTGTCCTACTTACTTATTCAAGCCCACCTACTTTTTGTCCACTAAATTTGAATTTCACCTAACGATTACATCGGTTTTCAACAGTTTAAGCATTTTGCTTTTTGTGATGCTTTGAGTTCAGTGATTCGGAAATAAATAATTTTTTTTTACATGCAATTTTTTTTCAGGAGGTGCCACATGCTCTAAAGTTATGAATCCTCTATAAATGATGCCTAGATACTGAAGAGTAATATTTTTTTTATTTCATGTTTTTAAGATTTGGCATGGATATTAATTTTCTTCATAGTCAGTCAGTCATAATGGTTTTTTTTTTTTACATATATGAAAATCGAAAGAGCTTTCCCCAAAGAGTAACCAAAACTTTCAAGTATTCTAAGTCATGTGGTTAAACAAACTCGTTAAAATAAAGTAGACAAAAGAATGTAATGACGTAGTGAAAACTCTATGTTGAAGCAAAAAGGGAGAAAGAGTTGGGCTGCATATATCTAGAGTAATGTCTAATGAATTTCGGTGGCAACACTCAATATCGTCACACATTTTAGTATCTATGTATGTATATCACATATCTCTTATATGTGAAGTGACATCAATATTGACGTCACAAATTTGCGGAAATACTTCCTTTCCTCTCGTTTCAATATGTTATACATATGTGAAGGACCTTTTTGGAAAAGTAAAATATCATTTGAAGAAGTTTTTTCGAAAAAATATTTGAAAACATTCAATAAATTTTTTTTATTTTGTATGTTTTATTTGCGTATGTTCTTGAGAAAAAAATTTTGGACTTGGCTGGTTTTGATACCAATGAACTGGACTTGGCTGGTTATGACATAGTAATTATCAAATTTTGTTTGAAAAAAAGTAAACTTGGTCGGTTTTGATTCCAAGTTGTTGGACTGGTTTTGAAAGCAAGTTCATGGACTTGCCCGCTTTTGAAATGCATGCATCAAAAATAAATTAAAATGTGTAATATTTCTGTCAAAATTTTTTTTTTTTAATAGAAAACCATGGCAGAAAGATGTTCTCGATTTTGATATATGAGAATGTCTCAAAATTTGATTTTTTTTGACTTGGCTGGTTTCGCAACTGGGCGCCTCATATGTGTAAAAAATTGTCAAAAAGTAATAAAAAATTATTTTTTTTATTCTTTAATAAACACATAATTACTGAAAATGCCACTTTATTCTGAGAATGAGTGGCATATAAAAATCCGTCTTAAATTGCATTTTAAATAAGATTCTCATACGTTTAATTAATGATAAGTTGAGTGTATTTTTGATGATACACAAGTGACACAAATGCATGATAATGAGTTTTTGACTGCAGGCTATTTTTTGTGTCTTAAAAATTTAATATTAATAAATAAATATTATTGTTACAATACGACCTCAACTATGTGTCACTTACGTTTAATTTTTATGAAAATACTCAATTTTAAGTTATCTTCTCTCCAAGTGTTACTAATTTTTTTACGTTGAGCGCTTGGACGGCGCAAATTTATAACAATTAAGTTTGCAATGCTTCGCTTGATATGCGTGTAACTGTAAAACAAAGTCAATTACAAAGAAATAAATAAAATTTACTCAAACAAAATGCAGCGTTAACATTTTTTTTTTTAAGTATCGCCTACTTTTTTTTCACTTGAAACGAATACAAAAATTGACACATAAACATAAAAAACAAAATGGCGTTCAAAATTAAAAGTAAATAAAAAATACAGCAAAAATTACTCGTACATACAACAACAATAAATAATTGAAACTAATTTGAAAGTCAACAACAACAACACCAACAAATTAAAGTGTTTTTATTGAATGCGTACAACATTTTTATGTTCAGTTCAATTTATATGAAATTATGAAAAAGAAAAGATAATAATCATAAATAAAGAAAATTATAAAAATTGTTAAAACTATGCAGCTTTGAAAAAATAGTTGTTAGTGGAAATAATTGAAGAAATTTAGTTTAAAAAAAACAAAATATGTGTGGTACATAAAATGATATGTTAAAGTCAGCTACCGTAGTAAAACAACAGCAATGATTGCATTCTTATGCTGAGTAATTGGTTGCAATTCGTAAGAAAATCATGCCGCTGATTAAATGAATTATTCAGAAAACTATAGCTCAATGTATCTTTAATCGATTTGTTTTTTTAATAAATTTATTGTATATTTAACCGTAGACCGATCCTAGGGTCGTTTTCGACCAAATTTTTTTTTTTTCATTTCAAATATTTCGAAAGCTGTCAGCTGTGTGGGTCCGTGTCTTCGTGACTTTATCAGTAGGTATGTTATGAATGAAAACATGTAGGGTCAGAGTTTATTGATAGTTGTCCCTAAGTTTTTTTCAACTTTGGGACTTTTTTCGTCATTCGGGTCGTTTTCGACCCGTACTATTTTTTTTATATAAAGGCATGTTTTTGTTCTTTCTATCGGCTCAAAAAGGTAATCACAGTTCAGTGTTTACTAAGGTTGTGCAACGAGATGCTCGAACATGTTCGAAGTTCTGCCATAAACAACGAGTCAAGCTCGAACAACTCCATTCGTTTGACCCAACTCAAGTTCAGTTCGCTCGTTGTTCGTCTGATTCAAACGCATCTCATGATGTCCGAGTTCTGAGTTGGTTATGTGTTATATTTGTATAACAGTGTATTTAAATCAGTACACAATTCAATTTAACGAAATGTGACATCAAACACATCGAACAAAACGAACTTAGTCTCACGACTTTGGGCAAATTCGCACCAATACGAGAATTATGGGACAAATGGGTTGAATTGCTTCCATTTTTCTTCAATCCAAGTGAATGTGACAAGCAACTACTGGTTTACCATAGGCGATGCTCGTTTAGACAGTACATGCCAAGTAAGCCTGAGAAGTACGGTCTGAAATTTTGGCTTCTCACTTGTGCCAAGACTTCATAGGTATGAAATATGCAACTATATTTGGGAAAATTTGCTGGAGCTGCACCGGAACAAAATCAGGGTGAGCGGGTGGTTATTGATTTAGTTGAGGAGCACAAAGGTCAAAACCTTACAATGGATAGTTTTTTCTCTTCATACGATTTGGGTCAGAATTTGCTTTACAAAAAATTGACTATGGCTAGCACATTGCGAAAAAACAAGCGTAGCATTCCGTTTAAGCTTCTTATCGAGAAAAAGCATCCACTACTCCAATCTACATAAGCCTTCACTGAAAATACTGCTTTGATTTGCTTTGGTTTCATATGTTAAAAAGAAAAATAAATGTACCATTGTTCAGAGCAAAATTCATTGTTCGTCTGATATCGGACCAGCACCGAAAAAATTGCCTGAGATAGTTTCATACTATAACAAAACAAAAGGCGGTGTTGACAATACTGACGAA
The DNA here is from genome assembly GCA_949775025.1 of Tricholauxania praeusta. Lineage (NCBI taxonomy): Eukaryota > Metazoa > Arthropoda > Insecta > Diptera > Lauxaniidae > Tricholauxania > Tricholauxania praeusta. The sequence goes on from OX459028.1 coordinate 131,872,804, forward strand.
ATGCTTTCGGAATTCCGTTTCAAACAGAAGACTTACCGCTGACAATTTCCGACATTTCAGCGTTGAATGCTTCCAGCATCTACTCAACAATGGATCCAAATTGGCTAAAAAAATTCCAAAAGCAATGTTGTAAGAACTTCTTACATGAACTTGGTCTTGGATTGACAAAAAATCACATATCTAACAGAACCAGAACAAGAGATCCACGAAATGCATTCTCTCTTTTACTTCTGACAACGCTGTCAAAATCATCAACAAGTCTTACTTGCCAAGCAGCCTAGAATGGTACCGATACAACTAACCAAACGGGGTAGATATGCTCTTTGTTTAACCGAGAAAACCTTGCACAAAGAGCACAAAAGCGAATTGGTTTGCTGTATGTGTAACAAAAATGTTTGCAAAAGAGCACAAAACCGAAATAAGTGTATCATTTTCATTAAAAAAATCTTTTCCTTCAAAATTCCATACAAAACATATACGGGTCGAAAACGACCCGCCAAGATTAGATTAGTCGTAATTTTTCGGGATCGGTCTACGGTTAAAAAAAAAATACTGCATAATTTTGTATTAATACATAAAGTCCGAGCGTAATATCTTGTTGCCAAGTTTCAAGTAGCAACCCTTAGTATTTGAGAATCTTGCATAAAATTGAAAACACACTATCTACTCACAGAAATTCAAAACGCTTTCTGAAAATTTTTCATTACTTTGAAAAAAGTTTAAGGTTCTTAAAAAAAAAAAAAACTTATCACCAGTTGTTATTCAGTTGTAAAATAGCAAATTTTTTTAGTTTGTTAAGTTTTCCAGAACTGAAAAAAATTCTTACAATAAATTCGGTCGAAAAGGACAGTAAGCTGACTTCTTGCGAAATCATCAGCTATCAAAAGACGATGCATTTTGGTAACCATTGAAAAAACATTTTTTTTTTTTTTTGTAAAGCACATTACAGATATTATAAAAAACATCTGCTTAAGTAATACTTCTATATTGCGTGGCTGAAACGCCCACTTGTAACACCCACTTCGTAGTATTTCTAGTGTTTCACAGTGGGAGTTGAAACTTAAATAACCTCGAAAGTAATGAACCGATTTAAATTTGGTAAACGTAATTTTACTATAAATAAGTTGAGAAAGAAAATAGAAGACTTAAAAGTTCCGAAATCTGCCACCAGATGGCGCTTTAAGCTGAATTAATAGTTTTAACTGCGCTGCGGCCGCTCGGAAAAACTGATGTCATTTGAACTTCAATTGAGTGCCGGAAGCTTTTTTTTTTTTTTTATCTTACGCTGAATACATCTGCGTCCTTTTGATATCATTCTCACGTCAAAAAGACGTTGAGAACCTTTGAAAAATCGTATTTGTTTATAACAACATTGCTTTAAAAAAAATTGTTTCATGGTGTAATATTTTTTTTCTAAAAATTCATTATGTTCTTAACAATAATTGTATCATACAAAATTGTCGAACAATTTTTTTTGTGAGAAATGATTTTTCAAAAAAAGTACAGTACGGTTGCGCTAAACCGGACACTCGCTAATCCGGACTTCCCAGTAATCCGGACATCCCTACGCTTCGGACATTTTTGAAACTTTACTTCTACAGTCAATATATGCAAAATGTTGAAAAAAGTTGAGAGAGGTTGAAAAACTCTAAATAAGTTGAAAGAGGTTGAAAAAATTTGAAACAATTCAAAATTGATGAAAAAGTCGAAAAAATAAAGAAACTTATGAAGAAAGTTGAATGAGGTTGAAAAAGTCGAACAAATACATATAGGATATATTGGAACAAGTTAAAGGGTTGAAAAAGTCTAAAGAATATGAAAAATATTGAAAAAAATCGAATATAAATGAAAAATTTTAAATGTGCCACGCCCACTTCCCCAATTCCGCCCACTTTTGGTACAATATATAATATTCGTGATCGACATCCTCACATTAAATTTTAGCTTGTTAAATTTAAAATTTAGGGCGGTGACACACCCACTGGTACAATCCAGCCCGATGAAGATTACTCTCATAGCACACTATCTATAACAATAAACGTTTTTTGCTTATATGGAAAGTGCCACGCCCACATGTACTATTGGACTAAATTTTTGTAATAAGAGACCTTATAGCATTAAATTTCATAGTGATTACGTTGTTAGTTCTCTTAATATAACGTTTATAAATACTGTGGGCAGCCCTTGAGCAAGTTTTTTCAGTAAAGTTGCTGAGCTTGTATTGATGACTGCTTTCAGCGGCATCATCTCCAAAATTTTTATGGAAATTGTTTGTAACAATTCTGAGATATACGGAATCAAAATGTTTAACAGTAAAAAAGTGCCACGCCCATTTTTTTAGATTCCGCCCACTTTTATCTCAATTTAAGATATATTTGATATGTATCCGTTTACCAAATTTCATCGCAATATCTTGAACGGCTTACAAGATGTGGTAGTTTAAATTATAAAATTTAGGGCTGTGCCACGCCCCTGTACGACCCTTTGGAAACTTGAAACCCAGCTCAATCCTAATTTGGTTCACATGTGCACCAAATCACCAAGTCTCATAAAAATCGCTGCATTTTTTTTTCAAAATGGCCTGGGTACATTTACATAGAGTATGGGCGGTAGGCGTGTCCGTCAACCGATTTTGCCCATTTTCAATAGCAAGATGCTTGCAAGAAGATGTGGCCTGTATGTGAAAGTTTCATTCAATTAGCTTTCTTGGTTTTCCCGTAAACCTGATTTCAACAGACGGACAGACAGACAGACAGACGGACATCGCTAAATCGACTCAGGTGGTGACGCTGATCAAGAATATATATACTTTTCCATACCTGCCACGCCCCCTTCGATGTGTTACAAACGGAGAGACAAAGTGAATATACCCTCGGTGTTGGGTATAAAAAAGTTTTGATCCTTAGAATGCCACCAACAAAAATGTAACACAAATCGATAAATCTCTCTAAGAAGTGTTAAGTCTTAGATTTCATTGAAACTGGAAATTCGATATGATGTGCAGCTGAAAAATTCAAACTGTCAAACTGTTTTGAAGAGTTCCTCCAAGTACGACGTCGGTGAAAAAAAAAGAACGCTTCACATTCATGCCTTGCTTAGATGCCAAAAAATCTCACAAATTGTCAGTCTTAATAATACGAAAGTCAGCTAATCCACGCGCCTTCAAAAACCATGCCCCGAAACTATATGTGCCCGGATTATCGCGACAGTACAGTACATCTAAAATTAAAATTGCTTACAACAATCACGATAATTGTTATTTATAAAAACTTTTCTGGAACTTATTTACTTATTACCTGTAGTATTTAAATAAAACTTTGTTTTGAAAATTCCAAGTACTCGGGTCATAAGTGTTTCGCTTCACGAATTTTTAGCCATTGTCAAATTATTGGAAATTGATACTGATTTTAAGGAAAATTGTTCAACTGCAAGGAAGGTAGACAACCCGCGAGCAGAGGCGTCAATTGGGTAGGGCTAGGGGGGGGGGAATTTCCCCCCCAAGGATCTGATATTATTATTAACTACATCGATTCCATTCAAAATATCATCGATTCGATATGTTATTTAAACTATCGACCCCCCCCCCCCCAAGCTTTTGGTGAAATGACGCGAGTCGATTTTTTTCATATTCACATATTCTTTTAACTTAAAACCTTATGGCCGCCGTTCCATTCAAATCCATCCACTGTGTGCTTTTATGAAATTTGATTCCATTCTCCAAGCCTATCGTTTTGAATTTTTTGCTTGCATTATAGATGCCGCGCCCTCTTGTCGAAATTCGCCAATTTTTTCTTCAGAGCATGCCGAAGTTATTCTTAGAATTTTTGAGAAATTTGGTTACACTATACATCAAATCATTTTAGTGTCTTACAAATTTTATTTGTCTGAATATGCGCGCTAGCCGTCTTGATAGACCGATTTCACCCATGCCACGAGCTATGTTTGCAGGTGTAGTCTGTGCATCAAATTTCATTCAATTATTTCGCTTGATTTTTCCGTAATTTGATTTTCACAGACAGACAGAAAGACGTAGCTAAATCGGATTAACTGGTGACGCTGATTAAGAACATATGTTCCATACCTGCCACGCCTCTTTATATAAGTTACAATCGAAATGAGGAAAGAAATATAATATGAGTGTAGGAACAACTTTTCCGCTTTTTCGACTTAACTTAATGTAAAACATCGAAAACAGAATGTAGTTATAAGTACATAAAAAAAAACAAAATATTTAAGAAAGTTTAAAAATTCAATACAAAGGAAATAAATTTTCTTAAATTTTTGTATATAAAAAAACTCATTGAAATGATGTTTCTCTAAATTCCAATATAATTTTATCAAATACAAAATCTCATGAGAATTTTTTCTAAAGGAAATATCTCAGCTAAAGATCAACATAACAATAAAGTTTTTTTCTTTTGTTTTTAAATGCAAATTAGATATTGAAAACAATAAAGATAAAAAAATTATAACACAAACCTATTTAGTGAGCGAAAAAAAAGCAAAAATTGTACAGCATATGTAAATTTTATGCTGAAAATGCGTGCTGAAAACGTCAACATGGCCAGTACCAGCAGCGTTGGCAGTACAAACTCCTATGCCAAGTTAACTGACTCGCTGGCCATGCGGCCTCACATTAGAATATTAAAAAGATTTTTAAATGCCGCTAACCTTGACGTAAATGGGCGCTGTTACTTTTTATGGCGAATAGCAATTATGTAAAAAATAGATAACTATGAGTGTTATGTTTTTCTTCTTCTTCTTCTCAAATAAAGAAGAAGAAAAAATTGTGCTGTAATTAACATTTTGTATGCCACAACTATTTGAAAGTGAAGTTAAGTTGAAGAACTAGAAGAGACCTTTTATGGCTTCTAAATTAACTTTCAAGGTTTTTTAAATAATATGGCATAGGCGGTCAGTTCAAGTAGAGCTTAAGCAGATTTAGAGCATCCGCTTGATAGAATTAATAAAATGTAGGTATTTTTTTTTTGATTTATTGAAGTTGATTTACATATGTACGAGTAAAAAGTATAATGTTCTTAAGTCGAAGGTCTAACAGCTATGGCAAAGAGATGACATATGGTGTATTATGCGTAATGAAAAAAACGTATCTCAACCGTTAGAACGCCTCTTCTGATGTAATACATAGAAAGAGTGGGGTTCAAAACTCACACACACAGTACAAATTAACCAAAAATGGTCTGATGAGGGTATGTTTATATCTGGTAATAGCCGAAACACTTGGCACTAATTACTAGTTTAAATTCATCCATCTGTCTTCTTGTCAAGTTTTTTTTTTATCAAAAATCACTGATCGATTTATAAATTTATCTGAATATCGTTCTTTTTCAATGAGTTCCATTAAAAAGAGTTCAATTTTAAAACATTTCTTATGAGAAATGAACTTTCAAGGTAAATGTAATATTTTTCCAAGTACATATTAAATTCAATTAAAATTGGTTAATAAATGCTATAATATTCGACCTAACGTCTATATTGTTCAACAGTTACTCAAACACAAAAAATGTGAAATAAACTCTGTACTTGTACTGATTTTCATACTCTTATCATCAATCAATATTCATATTTATACTCATTATTCATACTTGTACTCATTTCTTATATTCATACTCACTACACATAATTGCATTCATTAGTCATGCTTCTACTTATGCTCATATGCACACACTTATGCGTACTCATACGCATACACATACTCGCACTCATAAGCTTACTCATACTCAGTCGCATATTTGTACTCATTGCATATTCGTACTCAACGCATACTCGCACTCATAAGCATACTTGTACCCGTACTACTATGAACATGCATAATCGAACTATGTATAGTTGTGTAGAATAATTGATAATATTCAAACCTGCCTCAGATCAAATCAGACTCCGCAAAAGCATTCAACAAAGTGTGAATAGAAATAATTTATTAATTATAATTCCGCAAGAATTTATTGTGTTGCTTCTTTGGTTTTTTCAAACAGAAAGAGTTAAATTAAAAATTAAGAATAAAAAATTAGAAGTATGTACAAAAAAACAAAAGAACACTTGATTTTACAAATGAATAAAGTGAACGCTACGCTACACACAGCTAACAAGTTGTACTCATACGCATAATTGCACATATACGCGTACTCTTATTCATACGCATACACATGGTTGTACTCCTACGCATACTCGTACTCATACGCATAATCGTACTCATACGCATACTCGTACTCATGCACGTAATTGTACTCAGCCGTATGCACATACTCGTGATCGTACACATCATTCTCTTGCTCATACGAGTACGTATGCTCATAACCGTACGCATATCATAAGTATACTCGTACTCATGCGCGTACTTGTACTCATACACATATATGTTTATACTCGTATTCATACTAATATTCATATGCATACTTTTACTCATGCTCATTATTTTTTTAAGAATATAATCGTCCATAACTACAAATGAAAAAATTTCACAGAAATGCGTTTTAAGCTAAATTTAATTTTTGCAAAAATTTTCCATAAGTTTTTTCCAATTTCTATGGAAATTAGCAGCATTAAAGCACCAATGCACAAAAAGCGCCTTTGATAATTCAGACACAATTTTCCATATATACCATACCTACTCTTTTCATATTTTCCAATTTAAACACTTGAGTAACTTTTGTAATATGCTGTCAATATTGAACTTTTTTTTTTTTATCTCACTGACTGCATGTTTATGTTTGTATGTTGTTGACCTAAAACCCGCACCCAAGTAGAGAAAAATAAGCTATAAAATGCATTAATAATAAAAAAAAAATATTAAATATTTTTATTTCAACTTTGCTTTTGAAGTGGGCAAGTCTATAGTTTTTATGTGTGTGTTTATAGTATTGTTTTCCCCCTCACTTATTGTGTGTAAACACTTAAGATAAAGCACTCTGTCAGATATTGGATACATTTATTCATAGGTAGTATATGGATGGATTATTTGGTTTGTTGACAGGTAAAGCGGAAAAACGCTTTCCTATAATTTCCTTTTTTGATAGCTCAAGTAAACAAACAGCAGAAAAAAATATCAATATTTTTATGACCTTTCACTTAATGTTAATGACCTTGTGATTTTGTTTTTCCGGTCTTTATATAAAAGCAGCAAAATGTTCTGATTGGAAATAAGCCCTCATAAAAATATTTTATTGAGCAAATTTGTTTTTTTTTTTGGTTAAAAAATTTGATTGAAATATCTGAAATAATAGCAAAAATTAAGTGAGTTGAACAAATATTTCACAGACTAATATTTAATTTTGTTTTTAGTAGAAATTCCGTATTAAAATGATTTGTATGCATTATTCCTAGTCAAGGTATTACACTGTTAGCAAACTTTCGCTTGCATTTATGCTCTGTGCGTCACAAAGTAATAAACAACTTGTTTTGTGAAGTGGATTATGTATTTTAGAATATTTTATATATTCCCTTTTTATGTACTCATTCAGTTTTTCCTCTGCACCATAAAAACTATTTAAAAACAAGATTTTTCTCAGTATCCTCCGTTACATAAAAATTAAAAAATTTCTATCTTACAATACATTGTACTCGTTATACCGGGCGTTGTACCGGGAAAACATCATGTGTTGCAAATAATAACAGAAAAATGACTATATCACCCATCACTAAGTACATACATATTTTGAGAATATAAAAATAAAAATATTAAGATCACTCATACGACCTGTAGTGCATTATAAAAAATGCCTTAGATAATGACACCTTGTTTTATTAAATTATGTTTTATCAATGTTAATTTTAACAGAGCGTTACTAACTGAGTGCAAATGTACTTTTTTTTTAAGATTCCAAGAGAGAGACTTTAATGTTTCCAAAAAGATTCTGATTAAATTTTGTTTTCCCTAAAGAACGCTGTTTAAGACATTGTTAAAAAATCATTCTTCCCGAAACATTATTGATAAACATTGTTCAATCAAAATTGTATCTTATACATTGTCGGAAAATATTATCCTTGATAAACTGCTTGTCAACATTGTTATTGAAATATTCCTTCCAAAAATTATTTCTTTGCTACTATAACATTTTTCCTGAAATATTGTTTAAAAACATTTACTTTGAAACTTTTTTTTTTTAAAATGTTGTTTTTGAAGTATCGTTTCTGAAATGCTGCTTATGAACATTCTCTATAAACATTGTTTCTGAAATATTGCTTAGAAACATTTCCGTTAAAATGTTGATTATGACATTTGTAGACATTTTTTGTTAACATAGTTCTTGAAGCATTGTTAATAAACATTATTCTTGAAATATTGTTTCTGAAGCATTGCATATAAACATTTCTTTTAAAACATTGCTTATAAACGTTGTTTAAAGACATTTTTCATGAAACACTGTCTATGGATTTTTTTTTTAAAAAAAAACTTTTATTTTGAATTATTTTGAAAAGAACACTATTTCTAAAGATGACCTTTATAGGATATTTCTGAAACAGTTGCTCAACATTGTTGCAGCAAAAATCCAAGCAATGTAAACAACAACTTTTATTATGCTGCTGTCAATAGTCAGTTTCGTTGCATGTTCGTGACGAGCAAATTTTTTGAAATTTGCTCCATTACACCGACAAACTCATACTATAATTCAAGAATTTAATTCTTCAAGGTTATAAAATCAGTTGTCAAATACAACAAATCAAGTTAATAAGAACACAATGAAACGCTTTATATTTATTAGATACTTGTTTTATTTTATTTTTTTTTTGTCCAAAGTATCTATGCTGCATACTGAATAGATACAAAATAAATTTGAATGAGCTCGCTATCTTGTAGTATTTACAGATACACTGAGTTACCACAATAACAAAAACAAACAAAGTATTTATTACAATGCGGGCTATGACGCGTAGGACGCTGGCAAAGATTTACAAACTTTCAGATACATAATAAAATAAGACAAAATAAAAATAAATAAAAAAAAAACTTTTTTTTTTTGCTGCCATATGCGAACAACAAATGTTGCATGCTGCTGCTGCTGCTGACCATCATCAATTAAATTGTTACAACCTAACGACAACAAACCTGTTTTCATACATCTGCATATGTGTTTGCTATAGATACATCTGTCAGATATACAACGCATTTTAGATGTTGTAAATTTCAAAGCTTTTTGTAAGGTTTTTGTATTTTTATTGGCATTTGAGCTTTTTTTGGTAAATAAATTTATGTAAATCTAATAAACGGTAAATACGTAGGTTTTATATCATTTGTCTTGGTCTTTGACTTAGTTACAAAAAGTATCTTTAGCATACGGTATTTGTTTGCCTAATGCACGAACAGCTGCGCTTTCAATCTTTTATTTGTTAAATTTAATTAAACTTTTTTTGTGGGTTTTATAGGTAGTGGCAGCTCTGTGTGCTGCGCCCAGTTTTTAAAGCCTTACTTTTTAAATTTTAGATTTTCTTGCGTAAATGATTCAATAAATCTTTGAGATACTTTTTGTTTGGGTATGTTTTTTTTTTGTTATTTATGCTATTAAATTTCAAATAAATAATTTAAATGGGAAAATTAATTCTTTTGTTAGTAATATATTAAATATCTTTTTGAATATAAAAAAAAAAATCTATAGTACAAGAATTCGAGCGCACTTGACTATGCGAGCGAGATCATTTTTTATCTTGATATATTTTTACTCTTAAAATATTTTTACTTAACTTCATTCACATTTTGTTTACATTTTGCATTAAAAATTTTTGTTGTTTCATGAACTTTTCGTTGTTGTTATTGTATTTGTATATGTATGTGCCTTATCAACCACAACGCCGCTGATAAACAACAAACATTGCTTAATTGCAACAACGAAAACAACAACGACGTCGTCAACAATCGCAATTACTTGAAATACTGAAACGCCAATAGCACTGAAATTGTTGGATAATTTTAAATACCAACGATATTGTTTTTTTTTTGTTTCTAAAATTTCAAATATTTAAACGTTTGAAGTTTTTGTTTTATCATGCAGCTTATCGTTGTTGTCATTTGCGGCAATTTCAAAACCCCATACAACTACTCATCGTGTCTATCACAGGTACAGTGTGGTAAAAATAAATGCAACAGGTGGAGCATATGGTGTTGATATGTTAAGTAAATTGTAATTTGTCGCACCATAATGGTACGAAAATGTAGAAAATAACGCAAAATGTAGAAAAAATCAACAAATTTCGAAAGATGCAATAAATATCGAAAAATTCGATAATAATCGATAAGCAGGAAAAATCGATAAGTATTGAAAAATTCGATTAGGTACATATATTTCTCGGAAAACATTGGCAAATTTCGCCAAAATCGATATATGTATGTATATCGTACAATTCGATAAATATCGGAAATATCGATAAACCTAAGAAAAATTGATGTGTCGAAAAAATTGATTGTATCGAAAAAAATTGCCAAAAGTCGACAAAATCGATATATGAAGAGCTGAGGTGCAAAACCCGCCAAGTCCATATTTTGCATTTTTGGGAAAATCGAAAAAACTGTTTTCCACTGAAACTTAACTACAGTAAAAAAGTAGATTGATCCATTGTAATAGTTGTCAAAAGTTATTAAAATTCTGATTTTTCATTACATTTTATGACCTAATTTATAAGAACTATAATAAAAAACGTTTGGACTTGGCGGGTTTTGAAACAAAAACTGTGGACTTGGCGGGTTTTGAAATTGAAAACGTGGACTTGGCTGGTTTTGAAAGTGAAACCTCGGGACCTGGCGGGTTTTGAAAGTGAAACCTCGGGACTTGGCGGGTTTTGAAAAAATAATAATAGTAAAAGGTTCCGAAATCATTTTTTTAAAATGGCTAAGCTTTAATTAATTTCAAAACAACGTATATTCTTACAAAGAAAATAGTATTTAACAGTTTATATTAACTTAAAATCGATTTTTGTAATCAACATTTTGATAAATCTTATAGAAACGAAAACAATGACCTTAATGTATTTAGGTCTAGAGCAGACGGTACTTCTGTAAGAGCCTTTTGTACATCTTTAAATTAGAATTCCGCGCAAATACTTAATGCATTAGTGATGACACTAATGTATTACTATATTTTTATTAACGCTTGTTTTAAAAATTAATTTCTACACTATGTGCCAAATTAGCATCGACAATTTTTCTGCATTTTGTGATTTTAACATTCTTAAGGTGGTTTTATGATTTAAATACTCTCATATCATAGTAATAAAGACTGATTACTTTTAATTTGGATTACTTCTCACAGCTTTTGAAATACCCATAATTTTTTCACAAATGAATGTTTCGCTTCAAATAACAAATAAAATTGGACTTGGCGGGTTTTGATTCTCAGAAATGTGGACTTGGCGGAAAGGAAAAATTTTTTTTTTTAAATTAAGAGTATACAGGCTTGTAGACAAACATTTTTTCTGTCCCCTCCTACGATATCTCACATTTTCATTTTTTTGGACTTGGCGGGTTTTGCACCTCAGCTCTTCATATGTATGTATATCGAAAATTTCGATAAATATTGAACAAAATATATGAATACCGTAAAAATCCAATTTATATTGAAGAAGTCGATATAAATTGATTTATGTCGATAAATGTTTAACAAAATCAACAAATATCAAAAAAAAAAAAATAAATAAAACTAAAAGAGGCTTTTATACTTATACAGAAAACGTCTTTAAGTATGTGTTTGAAAAGTCGATAAATTTGTGTAAGATGATAAAATTCGAATAATACAGAAACAATCGATAAACATAGATAAAATTGATATGTCGAAAAAATCTATAAGTGTCGATAAAATCGATACACTGTAACAACAAAGTCCGTACATATTAAAAAATTATATGAATGCCGAAAAAACTAATTTATGTTGAAGAAGTCGATAAATTACGAAATATATGGATAGATGTCTAAAAAATTCGAAAAGTCAAAAAATGCCAGTGACGTTAAGTGCTGAAAAATCGATAAAAGGAAAAAGTATCGGAAGCTCAAAAATGTCACAAAATCGAATAACGATATATGAAAGAATAATATTATGGTGATTGAGAAGTGACAAAAAGACAAAGCAATGGAGAACTTGAAGAATGAATTCGTAGCGGGAAAGGGAATAGAAGCCCTATGCGACTAATGAGTTAAATAAATTAAATGCATTTTTCAAATTTTCAAACTTGTGAAAAGTTTCCCAAAAATTTATTTCTAAAAAGGAATGAAAATCGCCTAAGAAAGTACAAATTTCGAGCATAATTCGAATGTTTAGATATCGCACAAACGAACGAAATCGACCACTTGTTCTTCGTTGATTCATCATTTCAATTTAAGTTCAACTTTTTGTTTGTGAGCTGTGATCGATTTTGCACTCAAAGATGATATCAAATATAGAAGCTATTTTGATTTTCTTTTATTCACTATTTCTTAACCATTTCCGTTTAAATTTAAGCGTACTCTATTTGGCGACTTTTAGTTTTGACCCAATTTTTCTTAAAATTTGTTCGGCATGTTTGTTTGCTACACCCATAAAATTTATTTTAATAGCCAATTTTTCCAAATATAGCTTATTACCCCACTGTACACCGATAATATTTCTCACAAATATTTTCTGTTGTCGTTTTCATTTTTTGTTCGAGTGTAATTAACTTATTACGTAAGACGCCTACGGCTGCCACCGTGTAAAATTCATAAAATACACCGGTGAATGAAAACAAACCAAAAAGATACTAAAAATTGTACAATTATCTGTAACTAATGATTGCGTAGCTTAGAAGTTATGAAAGTTACACGAAAACACAACGCAAACAAAGCAAACCGCTGTAAGTGAAATTGAAAGCAGGTTAGATAGTGCGTTAGGGGGAAAAAAGTTGGTAATTGATAAGATTGCTATCGTCAGATTGCAGCAACTACAATTATCAGTTATTAGAATCAAAAACAAAAAAAATCACAAAAACCAAAATAATTTCAAATCGTAGTAAATAGTAGTAAATTGCCAATATAGATATATACCTACAACACATGAGACACGAAAAATGATAAGAACAATGTATACCCTGTTAGAATGAGATATGAAACTTCAACAAAAAATGCAGAAAATTTAAAGCTAAACGAAAATGCAATTGCTTTGTGAAATGCAATATAAGTAGTTGCTGATAAGATAAGAAAATAACTCTTACGTCAAAGTATTCTTTATGTAGGTATTCATTTGTTGGTGTAAGTAAAATCGCTGATAAATGAATGGGAAATATAATAAATTGAAACTAAAAAAGCAGGTGAGGCGTGACTTATGAACTTAATGAATTTTCTATACATTTTTGAAGAAAATGTTGAAGAAGTTAAGTTGTTGGAAAATTGTAAAAAATTCATAATATAATGAATAAAATGGCCCAGGGTCAAACCTGACATGGAACAAATTAGCCAAAAAATGATCTGATAAAACCGTGTGTGAATATGTTGGGGTAAAACACACGAAAACGCCAGCGAAAAAGTTTTTTGGCTCCGATTTGGCTGAAATTTGGCATTATTATAATATTGATGTCCAACAATAGAACTGCGTTCAGCTAAAATTTTGTAAATTGAAATGAATTTTTAAATTTTTTTTGAAAAATCCATTTCTGAATATTTTTTCGGTGAACTTCAGATTACAGCTTGATCCACAAGCTTCAAAATGATATGCCATTACATGAGGGCAAGTAGTTAATTAAAATGTTTGATCCGTTAACCTGAAAACTAAAACTGAAATTTAAAATGAGTGCAGTAGCCTTTCAACGCGTAGTACAGCGCGCGTTTTTGAAATTAAAAAAAAAATATAAATAATTTTTTCCCCATAAAAATTTTTACGGAATTAAGCGCAGAATAAATCAAAGTTTTTTTTAAAAATAAAAAAAAAAATTTAAAAAATGGTTTTTTTAAAAAAAATGCAAAAATAGTTTTAAATTCGCAAAATTTTTGCGAAAAATTTTTTTTTTTAAAAAATAATATTTTTTTTTTCAAAAAGTACAAGGAAAAACCTAAAATCGTAGGTATACCAATTATTAATTGATAGAGTTTGCTGTAAGCTATGACTTTTCGAAAAAAAACAATTATTCTGAAAAAGTACAAAAATCGTGAATTTCATACCCGCGTATCTCAACAACAAATAATACTAGGGCGAATTCCTGAACGCAGTTCTATTGCTGGACATCAATATTATAATAATGCCAAATTTCAGCCAAATCGGAG